>CM036762.1:2472500-2582500 GCA_020796225.1 Arion vulgaris
AGATGAGTAGCTCTTGTGTCTATCTCCAGGTGGATGATGAAACCGTTGTTCACTCTTGCCGTTAAGCGTAGGGTGGGAGCTTTAATTTGCGTTCTAGGGCCAGATGAGTAGCTCTTGTGTCTATCTCCAGGTGGATGATGAAATTGGTTGTTCACTCTTGCCGTTAAGCGTAGGGGTGGGAGCTTTAATTTGTGTTCTATGGCCAGATGAGTAGCTCTTGTGTCTATCTCCAGGTGGATGATGAAATTGGTTGTTCACTCTTGCCGTTAAGCGTAGGGGTGGGAGCTTTAATTTGCGTTCTAGGGCCAGATGAGTAGCTCTTGTGTCTATCTCCAGGTGGATGATGAAATTGGTTGTTCACTCTTGCCGTTAAGCGTAGGAGGGGGCTTTAATTTGCGTTCTAGGGCTAGATGAGTCGTCATTATTGTGTTATATCGGTGTTTATTTAGTATGGTTTTGATATTATCTATCCATCTTTTTCTTGGTGTTCCGTTGGGTCTATAACCTGATCTCTTGTTATTGTGTTCTGTTAGTGGTGATTGGTTATATAATGATTGTGACGACATGATCGTTTATGAAAACAAACATATGAAACACTTCTCAAGTCTCACACATTTTCTTGGATTGATTACACCAAAGAAGAAGAAGAAGAAGAAGATTGTATGATCAAGACACATCCCACATATTGAATTTGTTGACAGATTTGTAAATAATTTTCCTAAATTATTTTTGGTGTACTCCTTTCTTTATTCTGTTTTACTGCAATCCTGTTTTGTCTCACAGAGTCGGAATAAGAAGAGATTTCTAGAACAGGTTTTTATATGCGTTTCATAAATTGCGTTTTTCCCCGCCTCTGTTGTTTGGGAGGTCCCCCTTTTTGCGTGAACAGCCTTTTGCTTTGTATCCACTGTATCGAACTAATATTGATCTTTGAGGGTCACTGTCTGTTGGTAATCTGCTTATGTGGCCGAACCATTTAATTTGTTGTTTCTTGATGAAATTCAAAACTGATGATTTAAATTGATGATTTTATCCTTAGTTGTAGCTAATGCAAGTAACATAGTGATGATGATAGATGACATTGGTGCATGCTCATACTTTTGTTGTTAAGTATTTCTGGTGTGTTCTATTTTCTGCAAACTGCATTTGACACACTTTATCTTCTGTACATTTAGTTGAGCATTTGACCACACTTTATCTTCTGTACATTGAGTTGAGCATTTAACACACTTTATCTTCTGTACATTGAGTTGAGCATTTGACACACTTTATCTTCTGTACATTGAGTTGAGCATTTGACCACACTTTATCTTCTGTACATTGAGTTGAGCATTTGACACACTTTATCTTCTGTACATTGAGTTGAGCATTTGACACACTTTATCTTCTGTACATTGAGTTGAGCATTTGACACACTTTATCTTCTGTACATTTAGTTGAGCATTTGACACACTTTATCTTCTGCACATTGAGTTGAGCATTTAACACACTTTATCTTCTGTACATTGAGTTGAGCATTTGACACACTTTATCTTCTGTACATTGAGTTGAGCATTTGACACACTTCATCTTCTGTACATTGAGTTGAGCATTTGACACACTTTATCTTCTGTACATTGAGTTGAGCATTTGACACACTTTATCTTCTGTACATTGAGTTGAGCATTTGACACACTTTATCTTCTGTACATTTAGTTGAGCATTTGATACACTTTATCTTCTGTACATTGAGTTGAGCATTTGACACACTTTATCTTCTGTACATTGAGAATTGTAAGATGAGTTTCCTATCATTATAATCTTCTATATCTCTTCATTCCACAATGTCTCTGATTGATTGATTGATTGATTGATAGGACCATCATCATTGCACTTCAGTGAGTAACCATGTGTGCTCCGATCTCTCTCTCTCTCTCTCTCTCTCTCTCTTACACAGGAAGATCTCAGCGGCAGAGCACGAGCTCTGCAACCTTAAAGATGGTGAAGATATTTTATAGGAATTTTTTTTTTATTATTTTTAGAATAAATTTTGTCCGGGCAGCGACTTTCCAGCCTTCTCGTCTCGATTTTGAACTTCCAATAGTTATTTTACATACTCAAGTTGAACACGAAACCTTCGCTTTATCGTCAGTCTCCGATATGGCTAGGAACTCGATCTCACCTACACTGAGATCAGGGATCTTTGGACAAATTTCCTAATGTCTCCACGAGGAAGCGAACCAAGTACATTTAGTACAAGATGCGAACAGCTAACCTCAAACCACAGAGACTGCTCCAAAATGTCTCTCATGTTTCTCAACGTCAGAACTTTACCTTACAAATTGGCAAATTGAATAATTCAATTCAGAAAGTCGAGAATGAAAATATCACCTATATAGCAAATTAAATTTCCATGTGGGCGGAAAATTGTCAATGTTGCAATTCTAAATGTGGACAAAATACATCAGCAACATTAGTAAAACAAACAACATAAATAAATGTTGTAGCAATGACAACATTAACCGTCTAACTGTGGCAACAAAAGTTGTTGGTAACTTACAAATTGTTGAGATTTCAGATTGATATTGGCAATCAGTGGCGGCTCGTCATTAAGGGTCAGTGGGGCCGGGCCCACCGAACATAAGGTGAACGTGTATTTATTATTTTATACATTAAAATATAACCTAACCTAAACCATGATTTTTCTGAAAATTTCAGTCTGGCCCCACCAACAAAAATGATCACTAGCCGCCACTGTTGGCAATCATAGACACATCAATATCTACAGAACCAACATGTCTTTGATTTCATTTATTCCTTTGTTTTTCTCTTGTGTTGTTTCTTTATATCGCCCGTGTGTTGCCGGGGCGCGCAAGGGGAGCAAAGAATAATACAACTACGACCTACAAGGCATGTCGTAGAGGCGACTCAAATAGGGCCTAGGAAGCTACCTTAGTAAATAAAAAGCGTCGCAGAAATCGGATGGCCTACTTTTAAATGCATAACTGGCACAACGTACAATCGCTTTTAGGCTCGGATCACATACAAATCACACAGAGTGATTAACAAGTAGTCGATATGAAGCGATCAAATAAGTTTCCTTATATAAACATTTCAGAATTCTCTGGAGGCCACAAATATCTGGCTGTACAGAAGATTGTTGAGAATCTCATGGACTGCTAAAATGACGAATATGGAATGTGTTGAATGACGTCAAGACACAGATAAAACTTATTATTGATATGAACAAAAGCAGTCATCATTTGTCGAACATGTCATGAGAAAGGATGCTTAGAATACAATGTGACAAGCAATGTGACAAGCAATGTGACAAGCAATGTGACAAGCAATGTGACAAGCGGTAACATCGAGGGAAGATGACACAGAGGAAGACAAAGAGAAAGAATGTAGATATATCCTGAATTCATGTCACGGTAGTGCGTCAACACCTCAACTGATAGCAGACTCCAGGTACAGAGATTTATGGAGATCATTGATCGCCTACGTCAGCCGGTTCGGCACATGATGATAGCGATTGTATTCCTATCGGTGTTGATGAATACGTCTGTCAGTGTGTGTGTGTGTGTGTGTGTGTGCGTGTGTGTGTGCGTGTGTGTGCGTGTGCGTGTGTGTGCGTGTGCGTGTGTGTGTGTGTGTGTGTGTGCCTTTATATAATAATTTTATTATTTTACCTATTCTGGAAATCAGACCTGCGTTCAGACATCTCTACTTAACTTGTAATAATGGTTTCTGGGGCGGGACAGTAAAGACGATTGCTTTGCGAACTGAAGGTTGCATGATCGAATCCAGATCGCACCTTTCAGTTCAATAGAAGTTTTTTCGTACATCTCTAGGGTTGTTGCTGGAGCTACGGGGTTCGTGCTTTGTGCATCAGTGTAGGCATTTTTCGTACCATTTCTGCATAGAGGGATAGAGACATATAGTGAAACCAAGAGCAATGAGCTCAATCCTTCGTTTTAAGCCCCAAACTTCTCTTATAATGCCACCTCTTCTTCTTCTTCATCGTATTTTGACGTCCGACTGTTACCGGGTTGTTGTCCAGTATCGTGGTTTTCTGTTTTTGTCTTGTGATGTTCTAGTTGCTTAGATGATCAGCGTAAGTCAGAAACAGACATTATCATCTTGGAACTGATACGATGAGTCCTTGGACGATGTTAGAGATATTAGTAAGGAGATCGGAAAACCTATGGAAATATACGAGACAGAGGAAGACCGAGAAAGATAGCCTGACTTCATGGTAAATATCAACATCTGAGTTGATAGCAAACACCAACGTCAGAGATTTGTGGAGATCCATGATCGCCTACGCCAGCCGGCACGGCACCTGATGATGATGAGGATGATGGAAATATCCGGAGTACAATGAAGATATTCCTAACCGAAACGGAATCTGAAAAACAGATATAATGTCACTGACAATAAAAACAGATATGTCACTGACAATAAAAACAGATATGTCACTGACAATAAAAACAGATATAATGTCACTGACAATAAAAACAGATATGTCACTGACAATAAAAACAGATATAATGTCACTGACAATAAAAACAGATATGTCACTGACAATAAAAACAGATATGTCACTGACAATAAAAACAGATATAATGTCACTGACAATAAAAACAGATATAATGTCACTGACAATAAAAGCAGATATAATGTCACTGACAATAAAAACAGATATAATGTCACTGACAATAAAAACAGATATAATGTCACTGACAATAAAAACAGATATAATGTCACTGACAATAAAAACAGATATAATGTCACTGACAATAAAAACAGATATAATGTCACTGACAATAAAAACAGATATAATGTCAATGACAATAAAAACAGATATAATGTCACTGACAATAAAAACAGATATAATGTCACTGACAATAAAAACAGAAATAATGTCACTGACAATAAAATATGACATATCCTTTACAGAACGTCGACGTCAGCCACAGTAAACAAGTCGTTGATTTTCTAGGCACCACTTATACGTTCTGTAGTTTGTCATTGCTTTCTGAAAGATGAGATCTATTTTTACAGTTAGTTACCACATAAACAAATTTGCTTTCAAACTGCCCGATGTGGAGTCTTGAACCAAGTACTCTTGTGTTGTGATGAGCTCACTGACAGTAAGACACAGACGCCCATAATGCTACTCATCATCACCAGGTGCCGTGCCGGCTGGCGTAGGTGATCATAGAACTTCACAAATCTTTATCTCTGATATTTGCAATCATCTCAGATGTTAATTCTCTTCCGTGCTATGAAGTCAGACTATACCAAACTGTCTCTTTCTGTCTTCTTCTGTATCGTCTACCCAGATTTTAACGGTTGTCACAATGTGTTATAAACGTCCCTTCCTCATCACATGTCCGAAAAATGATTACTACCTCTTTCTTATATTGATAATAAACTTTCTCTGTGTCTTGACCTCATTCAACACCTCAACATTAGTCATTTTAGCAGTCCATGGGATTCTCATCATTCTTCTGTAAAACCGCATCTCTGTGGCCTCTAGAGATTTTCTGATCTGTGTGTTTATTGTTCATGACTCGCATCCGTATTTCAGTATTGGTTCTATGTAGCACTGAATAACTCTCATTCTGATCTCATATGACAATGACTTGTTGCATATAATGCTTCTCATTTCCTGAAATGTTGATTTCGCCTGCCCTATTCTGCTCATTATTTCTGATCTGCATCTGCCATCTGATGTTACCAGGACTCGAGGTATTTAAATTGCTGCACTTGTCTTTGATCAGTCCCATTTACTGTGATGATGCATTTTGTCGGAGTCTGCATTTTTGATATGATCATAACGTCTGTCTTCTTAATATTCAAACAGAGTCCTTTGTTGTTATTTTCCGTCACAACCTTATCAACTAATTTCTGTATCTCTATTTCATTTCTTGTTGTTAAGACTGTATCATTAGCGTATCTCACGTTATTTATGTTCTAATGTCACTCATCATCATCCTGTAGCTTGTTCTGAGCAGAACTTTGCCACCTTAAATAGTCCTTCGGAATTTCTCTCATAGGTCAGATGTCCTGCCTCAGCAGTGGTCATTCTTAATCCATCAGTTACATCATGAATCCATCTTCTCCGTGGTCTTCCTCTTCTCTTCTTTGCCGGGATGCCGCCTTCCATGATGGTCTTCTCCAGCTCCTCTTGTCCCTTTATATGTCCAAAATATTTTAATTTTCGCGTTTATACGAGTCTCGTATTTGTAGCATCAGCCAGTTTTCTTTTATTTTGAATTCTTTCTGGATAGATCTATTTGTTCTCTTCTCTGTCTATGATATACGAAGGACTGTTCTGTAACACTTACGTTCAAAACCGTTTATATGTTTTTAATATAATGTCACTAGGTTAATCAAATGAGTTAATTGAGGTTTCAATGGGGAATCTTCAACAATCAAGTTATTGATAGCAGGAAGAGAGTGAATGTTTACTTGCCAGACCATGGATCGAGATTGATTTGTCAACGTCACACAAATCACTATCCCAGTTCACATTAGCACTTTCTTGTAGATCGATTCTTCTCTTATCATGGGCACACGTACATTAAACAATTACATCGTAATTGAATACTGTAATTATTTTGATGGATAGATTACTCCAACAACGTACTTACTCTAAAACATGTCTGCCAAATATTATGAACAAACAATGGAAGACGTTCAGAAGAAGTGATGACCACTAGTAATAACAGATATAAGAAGATAGGATGGAGATATGTTGGACATACTCTGAGAAGAAATGTCTGGTCAACCACTAGTAACAACTGTTATAAGAAGGAGAAGATGGAGATATGTTGGACATACCTTGAGAAGAAATATCTGGTCAACCACTAGTAACAACTGTTATAAGAAGGAGAGGATGGAGATATGTTGGACATACCTTGAGAAGAAATGTCTGGTCAACCACTAGTAACAACTGTTATAAGAAGATAGGATGGAGATATGTTGGACATACCTTGAGAAGAACTATCTGGTCAACCACTAGTAACAACTGTTATAAGAAGGAGAAGATGGAGATATTTGGACATACCTTGAGAAGAAATGTCTGTCAACCACTAGTAACAACTGTTATAAGAAGGAGAAGATGGAGATATGTTGGACACACCTTAGAAGAAATGTCTGGTCAACCACTAGTAACAACTGTTATAAGAAGGAGAAGATGGAGATATGTTGGACAACCTTGAGAAGAAATGTCTGGTCAACCACTAGTAACAACTGTTATAAGAAAGAGAAGATGGAGATATGTTGGACATACCTTGAGAAGAAATGTCTGGTCAACCACTAGTAACAACTGTTATAAGAAGGAGAGGATGGAGATATGTTGGACATACCTTGAGAAGAAATGTCTGGTCAACCACTAGTAACAACTGTTATAAGAAGGAGAAGATGGAGATATGTTGGACACACCTTGAGAAGAAATGTCTGGATCAACCACAGTAACAGACTAGTTATAAGAAAGAGAAGATGGAATATGTTGACACCTGAGAAGAAATGTCTGGTCAATCACTAGTAACAAAATGTTATAAGAAGGAAGATGGAATATGTTGGGCATACTCTGAGAAGAAATGATAACAGAATACCAAAGCAGACAATGAAGTGTGTGACAAAGCAGACAATGAAGTGTGTAACAAAGGGTTCAAGAAAGAAAAGATACCTTGGAGAAACGAACTTTACTGAGAGAGGCCAGAAATATCTCATTCAGTTCTATAGAAGCGAATGAACGATTTTCTAGGGTAGAGCGGTACGGAGAAATTACTTGCATGCTTTCTGTAACGTATAACGGTACGAGAGAAAATACACATAATTTACGTCAACTTTGACTTACGTTCAAGAAATGTGCTGTTTTTTTGTGTTTTTCCGATCCAGAAGCACTTGAGCTTTTCAGCTCTTCGGCTCGGGGCCATGAACATCGTAACCCTTCGGTTCGGTGCCACGAACACCGTAAATCTGGGGAATCTGTGGCTTTTTCTGCCATCCCGCGGAATTGAACCCGCACACACAGAGGATAGTCACCCGTAGTCCAACGCGCTACGAACACGCTGGGCATTTCCCCATGACAAAGAAATAATTTCACCCAGCACTCAATGAAACCCTTATTCATTTGTTTCTACACGACAATACCACCTTACCACAAGAGCATAATGAGTTAATATCTTCGACCAGCTAAGCTTCTACACGGCAATACCACCTTACTACAAGAGCATAATGAGTTAATATCTTCGACCAGCTAAGCTTCTACACGGCAATACCACCTTACCACAAGAGCATAATGAGTTAATATCTTCGACCAGCTAAGCTTCTACAGGGAATACCACCTTACTACAAGAGCATAATGAGTTAATATCTTCGACCAGCTAAGCTTCTACACGGCAATACCACCTTACCACAAGAGCATAATGAGTTAATATCTTCGACCAGCTAAGCTTCTACACGACAATACCACCTTACCACAAGAGCATAATGAGTTAATATCTTCGACCAGCTAAGCTTCTACACGGCAATACCACCTTACTACAAGAGCATAATGAGTTAATATCTTCGACAAGCTAAGCTTCTACACGACAATACCACCTTACCACAAGAGCATAATGAGTTAATATCTTCGACCAGCTAAGCTTCTACACGGCAATACCACCTTACTACAAGAGCATAATGAGTTAATATCTTCCGATCCAGAAGCTCTACGGCATCACCTTACTCAAGTGCATACATGAAATCTCGAACGCTTCGGTTCTCCGACAACACCTACATCATGAGTAATCTGAGTTTTTTCTGCCATCCCGGCAATAACCTCACACAAAGAGAATACTTCACCGCTAGTCAACCGCTACAACACGCATGAGTTAATTTTCCACAAATAATTTCACCAGCTAAGCTTCTACACGACAATACCACCTTACCACAAGAGCATAATGAGTTAATATCTTCGACAAGCTAAGCTTCTACACGGCAATACCACCTTACCACAAGAGCATAATGAGTTAATATCTTCGACAAGCTAAGCTTCTCACGCAATACCACCTTACCACAAGAGCATAATGAGTTAATATCTTCGACCAGCTAAGCTTCTACACGGCAATACCACCTTACTACAAGAGCATAATGAGTTAATATCTTCGACAAGCTAAGCTTCTACACGGCAATACCACCTTACCACAAGAGCATAATGAGTTAATATCTTCGACAAGTCTACAGCATCCACCTCAACAAATAGTTATATCTTGACAGCTAGCTCTACAATACCACCTTACCACAAGAGCATAATGAGTTAATATCTTCGACAAGCTAAGCTTCTACACGGCAATACCACCTTACCACAAGAGCATAATGAGTTAATATCTTCGACCAGCTAAGCTTCTACACGGCAATACCACCTTACCACAAGAGCATAATGAGTTAATATCTTCGACAAGCTAAGCTTCTACAGCAATACCACTTACTACAAGAGCATAATGAGTTAATATCTTCGACAGCTAAGCTTCTACAACATGAATACACTTTCAGAGCATAAAGTTAATGATTGGCTGGCATAGCTACGATATCAGAGGAGTTAATGGACCAAAATGAACATTCTTAACACTGAAGAGTCTTTCCAAACAGAGGAGTTTCAAGGTTGTGAATCCCAGTTGTTAACCAGAGTGAGTTATCCCAGTTGTTAACCAGAGTGAGTTATCCCAGTTGTTAACCAGAGTGAGTTATCCCAGTTGTTAACCAGAGTGAGTTATCCCAGTTGTTAACCAGAGTGAGTTATCCCAGTTGTTAACCAGAGTGAGTTATCCCAGTTGTTAACCAGAGTGAGTTATCCCAGTTGTTAACCAGAGTGAGTTATCCCAGTTGTTAACCAGAGTGAGTTATCCCAGTTGTTAACCAGAGTGAGTTATCTCAATGTGAGAGAGATGGGTGTCGATTTGAATACAGCATGAAAAGAATGACATACCAAATATGCAAAATGATTGATTAATCAATATTAAACTGGTGTGATAGACCACTAAACACTGCTGGATTTGTTGAGACAGAGATGGCAACATCTATGGACATGCCTAGAGTACTATGATGATAGTGATCATATAACTTCTTCTTCAGCGATCTCTGGTCATGCGCTTAATTTACTGTGGACCACAAACTGGGCAGACAGCTTCAGGTCTGTCAGGTTTCCCCAAAGCTTAGTTTTCAGGTCGACTGGGTGTGGCCACATGTTGCTTCTCAGCTCACACAGGAGAGGACAGTCTTGCAGGATATGCTCTGGTGTCTGTTCTGCCTGCTGACACTGGCAGAGAGCTGTTTGACTTATTCCTAGTCTATATAAGTGTTTGTTGAGTCTGCAGTTTCCGGTGCGTAGTCGAAATATAATGACCTGGTCTGTTCTACTTAGGTCTTTGAGGAGTCTTTTCCATAATCATATCCAGTGTTTGTCTTCCAGTCTACTGCAGATTTTCTCTGTATGAGGGTTTTGACCTCTTGAAAAGACAAGGGTTGGTAAATTTGCTCTTTGGCACTGCCCTCCTTAGCTAAGACATCAGCACTCTCATTGCCTGCAATGCCACAGTGAGATGGAATCCACTGCAAGTGAATTTCTGCCTTTTCTGAAAGCTGAGCAAGTTCTCTTTTAGGTTTTTACTGTGCTGTCAGTGGATTTAGCCTCCAGGGCTTGTATAGCTGACAGTGAGTCTGTAAGAAATACCATCTTGCCTGCAGCTGCTTGCAGCTTATTCATGTGCTGTGCTGCCATCAGAAGGGCTAAGAGTTCTGCTTTGTAGTTGGAACATATTCTTCCAGTAGGGGCCGCTTGAGACACAGTAGTAGCATCTGGGTGCCTAATGTACACTCCTGCTCCACCATTCATGGTTGCCTCCATTGTCGATCCATCTGTGTAAATTCTTATCCAGCTGTCTTCTGGAAACATGTAATGGAGATGTTCCATTGTAATTGCTTTTTCCACTAGATTATCATATAACTGATAACTGAGACTTTCACGTCAGGTCAGAAAAAGTTTAGATGTTTCTTTCACCAGACATGGCTGGACGATCATTACGACTTGCCACATCACTCAGTGAAATGAAGAAATTTACATACACAAATCGAAGTACTTTGATAATGATACAGTGAGCGTGGCTAACTTTTTTATTTTTTATTGTTTGTCTTAAGTGAAACTCAACAACGTCCTGTTAGAAAGATCTATGACGCGATTATCTTTCCTTGTGTTGCAGTTTTATCTTATTTTAATCAAAGGCTTGTTTTTTTAAATCTCGTCCAGAAAACCGTAATTAAATTGGCACTCGCTGGAGACACACAATAAAAACATTTGATGATTATTACATGTCTCCTTTTTTTGTTTTTGTATCTCCTTACAGAATGAAGTAATCCTTTCTACAGCGTTGCATCCGTTAAAGTCGGGCATCTTGTGTATCTGATTTTGTTGATTAGTCAAGGAAATAACTGGAAAACTATGTCAGACAAGAGGGGATAATTTGTAAGTTGGGCATAATGACGAGATTCAAGTGTTGGCATTTTCACAGAAAATGGAGACGAAGGAACATTCAGAAGTTGGTAATTTATAAACTATGGATAAGGGAAACATTCAAGAGATGACAATTGACAGACAGTTAATGTGGATGATCAAGATATCAGATGGATATGTCTAGAGTTAGGGTCAGGGCCAGGGAAAGCTGGTGTATGTTTCAAGTAGAAATGAGAGGATGTTTTGAGCATGTAAGGGCGGGGGTTTGGGGGTGGAGACAAGAGGGTTGGAGACCATTATCTTTTTCTTCCAACACTCCATATCGACAACTTGTTAAGCATTCTTTGTGATTTGTATGTGACCCGAGCCTAAGAGCAATTGTATGTTGAGCCAGTTATACATCCGATTTCTGCGATGCTTTTTATTAACTAAGGTAGCTTCCCTAGGCCTCTACCTCTGTCGCCTCTTACGACATGCCTTGTAGGTCACAATGTTACTATTCTCTGCTCCCTTGTAGACCCCAGTCAACACACGGGCGGAAGAACATTATAGAATTAGGTATACTGATAGGGAGGGAGGGGATGACTTCGGGGAAGATGGATTAGGCATACTGATAGGGAGGTGAGGGGATGACTTCGGGGAAGATGGATTAGGTATACTGATAGGGAGGTGAGGGGATGACTTCGGGAAGATGGATTAGGTATACTGAAGGGAGGTAGGGATGACTTCGAGGAAGGATGGATTGGTCTGATAGAAGGAGGATGACTTCAAAGGATGAGGGATTGAGGTTCTCTATCAGAGGTATAGATGATTCTAGAAGGAAGATTTAGGTATACTGATAGATTTGGGGGATGACTTCGGAAGATGGATTAGTATCTGATAGGAGGTTGAGGGGATGATAGGGAAGATGGATTCCAGCATCTATTGATAGAGGTGAGGGATGACTGGTAAGATGGATTGTTCCATACTGCATAGGATTGTGACAGGATGACTTGAGAAGATGGATTCAGAATACTGATATGGAAAGAGATGCTTCAGGAGAAGATGGATTAGAGTATACTGATTAGGAGTGGAGTTTGATCGGAAGATGATTAGGTATACTGATAGGAGGTGAGGTGATGATTCAGAATATTAGGATAATTGATTAGGGAGGTAGAGATGACCAGGAAGATGGATTAGGTATCTGAAGGGAGGTGGTGACATCTTTTGAAAAGATGTTAAGTTTTACTGATAGGAGGTAGGATGACTTAAGATTTAGGTATACTGATTTGGAGGTAAGAGATGACTCGGGAAGATGGATTAGGCATACTGATTTGCAGGGAGCATACTTTTGAAAGATGGTTGTATACTGATAGGAGGTAGGATGACTTCAGGAAGATGGATTGACAACTGTTACAGGTGAAGGTAGGATGATTCAGAAGATGATTAACATTTCTATAGAGGTAGGATTTATTCAGAAGATGGATTAGGCATACTTTATAGGAGGTAGGATGACTTCCAGAATGGATTTGAACTATAGGAGGTAGAAGGTAGGATTGTTCAGAAAATGATTAGGAACAAAGTTACAGGTAGAGATGTACTTTCAGACACTATGGATTAAAGTTACGATAGGAAGGTAGGACTGTTCCAGAATTATTGAACAAGATACTGTATAAAGGTAGGGGATTTATTCCAGACATGCTATGTTGAACAAAGTGAGAGTTAGTAAGATGATTTGCACTTGATTAGAGAGATGATTTGAAAAAGTTACATATGTAAGGTAGGATTGACTTCGGAGACATGATTTGAACAAAGTTAAGGGTAGTAGAGGGAAACTTGCCAGACATGATTAGAACAAGAGGTAGGGGAGACTGGAAAGGATTTAAAGCAAACAGATCTTCAGAACATTATGGCTTGAACAAGATTACAGGAAGTTAGGTGGCAAGTTCTGCTTCCAGGCTATTATATTTGAACAAAGTTTACACTGTGTAAATTTGTATGTATTGTTCCAGACATCTATTTGAACAAAGTTACAGGTAGTAAAGATAGCAGCTTGTTCCAGACATCTATTTGAACAAAATTACAGGTAGTAAAGATAGCAGCATGTTCCAGACATCTATTTGAACAAAGTTACAGGTAGTAAAGATAGCAGCTTGTTCCAGACATCTATTTGAACAAAGTTACAGGTAGTAAAGGTAGCAACTTGTTCCAGACATCTATTTGAACAAAGTTACAGGTAGTAAAGATAGCAACTTGTTGCAGACATCTATTTGAACAAAGTTACAGGTAGTAAAGGTAGCAACTTGTTCCAGACATCTATTTGAACAAAGTTACAGGTAGTAAAGATAGCAACTTGTTCCAGACATCTATTTGAACAAAGTTACAGGTAGTAAAGATAGCAACTTGTTCCAGACATCTATTTGAACAAAGTTACAGGTAGTAAAGGTAGCAACTTGTTCCAGACATCTATTTGAACAAAGTTACAGGTAGTAAAGATAGCAGCTTGTTCCAGACATCTATTTGAACAAAGTTACACGTAGTAAAGATAGCAGCATGTTCCAGACATCTATTTGAACAAAGTTACAGGTAGTAAAGATAGCAGCTTGTTCCAGACATCTATTTGAACAAAGTTACAGGTAGTAAAGATAGCAGCTTGTTCCAGACATCTATTTGAACAAAGTTACAGGTAGTAAAGGTAGCAGCTTGTTCCAGACATCTATTTGAACAAAGTTACAGGTAGTAAACGGTAGTTCCGTTGGGAGTTGAAAGGTGAGAAAGAAGACAGGTAGTTAAGATAGCAGCTTATACAAGATCGGTATCTTAAGAGTATCTGTGGCATAGAGGTTAGATTCTCGTTTCTCATGTCAAAGGTACCGGGTTTGCTCCATCGTGGAGCCATCTGGATGTGTTTCCAGAGATCCATAATCTCAGTGTAGGTGAGATCGAGTTCCTAGTCCTATCAGAGACGGACGATAAAACGTAATTCCCTTGTTCAGATTGAACACATAAAGAACCATGGATTGTTCATCAAAAATGCAAGCGGGAAAGCCGTCATAATCAGAAATGCAAGCTGAAGCCGATAACAGAATCAGCTGAGCGCAAAATTAATTAGAAAAGATTTTAAATAAAATTCTTACATAAATATCTTCACCACCTTCAAACTCACATCGGGAACCTACGCTGGTGCTACGGAGATCGTGCCTGTCGCTGAGATCTTCCTATGTAAGAAAGATATCGGAACACACATGGTTACTCACCGAAGTGCAATGATGATGTTCCTATCATTAATCAATCGGCCTCTTAAGTTATAGACGTGTTGGAAAATGAGAAAAGAGATGAGAAAATAAAATGTGAAATGAGATGAGAAAATAAATGAGAAAAGAGATGAGAAAATAAAATGTGAAATGAGATGAGAAAATAAAATGTGAAATGAGATGAGAAAATAAATGTGAAATGAGATATGAAATAAAGAAAACTGAATGAGAAATAAATGGAAATGAGATGAGAAAATAAAATGTGAAATGAGATGAGAAAATAAAATGTGAAATGAGATGAGAAAATAAAATGTGAAATGAGATGAGAAAATAAATGAGAAATGAGATGAGAAAATAAAATGAGAAAAGAGATGAGAAAATAAAATGTGAAATGAGATGAGAAAATAAAATGTGAAATGAGATGAGAAAATAAATGAAAATAACGCATGAATTTCAAACTGATTGTGAATAATTTTGTGGGGATTTGTCAAGTTTGACGGGGATTGACGTGAGATCGAAGCTTTGTCTATATACAGATTGAGATCAAGGCTATGACATCGTCAGAAAATGTGAAGATCGAGGCCGTAAGGGACAAAAAGAAAACACTTAAATTTATACCCACAATAAATATCGATTTTGGGAACCTTGAGCATTAACCGCTTCACCCATCTGAGCTGATAGACAGGCTCGCAGTATTTTTATGATGACACAAAGCCAGTATACAGGGTAAATCAATATATATAGCAAATATAAGTGCGTACGGTAGGAAACAAAAATTACGGAGGAAAGGGTTAACCATGGAGAAAATGAAAACAGAGGTCAGTCATGAACACCTCCACAAAATATCCTTTTTAATAAAGCTTTGAGTTTGAATATAGATACTGGGGGTAATACGGAAACAATAAAATATATGAGTAAGGGACATAAGTTTCTAACATTAATACATGCCTGCGTGCCCAGCGTGTTCGTAGCGCGTTGGACTACGGGTGACTAGTCCTCTGTAAGTGCGGGTTCAACTCCGCGGACTGGCAGAAAAGCTACAGGTTCCTAAGATTTACGGTGTTCGTGGCACCGAGCCGAAGGGTAACGATGTCCATGACACCGAGCCGAAGAGCTTTCAGCTCAAGTGCTTCTGGATCGAAAAAAACAAAAAAAAAACATTAATACAATTTCCGTTGTCTGTATGTGTGTCAATATGTGATTTCCCCCAGATATGGTTTTTTTCCAGAGACCCCTAAGATTGTTGCGGGAGCTACGGAGTCATGCTTTGCGTAATACTATGGGCAGGTGACGTGGAATTTTCTGCAGAGAGCGACCGAGTCGTATGGGGTAAAACCTGATGCCAATGAAGTGAATCCTTATGCTTTAGATCTTCTAACTGTTAGTCATTGGTAGCTTTGTATGACCACCATAATGACCTCTATGACGTTGTGGCATGACCCCCAATCATGACGTCACGGAGCTGACATCTGAACTTTTGTGTCTATTTATTTGCCTTAATAAGACTAGGTAAGAGCTGCCTTAACGCAGTTGTTAGTAGACTCGCCTCTTCGACTAGGGGTCCGGTTTAAAACCCACAGTGGGTGTGAAATATTTTCCGTAGTAACGGCTCTCAGGTCGACCCAGCCACAATTGGGTACCAGGAAAAGTACTGGTAAGTAAAGGTGGCCGGCGTGATGCTCACCACATCACCCATCGTGTGCTGCCGGTCAATCAAACAGTATAGGCCTAACACCGTATTAACCAATATACCTCGAGACAACACTTAGAGAGAGACATAGAGACGAACTGTAGACAAGAAAGAGAAGAGCAGGGAAAGACCTGTAATAAACTAAGCTAGCTTGCTCAACAGATCTTGTTAGAGAAAATATGCTGATGCCGTATGCTTCATCGAGAAGTTAGAGAAGAAGAAGAATGAAAAATAGTTGCTTTTTAATAACATGCGGTCATCGTGTGGTATCGATGATCAATACAATATTCAGGCCTGCAACTGTATTCTCAAAATATTCCTCATGGTATGAAAATAGATTACTTTACTACTTGTATTTCTTTTTATTTCTCCTTATTTTTTTATTTTTATTTCCAGACCAGATTTTAAAATAGTTTTATTTTGAGATCATGTTTAAAATAAAGCACTAGCCCCAGGCTAGACTATGACGATGTACACGCGATGTGTTCCCAGACAAAGCTATCATTAAATCTGATTATTCTTCAAACTATCACTTTGATTATATCAAATAATTATAGACATTATCTATAATTCACGTTTCTCTCATCTGTCTGCAAATAGACGTCAAATATACCTATTATATGTTTATGTATGGTCTACTTCCACTTTGCTGCAGATAATATAATAGCATTTGGACATGTTTATTGTCTTTCTTTTTCTGTCTTTGTTTTTCTGTCTTTGTTTTTGTATTGTTATTTTCTGTTCTCTTCCTCTCTTCCACCATTTATTTCTTTATAGAAGTGGTCGAGGTGGGGCGGAAGGTGGGAGAGAAAGGTGTAGTGGTCTGTGTGTGTGTGCTTGTTCTAAGGCGCATTGTTCAGTTCAGTTATAGCTTGGTATGTTGTCTTCATTGTACTCCAGACGATACTGAAGAGCAGAGCAGAACTTACAGTTATTAAAGAGAGAAGACAAGAGTTAAGCACCTACAACCAGGCCCTTGCATGAGAAGACTGCAGATAACATATTACTTTCAACCATTTTGAAGAGACCAGACGATACTGAAAAGAAGACCAGAACTATATCAGATGTTCAGAGAGTGAGAGAGAGAGAGAGAGAGAGAGAGAGATGACCAGTCAGATGTACAAGGAAAGATCTACAGTGCATTCAGTTTCAGTGTGGAATATCTACATTGCACTCCGGACATGTCCATAGGTGCGATCTCTTTCACAATATCTCAAACAGCATCCAGCGACTGACCATACCAGTTCGAATTTGATTGATAAATATACCTGTTATGCTGTTCTTTTCTGACCACTCCAATCTTCTAGCATTTGAGATCTAGTAGTTGACGTGGATTGGTTTCAATTAAAATCCTCTTTGCGACCACAATCTATGAGAGTGTTAAGAACCTCAGCTCTATCCATTTGCTGGCCTTCTGATTTGGTGGCAGAGCTAGCTAGCCTGCCTGTTCTATCATTGCTAACGACATTCATATGCCCCGGTTAAAGGCACTTTGATTAAGGCACTTTGTAAGCTGTTATTCATTTTCTGAGGGCTGTTCTTGACGCCGTCAGTCTACCTTTTGCGTGGTCTTCCTCTTGCTCTGTACTTATTATACTTTTTCAGTGTGGCTCTCTTTGGTAGACGATACCAGGGCATTCTTGTCAGGTGTCCAAACCATTTAATATGTTGTTCTTTTATGAATTGCATGACTGGTTTAACATCCAGTCTTCTTCTGATTTCTACATTACTAATTTTGTCTCTTATTGTTACACCTGCAGCTCTTCTAAGTTCTGTACTCCTGTATCTCTGTATCTCATTTCCGTCGTTAAGATAGTTTTGTAAGCTAACGAACAGACTGTTGTTACTACTCGTAGTCCCGCTTTTTACAGCGGCGTAGTACAGGTGGGACGAGAACCTGGGGAAATTTAATGGCGGCATTACTAGTGCTGTCGCCGCGAAACTGTTTGGGTAAGGATTTTTCATTTATGCCTATAACAGAAAAAAATCCTGACCTTACCGTGAGTTGAACACGGGCCACAACTCAACTTCAGGAATCGCGCAAATATTTGCTAACAATTCGTAAGTCTTCACGTAAAGTAGACATTTATCTCAACTAGAAAATGTCATGGAGTCACTTCTGGAGATCAATCATCTAGTTGCGTGTCTACAACATACCCGGATAATGTTGTCTTCTATCTTTTCCGTTTGCAAACTATCTATTATTTTCACGTAGATAGATTCTGTATCAGTCTACAATTTGTCTTAATCTAATATCTACATAATCTCTCTCTCGATCACCGCCTAGACTGATGAACCAGATTGTATCATGAATGCTACCGTGGTTTTAAGGGACTCTGTTCCTCCGTACAGCTTCTCGCGAAGCTCTGTGTTTATGGACCAGGTTTCTTTTCTTATACCTGCTATCAGTTGACAATCTTGCAGTATGTGCTCTGCCGACATGTCCGCCTTTTTGCAGGGGCACAGGCTAGTTGTGTCAATTTAAAATTTGTGAAACATGTGGGCGTGGAGCCTGTTGTGGCCGGTACGGAGGCAGAATATAGCAACTTGTTCACTACGTGTACTTAACCTAATATCTACTTAACCTAATATCTACTTAATCTAATATCTACTTAACCTAATATCTACTTAATCTAATATCTACTTAGTCTAATATCTACTTAATCTAATATCTACTTAATCTAATATCTACTTAATCTAATATCTACTTAATCTAATATCTACTTAGTCTAATATCTACTTAATCTAATATCTACTTAGTCTAATATCTACTTAATCTAATATCTACTTAATCTAATATCTACTTAATCTAATATCTACTTAATCTAATATCTACTTAATCTAATATCTACTTAATCTAATATCTACTTAATCTAATATCTACTTAATCTAATATCTACTTAATCTATTCACTTAATCTAATATCTATTAATCAATAATATCTACTTAGTCTAATATCTACTTAATCTAATATCTACTTAATCTAATATCTACTTAATCTAATATCTACTTAATCTAATATCTACTTAATCTAATATCTACTTAATCTAATAGCATAATGTTGGCAGAAAGATTGTGTTGTGCGATGCTTTTAAAGTGTTCATGGTGACATGTTTGCATTTTAAAGTTGTTGCCATTTGTCCTACGATGTGATTTATTGTATTGTGTCTATGCTAGATTACCTTAGTCATTCTTCCATTTGCTTAAACAATGCTCCTAGGTATGTCAATCATCGTTAAGCTACCAAATAAAAGACTAGCGTCTATGGCAGATTTTCGTACAATTTAGAAGACAATAATAAATCTTCTATTTAATCATCTATTTTATCGTCTTTCACAAGAACGATAATTCAACCCAGGGGAGCTTAGTCATGTAATTTATATCACAAAGGTACATAATCATGAGATTGTATCAATAGTATATTGTCATCGTGTCTGGAGGATTTGTTCACATTTTATTTCCAATATTTCTTTTATTCTTTTGTATTTTCTTTCTGTTTTCTTATTGTGAGTATTTTAACTTGTGTTTTCATACAGTTATTTCAGTTTGCTTGTATTCTCAGATCTAAAATTCGATAGCTGGAAACTTTTACAAGTAGTTAATTCTTATGTTTAAGACTTCTATATTTCTTAATATGATTGGATTCTCCTCGGATTTTTTAGTTAAGATCAAAGTATAGTCCACACTTGTTCGTGGTCAATGGGCGGGAGCCATCATATAGCCAATAGACAACAAAACCAAAAAGTTCCGCGCAGCTCTCTTTCGAAAGGATAACAACGCTCGGGATTTTTCACACGTTTTAAAACCTGACCGGGCACCACCCTGTCTGGCACTAAAGGATAAGGACCCAATAACAAAATATAAAATTTTTTTTTTAAAAGTGTAGTG
This sequence comes from Arion vulgaris, assembly GCA_020796225.1. Classification (NCBI taxonomy): domain Eukaryota; kingdom Metazoa; phylum Mollusca; class Gastropoda; order Stylommatophora; family Arionidae; genus Arion; species Arion vulgaris. The sequence continues at coordinate 2,492,797 of CM036762.1, forward strand.
CCAAAGGGTGAGAACTTCATAGAGCGAGAGTTGTTAGTGAACTCGCTTCTCAAGGCTGGTGGTCCGGGTTCAACTCCCGCAGTGGGCGTAGAATTTGTCCGTACCTCGACGGCTCTTAGGTCGATCCAGCCTCAACTGGGTACCAGACATGCTCTGGGAAAGTAAAGGTGACCGGCGTGATGCTGACCACATCACCTATCGTGTGCCGACGGTCAATGAAAAATACAGACCTAACACTGTATTGCCCTATATACCACAAGGTATGAAAGGGTTCCTTTACTTTTTTTAAAAATTTTATAGAGCCAAAAGGCAACTAAGCAAAATTTTAAAATTCCGAGAAGCTCTAGTTCGAAAGAATGTCGACTCTCAGGATTTGCGCGTTTAAAACGTCACATGGTACCACCCTCTGCAACACTAAAGGGTAAGGGCCTAACACTGATTCGTAAAATAATATCAAAGTGCAATACCCACTTTATCGAGGGCCAAAAGGTGGGAATCTTTACTGAGCCAATAGTCACCTAAATATATTCACCAAATTCCGAGCCGCTTTCATTTGTAATAATGATGACGCTCTGAGTTTTTATACGTATCAAACACACCTGGGTCCACTCACTGCGACACTAACAGGTAAGGGACAGCGCATATAATAATTTAAAAATTTGGGGTGTTAAACTTGCCCACCTAATCGGGTCAAGGCGTGGATAGAACATATGCCACTAAAACAAATTCCGACAACTCTCTTTGAAAGAATGACGATGCACAGAGTTTGTATGTTTCAAACGTACCTGAGACACCTGTTGCAGTAGTACTGATAAAGGATAAATCAACAAATTAAATTACATTGAAGACAACTATTTATTTCTTTGCATAATTTATTCCGCAATGAATTCAGACCGCTTCTTTTATTTGTGACTAGATCAAAGGTAATGCTGACATGTTCCTTATACTGACCATGTTCCTCATGCTGACCATGTTCCTCATGCTGACCATGTTCTTTACACTGACCATATTCCTCATGCTGACCATGTTCCTCATGCTGACCTGTTCTTTACACTGCCATATCTCACTGACCATGTTCTATGCTGACCATGTTCCTTAACTGACCATGTTCCTCATGCTGACCATGTTCCTCATCTGACCATGTTCCTCATGCTGACCATGTTCCTCATGCTGACCATGTTCCTCATGCTGACCATGTTCCTATACTGACCATGTTCCTCATACTGACCATGTTCTTCACACTGACCATGTTCCTCATGCTGACCATGTTCCTCATGCTGACCATGTTCCTCATGCTGACCAAGTTCCTCATACTGACCATGTTCCTCACGACCAGTCCTACTGACCATGTTCCTCATGCTGACCATGTTCCTCATGCTGACCATGTTCCTCATGCTGACCATGTTCCTCATGCTGACCATGTTCCTCATGCTGACCATGTTCCTCATGCTGACCATGTTCCTCATGCTGACCATGTTCCTCATGCTGACCATGTTCAGCTGAGAGAGTTCGTGCCTTCATAAACGCCGATAGACAGACTCGTGTATACAATAAACAAACCCCGAGCAGCTCTCTACGAAAGGATGTGACACTCGAAGTCAACTCGTACTGGATCCACCCCTTGCGACACTGTCGGGTAAGAGTAAAATAAAAAAAGAACTAACTTCTATATCGGAGGGGCTTCTGGCCAAATTGATTAGTGTGCTGGCTCTCATTCGGGAGACCCAGGTTCGATCCCCGGGTATGACCAATGAGTCTCTTTCCGTCAGGGACATAAATAAAAAATCTTAACCTTAACAGTTTTGCTATTATTGTACTAGCCATGCGACCGCATGCCCATCTCCTCCCTGGTCCTACACCGAAATAAAAAGTGGTACTACATACCGTGGTGACAGCTTTTATGTTGGAACTATTATTGTTCTACTGTTTGTTTTCTTGTTCCTTAACGAAATTGCTATATTACCGAAATAACATTCTTCACGCATTGAGAAAGTCTTTCCGAACAGAGGCGTTTCAGTGCTGTGAATCCTACTCGCTGACCAGATTGAGAAGGTGGGTGTCCATATTGGTGCAGCCCGAAAAGAACGACATCTTAAATATGCAAAGAGAGTGATTTATCCATATCAAACTGGCGTATTAGGCCACTGGACGCTACTGAATTTGCTGAGGTGGAGATCAGAGCACCTATGGACATATCCGGAGTGCTATGATGATAGTCCTCATATAACTGATAACTGATTGCTATATTATCCTGCTCTATGATCGGAGTTTTTTCTATGACTTTCTTGTTCTATGACCATATTGTTCTATGACCATATTGTTCTATGACCATATTGTTCTATGACCATATTGTTCTATGACCATATTGTTCTATGACCATATTGTTCTATCATATTGTTCTGACATATTGTTTAGACCATTTGTTCTTGCCATATTGTTCTGACCATATTTCCATGACCATATTGTTCTCTATGACCTATGTTCTATACCATTGTTCTATGACCATATTGTTCTGACCATATGTTCTATGATCCATATTGTTCTAACCTATTTTCTTATACCATATTGTTCAATACCATATTGATTCTTGACCATATTGTTCTAGACCATATTGTTCTAACCATATTGTTCTATGACATATTGTTCTAGACCATATTGTTCATGACACATATTGTTTGTTGACTATTGTTCAGTGTTATTGTTCAATATTCATTTCATTTCAGTTGCGTTGATGAGCCTTCTGTTGCTGGTTCACACGCCATTGATGACGTTATATACTCGAACAATGGCCCCAGTTACTTATACAAAGCCACTATTCTATACTTCAGGTTAGTTCAAACACAAGCCATTGATTGGTTGATACTGTTCAGGTTAGTTCAAACACAAGCCATTGATTGGTTGATACTGTTCAGGTTAGTTCAAACACAAGCCATTGATTGGTTGATACTGTTCAGGTTAGTTCAAACACAAGCCATTGATTGGTTGATACTGTTCAGGTTAGTTCAAACACAAATCATTGATTGGTTGATACTGTTCAGGTTAGTTCAAACACAAACCATTGATTGGTTGATACTGTTCAGGTTAGTTCAAACACAAACCATTGATTGGTTGATACTGTTCAGGTTAGTTCAAACACAAGCCATTGATTGGTTGATACTGTTCAGGTTAGATCAAACACAAGTCATTGATTGGTTGTATCTGTAAAATAAAATAGGTCAGTCCAAAAATGTTTGAAATTTATTGGTTCTGGTCTAATCAATATTTATATATGTTATTATTATATGATTGTTTGATTGTTTGATTGATTTATTAATGAACCATCATCATTGACTTGGTGAGTAACTATGTATGCTAAATCAAACACTCTCTATTACACAGGAAGATCTCAGCGGCAGTGCACAAACTCCGTAGCATTGGCGAGGGTCCCGGATGTAATTATAAGATGGTAAAAATATTTTGGAGCAATTTTTTATGTCTTTTAAAAATGAATTTTGCCGGACAGAGGCTTTCCAGCCTGCACTTCTCGATTTTGAACTGCCAAATTCTTTTACTTGCGCAAATTGAACACGAAACATACATTTCCAATAGGACTATGAACTCGACCTACCTACACTAGATCAAGGATCTTTGGAAATATTCGATGCTTCCATGGGACAAACCCAGTACACTTGGAACGAGACAGCACTTAACTCTACGCCACAGACCTCTACACAGAACCTTGCACAGAAACCTCTAGCACGAAACCTCTAGCCACAGAAACGTTCTATTTGTTTATTGCGAACCAGTAGACAAGCACTTCAACCTCTACGCCACAGAAACGTCTTATTTGTTTATTGTGAACCTATAAGTAGCACAAGTTTTTAGTTGATGTTTCCTATCTTGTCTAGTTTCTGTTTTGAAAAGTCTTAAGAAGAAACTTTAGGCACAACAAGGGGAAATAGTGAGAATGGAGAATAAGAAACAATAATATTATTTATAATGTGTTTAAATCAGAACAGATCAGGTCTTTATATTTAGACTACGTACCGGACACTGCAGATTCAACAAACACTTACATAGACTAGGAATAAGTCAAACAGCTCTCTGCCAGTCTCAGCAGGCAGAACAGACAACGGATCATGTCCTGCAAGACTGTACTCTCCTGTGTGAGATGAGAAGCAACATCCCCGTCGACCTACATTCACCAAGATCGACCCTTGTACAAAAACTAAGCCTGGCGAGACCAAAAACTTGACAGACCTGAAGCTGACTGTCCAGTTTGTGGTCCACTGTAAACTAAGCCCATGGCCAGAGATCGCTGAAGAGGAAAACTTGACAGACCTGAAGCTGACTGCCCAGTTTGTGGTCCACAGTAAACTAAGCCCATGGCCAGAGATCGCTGAAGAGGAAAACTTGACAGACTAACTGCTCCCAGTTGTGGTCCACAGAACTGCCCATGCCAGAGACGTGAAGGAAAACTGACAGACTGAGCTGACTGTCCAGTTTGTGGTCCACTGTAAACTAAGCCCATGGCCAGAGATCGAGAACTGACGACCGAAGCTGTGTCAGTTTGTAATAAAAGCCATGCAGAGATCGCTGAAGGCGACGACCTGAAGCTGACTGTCCAGTCTGTGGTCCACTGTAAACTAAGCCCATGGCCAGAGATCGCTGAAGAGGAAAACTTGACAGACCTGAAGCTGACTGCTTGGTTCTACTGTTGAATGATGCTAGATTGGAATGAACATAGGGAAGTAATCAGAACTGGCTCATGCTTCGTTCTAACTTTTGCTCTCTATTCCTCTTATGTCTCACAACTTCAGGTTAAGAAGATAGAACAGGCTTGTTGTGTGTGCACTTCATAAATAGTTGTGCACATCTCCTTAACGTATCTAATATCTATATTTATTTTCTCTCCAGGTGTTTTATATTTCCTGAGTTGTACTGTCAACCCGATTCTCTACAACCTGTTGTCCAGGAAGTTCCGAAATGCTTTTAAAAGAACTCTTTGCCGTTGTTGCCTAAGTTTTGAAACTCATTCCATCCCGGCTTTCTACAAACTTAAGGCTAAGTTTGTTGGAAGCGAACATTCCAGAGGAGCTAATGCTAGCAGTTCCTGCTACCTTTATCCTGACAACGGGATCAGATTGGCCAAGTTCCCAGACGCTGACCAAAGAAAAGGTCACAGGTTATTGAACTACGGCTACGGTTGTCAATCAACCAATGAAACGTCTTGCAGGAATAGTAACCCTAGTAACGGAAGTACCTGCAGTGCGCATGCTCACTCTGATGGTCGTCTTCATTGTTTATGTCGTCACAAATATTGCTCAACTCGTCGTGCAAAGAATTTCTCCAACGAATCCCCTACAGCTACTAGCCGACAACATCTTGTGGCAACATCTAATGGACGAAGCATCATCTCCTACCCAGATATTCACATCAATACTAAGAGCACACATGCTCAGTCACATCTTGGACCTCGAGACCAAGAATCTGCACATAATAGCGCAATGTATCCATGCAAGAACAACTGGAGTAGTGTCACGGTAGACAATTTGTCATCATCCTCATACAGTCTGGGACATATTGCTACTAACATACATCAAACCGCTGGGAGAACATCCTGCTCATACAGTCTGGGACATATTGCTACTAACATACATCAAACCGCTGAGAGAACATCCTCCACCTCATATAGTCTGGGACATATTGCTACTAACATACATCAAACCGCTGAGAGAACATCCTCCACCTCATATAGTCTGGGACATATTGCTACTAACATACATCAAACCACTGAGAGAACATCCTCCACCTCATACAGTCTGGGACATATGCTACTAACATACATCACACCGCTGGGAGAACATCCTCCACCTCATACATTCTGGGACATATTGCTACTAACACACAGCAAGCCACTGAGTGAACATCCATCTCATACAGTATGGGACATATTGCTACTAACATACATCAAACCACTGAGAGAACATCCATCTCATACAGTATGGGACATATTGCTACTAACATACATCAAACCACTGAGTGAACATCCATCTCATACAGTCTGGGACATATTGCTACTAACACACAGCAAGCCACTGAGTGAGCATCCTACGTATCAGCTCCAGTCTCCAGTTTCACCTGCAGTAACTGTGACAAGGATTGCCACTCCAGAATAGGCCATTACAGCCACAACAGACGTTGTGATTTAGCACAGAACAAACTAAAACATCTAATTACTGACTGTAGTACTGCTTTTACGCGGACATCAACCTGTAGAGATTAATGGCAGCATGATTAGTACAGTCATCGCCAAACTGTTCAGGTTATGATGGGTTTTTTATGCCCTCGACAGAAAAAAAACACTTCTTGTCCTTATGGTGGATTGAGTCAGTGTCCCTGCATGGGAACCGCACTAAATCCGTTTCTACAGACGCTTCACTTGCACAGAACAAACTACGAGACAGAAAATGTATTGTCCCCTGAGACATAGAGTCCAATGATAATGATGAGGAAATCGATGATATTTCTAACTTGCCTGATTCTCTTTAGTAGAGCTCTTGTGATGTGCTGATGCTTACTAATGTGCTCGTGTGATTTGATGTATTTCTTCATTTTAATAGTGAAATCTTCTGGCTCACTGATGTATTTTTGTGATGTAGTTCTGTGATCTATTGATGTATTCTTGTGACTTGAAAGATGATATAATTCTGGGACAAACTACTTTATTCCTGGGACGTGTTGATGTATTTCTGGGACGTGTTGATGTATTTCTGGGACGTGTTGATGTACTTTCTGTGATGTACTGATGTACTTTCTGTGATATACTGATGTATTACTGTGATTGAATTATATGTGGTTGTTCAATGAGCGGCTCTCGTGACGAAGTAATGTAACTAATTATCTGACTGACTGTTGTAACTATCTGACTGACTGATGTAGCTATCTGACTGACTGACTGATGTAGCTATCTGACTGACTGGTGTAGCTATCTGACTGACTGATGTAGCTATCTGACTGACTGACTGATGTAGCTATCTGACTGACTGATGTAACTATCTGACTGACTGATGTAACTATCTGACTGACTGATGTAACTATCTGACTGACTGATGTAACTATCTGACTGACTGATGTAACTATCTGACTGACTGATGTAACTGCCTGACTGACTGATGTATTTACCCGATTGAGTGATGTATTTGTGCATGACTAAACAGTGATATATATATAAAACATACTTGTTCTAACATTTGCTAGTTGTCAACTAAAATATTGATCAGCTTTCTCCATTGAGTTTGTTTGTTGATGGTACAAGAGTGAGGTATAACGACGACAAAAAGAGAGAGGGAGGGAGGGATATAGAGGGAGAGAGAGGGGGGGAGATAGAGGAGAGAAGGTGATGGGGGTAAATGGAGCCAGAGAGAGAGGGGAAGATAGAGAGAGGGAGCGAGAGAGGGGAGATAGAGGGAAAGAAAGAGGGAAGAAGGAGAAAGAGGTATATAGAGAGTGAGTGAGGGAGAGTGAGAAGCTCTTATTGTTTTGGAACAGGAAAGTTGTTGTATGGCATAAAGAAGAAAGAGATAAAGGACGAAAGGACACACTGAGAGGGATAGGGAAAGAGAGAGACTAGTAAGAATTTCACAAACCTATCAAATTATACTGTGAGAGCATTTTTACCTGGGAGAAGTTTTACCTCCTGAGAGCATTTTTTCAGCAAATGGAAGATTAACTGTCGAAATCCGACATGGATGCAACGAAGCAAATCAAACACTAGGACAAATGGTGCCAATTTTAAAATGCAAGAAGGTCACTATAAAGCTACAAGAGAATTGTTCAACATAATATTTCTCCTACATTATGCTATTTTTTTTGTTTTTTTTAATGGGGCCCGTCCCAGATGAGCCATACCAGGTGGACCCCGCGTAACGGGACGTGAAAACGTTTATAAACTATCAAGCCCCATCAATCCTTCGATCGATGGCACTCTTGTTTTGTACAAGGGTAGCCATGTGGCATTTAATGAAGGCTTCCGACCTTCGGCTTCGATCAAATGGGAACTAGTTCCGTAACACAAGCTGATAACTTTGTAAACTCATATAATGTGCCACATGACAGATATCAAGCGATACAGATACTACACTTTGGTCTTAGCAAAAAGGCCGAGAAGCGATCCAATGCTATTAGTGCTAAACATGGACACTGACATTAAATGACAGAAGCAAACTAGTCAGAGAAAGAAGAGAAGAGACAGGTTTAGAAGGGAAAAGTGGGTACAATATAAGTACTGAACTTCAACAAAGACATAACAAATTAAATGGTTAGGTTTTTTTGTTTATGTATTTGTATTGTTTGCTCTTACCTGAGACAGGTAAGTTCTCCTTATTAAACTGTGAGATATCAGGTATCAAAACGGGACTACATTACTCTTTAAAGAATGTTTTTGTTTTATAAAAGGGGAGAGAAATCCAACTTTACTTGTGGTCTCGTCAAATTCATTGTAGCTTCCCCTTAATGCAATAAGATGCAGAAATTAATGCTTATATCTTTCAAACCTAGACAGTCTGGTACTCTGGGGTCAATGTTGAATGTGACCCCAACCTCCACCACCCTCTGCCACACCACTCCCATTCTTCCGTGGTTTTAATAGTAGTGACGAACATAAGAACATATCTCTCAGCGCATGTCGTAGAAGGAAGTTAACGGTATTGTGTTCGTAAGGACGCCGTATTGCTAGGGTAAGCGATAGGTGTCGTAATAATAAATGAGGGCCACCCGAGTTGTTACCTGGGGCCCACATTTGGGGTGTAAAGAATACAACCACTGTTACCTGCACGCATGTCGTAAGAGGCGACTAAGGAGGTTTGGCTGAAATCGAATGCATGTGTCCGCTAGGGAATGCTAACCCGAAACAAATACTTGCAGAAAACTGATGCACCAGGCCGTAAAGTGCATAATATGGTACAACGACCCCTCACAATGAGGAATGAGATAACGGACTCTACGGCCGCCAATCTGCCTCGGAGATTTAGCCACGTAGTGGATGTCAGACCTACCATCACGAGGGTGGCCAAAACTTACTGCGGGAAGAGGTCGGCACAATCGGGGAAACAGAAATCATAGGAATTATATCCTACAGAACGGCCCCAGTATGCAGACTTGAGAAGAAAGAGGTGGCCCACTTACACTAGCGTTCAAGACAAACTGTATGACGTGGCTGATAATCTGAGACAGACGGCGAAATCCCAATCAAGTGAGATCGCAGAAGAAGAAGATAAGAAATGAGGGTAAGTAGTCCTGTGTTTGTCAATTTGTGTTTTTCGGAAGCTCTTAATACTTGTACATTGTCTATTTGTTAATCATATTCTTTTCTTCCGTTGCTTCCATTGCTTTCATTGCTTTCATTGCTTTCATTGCTTTCATTGCTTTCATTGCTTTCATTGCTTCCATTGCTTCCATTGCTTTCATTGATTTCATTGCTTTCATTGTGTAATAGTTCTTCTTCTATCTTCATGATGATGATGTTTACTTCTTTTATTTATGACGATGATTATTTCTGTGCTCTGATTTCTGCTTGAGTGCTTATCGAGACGTTGTTGCTTACTTAGGTTGTAGTCCTTCTCATACGATTTTGGGTTTCCATTTCTCAATGTCCGGCCGTCCTTGACATATTGCTTTCCTTTTCATATAGTTTTCCTTTTTATATAGTTTAAGTTGTTATAATTTGATGGTTTTCCTCTGACATGTTTATTATATAGTCTTCACAACATTCACATGATGGTACGACATAGGAAACAACCATAAATCTTTGTTCAATTTCCTTATATTTATTGATGTTTGACAGACATACAAAAATACATCCATCTTCTTGCAATGTTTTATCTCGTCTCCTTGTTTACTCATTCGTTACTAACACGTCACTATTTTTCTACACAAAAACGTCGTGTCTTGTAGTCATGTGTTGTACTTCTGCATAGAGAGTACAACACATAGTCTCAACTATAAAATAATCTAATTATACTACCTATCTATCTGACTAACTGTCCATTCCTCCGCTGCCATCTGGGGAGCTATGACACCCCCCTGGAGACCTCGCCATCGCCCCGACGGCGAACTTCCAAAAAAAAAAAAATCGCACAGGTAGTATCCAATAGGGTTATTAGAGTGGTGAGAGCTGAAAGGGAACAAGTCACCTCACGTTTTAACCGTGGCTCCACAACAACTAACTATAACAGCCAACCATGGTCGAAAAGAAAAAGAAAATCCTGACGGGATCTCAGGAAGACCCAAGTTGAATGAGCAAATGGGAACTAGTCACCACACGTCGTTGAACGTGACTCATCAACTGGTCATAGGTGACCATGGTTAACAACAACAGTAACCCTCTGTGCTCTTGTGCTGAAACCATGTAATAGAAATTAATCAGCATTATTGCATATCAAAATATGAAACATCAGCCTGTAACTCCGACGGTGACCCAACAGCATAACATTGGCCAATATGGGTGGCTGTACTGGGACATCCATTCCTCACATGAGGTAGTATTGGTTTGATGGCAGCTTGCATCCGGATGTCACTATCACTATGTCTTTGCTGTGTCAGAGTCTTGTCACATTATCTGAAATCTCAAACAAAAAAACAAGTTACAAATCGAAACAAAAGGAAAACATATATATAACGTTAAACTTTTCACGTTATATGTCCTCAACGAGGTAATATCAACCAACCTCAAACCCAGGGAAATAATGAACTCCCAAGATTTAACATATTACCAACAAATATGGAACAACATATATATGATGCCTAATAGCCAACATCATATATTAATATTAACCAACCCCAATCCCGGGGCATAAATAATCCAAGAATCCAAAATACTCGGATCGACATCATATAACCATATCTAGCAATGAACGGTGAAAAGTTAATGTCTGCCATCAACATCAACCGACCTCAAATATCCCTACCATTTCACATTTCAAACTCTAATTACAAAGTAATCAAATTAATCTTCCCAACATTTGGAACAACATCATAATATCATTGACAGTAGAACTGTCCAACAACCACATCGGGGTTATTTTCTAGACCCCCTATAAGAGTGTATTGACAATACACAATTGTCCTAATGAACCCGGCCTATGTGGAATAATACCATTTACTAGGTTATCCTCAGGAGAGGAGACATTATAAGCATGTAGCTTATAAATTATATTCATGAATTACTCAGAATTCTCACATCTTTTGATGTGGCGCCAGATATCATCAGCCGAGATTGGCTCGATCATTAATGGGGACTATAAATATAGCCGATTGAACATCGGGTGTCTGTACTACTGGACACCTGTTGGGAATAAAGGTTTCCTAATTTATTAACACCCCTATTATGGTCTATTCGCCTGCGTACCATACTATCCAACGGTATAATATCAAATTTTCCTTGTTTAATATCTGCCTGTTTATGGAGACTGGCCAACCTGTCGCAGACCTCCCTATGAGCCTCCGTTAATCTCTTTTCAGGACAGACCAAATAGTCTTTCTCTGCATCGTCAGGATGAAATAAATCTTCGATGATAAAATTTATAGGTAATTGAGGATGTCTACCAAAGAGTAAAAAGTATGGTGACCACCCAGTAGAAGTATGGGGAGTAATATTGTACCCTAATACTATATTAGGTACATGTCTAGACCATTCCACTTTATCCGATTCCTCTAATGAACGGAGCATAGCCAACAATGTCCTATTAAACCTTTCGCATATGGCATTCCCTCGCGGATTATATGTGGTGGTCTTGGATTTTTTTATCCCATACCTTTGACAGAGTTCAAGAACAATGGAGGACTCAAACCCTTTTCCTTGGTCCGAGTGAAATTTACTGGGTATCCCAAAGTCTGGGATCCATCTACTCTGTATGACTTCTGCCACTGTTTTTGCAGTTTGGTCAATAGTAGGGTAAGCTGACACATACTTAGTAAACACATCAGTCATAATCAAGATATGTTTAAACCCATATGAATCTCTTGGAAGTTCAACAAAATCCATGGCAACCATCTCCAACGGACGGTTGGCTACAATATGACCGTAGGTAGTTGTAATCTTCTTTAGAGGTTTAGACATATTACAAATGGAACAAGATTTCACCAAATTATTGACATCCCCATTCATTCCACACCAAAAAAAATCGAGATTTTAATAATGCCAATGTCCTATCACGTCCTTGATGACCGATTTCATGAATAGCAGCCAATACAATCGGTCTTAAGACGTGAGGAACAATAATTTTTAATCCATCGCACTTATTATCCTCATCCCTTCTAATACAAAGTATTCCTTTTCGAATGCACAACTTATCATGATGTAACCACAGCCTCTTAGCTTCCGGAATCCACCAGGTCGTGTCCACCGGAGCATCTGTTTCCATAGCTTTTAGTACTATCTGAAGCACCAAGTCCTGTTGCTGCAGCTGGTGTATCTCTTTTAAACTATAAGTGACATGTTGTTTCTTTGCAGTAGTTCCCATCATCTCTACATTCAAATCACAACTGTAAGAAGGTGTTAAAACAGCAAGGTTAATTCCAATATCCTCATCCTCAGACACTGCCTCGCGTTCTGTCTCGTCCTGTGTCTCGGGCAGGGGATACCGTGATAAAAAAATCGGCATTTTTGTTTAATGTACCTTTACGATGTTTGATTTCGTAATCAAACACAGCCAACTGAGATAGCCACCTTTGTTCAATGGCCCCAAGATGCGCCTTATTTGAAAAAGTCAAACCCTTATTATCAGTAAAAACAGTCACTTTGTTACCTAATAGATAGGAACGAAACTTTTCAGTTATAGCCCATTTCAAACCCAACAATTCTAGTTTAAAACTGCTCTTTATGTTTTTCTCTTCTCTGCGGAGAGTCCGACTGGCATAAGCTATTACTTTACAGTGAGAATCCTGCTGCTGACTCAACACAGCTCCCAGACCACTAAAAGACGCATCAATATCCAAGATAAATGGACTGCCAAAATCGGGGAATCCCAGAATGGGTGCAGAAATCAATTTAGATTGAAGATCTCGAAAAGAACTTTCACAATCACTACTCCAATGAAACTTAGACGAGCTAGTTGTTAAATGTCGTTTCGATCCACGGGGTAAACCAGAAGGATGGCCTTCATTTACCAAATCCAATAGAGGTTTGGCAATCTGTGAGAATCGGAGTATAAATTTTCTATAATACCCCGCCATGCCCAGAAAAGCCCTCACTTGCTTTACGCTAGTGGGTATGCTAAGATTCTGTATGGATGCAACTTTGGATTGCTGTGTAGCAATGCCACTTCCTGAAATAGTGTGACCTAAGAAATCAACAGAATCCCTGCAAAAAACACATTTATTAGGATTAACTTTTAGACCTATTGATCTTATCCTTTCCAGCACATTACCTAAACGAATCAAATGGTCATCAAAATCTGTTGAAAAAATCAACATATCATCTAAATATACTAGTAAAGATTTAAACATAAAATCTGACATTGAGTTTTGCATCAGACGTTGAAAAGTGCCCGCAGAATTAGTCAATCCCATTGGCATTCTTGTATATTCATATAATCCAAAAGGTGTACAAAATGCCGTTTTCTCTATGTCCTCCTGTTTCATTGCCACTTGGTAGTACCCACTGGTTAAATCCAGCGTGGTAAACAACTTTGCACCATTCAGGGAGTCCAAGTAGTCATCAATGCGAGGTAAGGGGTACGCATCCTTAATAGTCTTTTTGTTTAATTCACGATAATCTACACAGAGGCGCAAAGTTCCGTTCTTCTTCTTTACTAATACTACTGGCGCAGCCCAGGGGCTGACGCTCTCTCGGATGACCTGTTTCTGTAGGAGATCCGCAATATGGTTCTGCACCTCTGTATAGAATGCAGGCGGAATCCGCCTGTATGGCAACTTAATAGGGTTGGTATCCTGTAAACGAATCTCGTGCTGAACTTTGTCAGCATAACCAACATCAAAATCATTATACGAAAATACATCATCATATCTACTCAATAGAGACAACATTGCAGCTTTTTGATTAGGAGATCCATGCATCCTACTCAGATCAAATCGGCTTGATCCAATGTTTATGTTCGAAGGCCCAGAAATCCCAAACTTTTCACCAACAGAAACTGCACATTCCACTGAGTTCATAGAGATGACATTAAAATTCACACCATTAGAAGAATCAATTTCACAAATATCGCCTACAACTGTCCCATTTGAAAGGAAAACATCTTCATTTGCAATATTCAAAACATGAATAGCACAAATTCCTCTATTTAAATCAGTTACAGTATTGCAACACACAATACCCTTTCGAAGCAAAGAACGGTTGGACTCAAAAATGACCTGGCGACCCATACTATTCCCACCTTTAACTCGAACCCATATTACTCCCAGTGAACTAGCTTTAATTGGATTTCTTTCCCTTTAGCAGACCAAATAAAGGCTGGAAGAGAAGACGGTACCACTTTAACAGGTACGGACTGGATAGAAGGACCTAGAATTGGTCGAAACAACTGCAGACGGCTAAGAATATTCGTCCCAATAATAGCATTATAATCACAACTATTATGAGATGGGGTATCTTTAAAGACATAGAATCCACAATTCGTAAGATAAGTATTATAAAGCTCGATATTAACTATAACATGGCCTAAGTAAGGTATATGAAGTCCATTTGCAGCTTTTAGCTGCACCCAATTATCCCTATTTAGACAAGAATCTGGAAAATACATGCGAAATGCACTTTCAGTCAGAGCGGAAACCTGAGACCCAGTGTCAATAAGACACCTAAACACATTTCCCTTTATCCACATATCATGCAGTAGTTTGTCCCCTACCATCTTTTGTTCTGGGCCCTGTTGTCTGGCACCCAGGGTCGTGCCCCTCTCCCTGAGTGGCGCCCGTTTAACATAGCAACCCTACATGTGCCTACATTATGGCCATTCCGACCACATCGAGAGCAGTGTAAATGTAGGCGATTTCCCTTGGGGTGAGGTTGTATCTGCTGTCCCCCCTGATGATGAGGAACCAAGACAGCAGGACGATCCCGGAATCTCTGAGGATTCCGTGGGTTTGCCATTCCTCCGGATACCATGGTCACCCTGGACTCCATATCACCCATTCGACGTTGAAGGAGACGTAGTCGGGAATCTATCTCAACCGCTGCGCCGGGGATAGGATTTGATTCCCACCTTAAGGCAACATCGCGGCAAAGCAGGAACGTGGTGCCGGGCACCGCTACCCTATCCAACAGCATGTTGGAACATAACTGATTGTTAAGGGACGCAAAAATGATCCTCAGGTTATTGGCATCCATGGGGACGGTTCCCTCCCGAGTCTGAGCTTTGGTGACCTTTGTAAACAACTCGGCTTGTCGATGGGAGAAGTCTAGACAAGACTCTCCAACACTCTGTGAGGATCGATAAAAGGCGGACAGGAGGTCATGGGCCGATCTGTGTCTCCAAACACGTGCAGGAGACTAGCCAATAGAGCGTCCGGATCCTGAGAAGACATCAATTGAATCTCACATCTCCACGAACTGAGTCCGACACGTATTGGAATAGGGAATCAATTTTGTCCTGGCCTTCCAACCCATAGTAACGCCAATAATGGCGTATGTCCCATCCACCACATTCTTGCAATGCCGTGACGCTGCACTGCGCTGGGAATCCAATCCCATCCCCGGGGCGGAGGCAGAGATGGGCCCGCGGGCTCGACATCTTCACCACCGCCTGGATGCCCTGGAGTCTGGGGTGACAGATCCTCATTCTGGGTCACGCTGCCGATTTCCTGCCGTACCCTTCCACTACGCCTATCTCGGGACGGAAAGATTCTTGTCAGGATCGACCACGAGGTTACATGGTGCGAGATATGAGAGCTGATTTGGGTGAACACCTTAAATGTTCTTCTTTCCACAGCCAGGACATAAGAAGGAGCGCACAACCATGGGTGTCCGGTGGCAAGGCCCATGAAAACCAGACCATAAAAAACATAATGTGTTTGGGTTTGTGACGACGGAGGAGCAGCAATTCTCTCCCATTAGTCCCCCTCTATCAATAGACGATTGCCAAGAGGAGCAAATATATACTTGCCATGACGTAAATGATGGTATGTCGAGTGAGCAACATATTTTACCACAGGTTTCAAATGCTGATTGCCGGGCAAAACAAAACATTGATATGTTTGTGTCCGACTTCGAGAGGTTAAGTACTATGCCAAATTTTTTATTAGATTTGCCCTGTGCAGCGAAGGACGATTCTCAGGCTAATCATAAATTGATTTCAAGCATCAATGGTTCAAATGCAGAGCCGAATTTATTGCATTTTTCACGGATAGAAGAAGTTGATTCGCAGGATAGCGATACAATGGGATCTGTTATGGATTGCTCCGATATTAAGCCTATTGCTTTGATATCTTCCGACGATGTGGCCTGTGAAGAACCTAATTTCTTATTACAGTTTTCTTGTGTAAGTGGTTACTTCTCAAATTACCAGTACAGTCGAATCCGTTGTCGATTGGTCCGATGATGAGCTGTATGTCTTAACAGACCCTCCCTTGATAGTGGAAGTAAAATTACAGGAAATCCAGATGGTGAATGAGACCTCATCGGTGGGCAATTGTAGTGCGGGATATAATAGAGGATAATCAGTGTGCATTGGAGGATAATATACATGAACATGAAGAGACTGACATTCAGAAAGTCATTAGTGATTCCGGGGAGGAATTGAGAGTTGCACATAGCAGTTTATCGCCGCCTTCTGGAAAGATCATCCACGACAATGAACGACCAATAGAACATGTGGATTTTGTTCATGTTCACCACTCAAGATTAAAACGCAATGTAAGTCGTATACTTTATCCTCATGGGACACGTGGCATTGATTCTATGAGCGCGAAGGCAACTCGTACAGGTTGCAAGATTAATACATCAGGTTTTAAGGATACTAACAATGTTCAAACAAAAGTAAAACGGCGAGGAAGTTATAAAAGAGTACAGGTTAATTCGAAAAATTTTAAACAAGTGTTGGTGGCCACAATAGTGGAAGGGCGTATGTTTCAATTCAAGGGTGCTGCCTGTAGCAGTCAGTCCGAAAGAGTACGGAGAAAAGCAAAGTGGCCTAAGTCTATCTTTAGATTAGACCCTACTGATCATTTACAACAGGAACAGGTTAGGGATCCGCCTGTACAAAAATCAGTCGACTGCCAGTGTCTCCGTCCAAGGACACGTCAAAATCGACAACACGAGTAATTGAGATCCCAGTGGTTGAGTTCAACAATGACGATATAAAAGGGCTCAGGATCCAGTGAGTGTGCCTACGTGCATACTGCTAGTGTTAACCCCCCATTAGCCAGTGGTGGTGAAAATAAATGCACCTCACTACCAATAAGTTCGAAAATGTATGGGACAGATGCCAAATCCCGGAACTCAGATTATGAGCTAAATACGAACTGCAATGCTAGTTTTAATATTAAAATTTGGTCAACATCAGATTCAGTACGATCTGGTTCTGATGTGCAAAAGATGCAATTTGAACGGAAGTTCCTTGATAACATAAACAATGCGTCGGTTCAGGGGAGGTATTGTGTCCATCCTACGACCAAGCGTTTGAGATGGAATACTGTGGTAATTGGTTTCTTGATACTATTTTTTATTGCTAGGACCCTGTGTTCTCATCAGCATGGGTTGCATGGATTGATTCTTTCGATTTGTCAACGAGGTTATATGCCTCGCCCTCTCTATTTAATGATTGGGGTCTTCATGATTCATGACAAAATACTTCGGGGTAGATGTTGTGAAGTTGGTACACGGGATCCCACTTCTGACACCATTTGTAATAGTTCCTCTTCTATCTTCATGATGATGATGTTTACTTCTTTTATTTATGACGATGATTATTTCTGTGCTCTGATTTCTGCTTGAGTGCTTATCGAGACGTTGTTGCTTACTTAGGTTGTAGTCCTTCTCATACGATTTTGGGTTTCCATTTCTCAATGTCCGGCCGTCCTTGACATATTGCTTTCCTTTTCGTATAGTTTTCCTTTTTATATAGTTTAAGTTGTTATAATTTGATGGTTTTCCTCTGACATGTTTATTATATGGTCTTCCAACATTCACATGATGGTACGACATAGAAACAACCATAAATCTTGTTCAATTTTTATATTTATTGATGTTTGACAGACATACAAAAATACATCCATCTTCTTGCAATGTTTTATCTCGTCTCCATGTTTACTCATTCGTTACTAACACGTCACTATTTTTCTACACAAAAACGTCGTGTCTTGTAGTCATGTGTTGTACTTCTGCATAGAGAGTACAACACATAGTCTCAACTATAAAATAACTAATTATACTACCTATCTATCTGACTAACTGTCCATTCCTCCGCTGCCATCTGGGAGCTATGACAATTGCTTTCATTGCTTTCATTGCTTCATTGCTTCATTGCTTTTATTGCTTTCATTGCTTTCATTGCTTTCATTGCTTTCATTCCTTCATTGCTTTTATTGCTTTCATTGCTTTCATTGCTTTCATTGCTTCCATTGCTTTCATTGCTTCCATTGCTTTCATTGCTTTCATTGCTTCCATTGCTTTCATTGCATTGCATTTCTTGCTTTCATTGCTTTCATTGCTTTCATTGCTTTCATTGCTTTCATTGCTTTAATTGCTTTCATTGCTTTCATTGCTTACATTGCTTTCATTGCTTCCATTGCTTTCATTGCTTTCATTGCTTTCATTGCTTCCATTGCTTCATTGCTTTATTGCTTCCATTGCTTCCATTGTTTTCATTGTTTTCATTGTTTCATTGTTTTCCATTGTTCATTGTTTTCCATTGCTTCCATTTTCCCATTGCTTTCATTGCTTTATTGTTTCATTGTTTCCCATTGCTTTCATTGTTCCATTGTTTTTTATTGTTCCCATTGCTTTCATTGTTTCATTGTTTCATTGTTTCATTGCTTTATTGCTTTCATTGCTTCCATTGTTTCATTGCTTTCATTGCTTTCCATTGTTTCCATTGCTTTCATTGTTACATTTTATTGTTTTCCATTGCTTCATTGTTTTCATTGTTCCAATTGTTATGTTTTCATTGTTTTCATTGTTCCATTGCTTTCATTGCTTTCATTGCTTTCATTGCTTCCATTGTTTTCATTGCTTTCATTGCTTCCATTGCTTTCATTGCTTTCATTGCTTTCATTGTTTTCATTGTTTTTCATTGTTCATTGCTTCTTACTTCCATTGTTTTCTTGCTCCATTGCTTTCCATTTTTTCATTGCTTTCATTGCTTCATTGTTTCATTGCTTTCATTGTCTTATTGTTTCCCATTGCTTCCATTGTTTCATTGCTTCCATTGCCATTGTTTTCATTTTTTTCCCATTGCTTTATTGCTTTATTGTCCATTGCTTCCATTGCTCCATTGCTTTACTGCTTTCATTGCTTCCATTGTTTCCATTCTTCATTGCTGCATTCTTTCATTGTTTCATTGTTTTCATTGCTTCCATTGTTTCCCATTGCTTTCATTGCTTTCAGTTTCATTGCTTTATTGTTTTCATTGTTTCCATTGTTTAGGGTTCATTGTTCCTTTTGCTTTTCATTGTTCATTGCTTTCATTGCTTCCATTGCTTCCATTGTTTCCATTGCTTCTATTTCCATTGCTTTCATTGCTTCCATTGCTTTCATTGCTTTCATTGCTTGAAATGCTTTCATTGCTTTCATTGCTTCCATTGCTTCCATTGTTTTCCTTGCTTCATTGTTTCATTGTTTTACTGCTTCCATTGCTTCCATTGTTTCCATTGCTTTCATTGCTTCCATTGCTTTCATTGCTTCATTGTTTTTCCTTGCTTCATTGTTTTCATTGCTTTCATTGCTTCATTGCTTCATTTTTAATTGCTTTCATTGCTTTCATTGCTTTCATTGCTTCCATTGCTTTCATTGCTTCCATTGCTTTCATTGCTTCATTGCTTTCATTGCTTCCATTGCTTTATTGCTTTCCCATTGCTCCATTGTTTTCATTGCTTTCATTGTTTTCATTGCTTCCATTGCTTCCATTGCTTTCATTGCTTTCATTGTTTTCATTGCTTTCATTGCTCATTGTTTTCATTGCTTTCATTGCTTTCATTGTTTCATTGCTTTCATTGCTTCCATTCTTCCATTTGCTTCCATTGCTTTCATTGTTTATTGTTTCATTGCTTCCATTGTTCCATTGCTTCCATTGCTTTCATTGCTTCCATTGCTTTCTTTTCATTGCTTTTCATTGCTTTCATTGCTTTCATTGCTTTATTGTCTTTCATTGCTTCCATTGCTTCCATTGCTTCCATTGCTTTCATTGCTTTCATTGCTTCACTGCTTTTCCATTGCTTTCATTGCTTCCATTCTTTCATTGCTTCTTGCTTTCATTGCTCATTGTTTTCATTGCTTTCTTGCTTTCATTGCTTCCATTGTTTCCATTGTTTCCATGTTTCATTGTTTTCATTGTTTCATTGTTTCTTTGCCCATTGCTTCCATTGTTTCCCATTCTTTCCATTGTTTCATTGTTTTATTGCTTTATTGCTTCCATTGTTCCATTGCTTCCATGCTTTCATTGTTTCATTGCTTTCATTGCTTCCATTGCTTCTATTGCTTCCATTGCTTTCATTGCTTCCATTGCTTCCATTGCTCCATTGCTTCCATTGCTTCCATTGCTTCATTGCTTCCATTGCTTCATTGCTTCATTGTTTCTTTTCCCATTGCTTCATTGTTTCCCATTGCTTCATTGCTTTCATTGTTTCCATTGCTTCATTGCTTCCATTGTTTTCATTGTTCCATTGCTTTCATTGTTATCATTGCTTCATTGCTTTCATTGTTTATTGCTTTCATTGCTTTATTTATTGTTTATTGCTTTTATTGCTTCCATTGCTTTCATTGCTTCCATTGCTTTCATTGCTTCATTGCTTCCATTGCTTCCATTGCTTCCATTGCTTTCATTGCTTTCATTGCTTCCATTGCTTTCATCTTTATTGCTTTCATTGTTCCATTGCTTCATTGTTTCCATTGTTTTCATTGTTTCCATTGCTTTCATTGCTTCCATTGCTTTCATTGCTTCCATTGTTTCCCATTGTTTCCATTGTTATTGCTTTCATTGTTTTCTTTATTGTTCATTGCTTTCATTGCTTCCATTGCTTTCATTGCTTCCATTGCTTTCATTGCTTCCATTGCTTACATTGCTTTCATTGCTTCCATTGATTCCATTGCTTTCATTCTTTCATTGCTTTCATTACTTTCATTGTTACTTTGTTTTCCATTGCTTCCATTGCCCATTGTTTTCATTGCTTTCATTGTTTCAATTTCCATTGTTTCATTGTTCCAAATTGTTTTTAATTGCTTCCATTGCTTCCATTGTTCCATTGTTTCCATTGCTTCCATTGCTTCCATTGCTTCCATTGTTTTCATTGTTTCATTGTTTTCGATTGTTTTCATTGTTTCATTGCTTTCATTGTTTTCTGCTTCCATTGCTTTCATTGTTTCCATTGCTTCATTGATTCCATTGCTTTCATTGCTATCATTGCTTCCATTGCTTTCATTGCTTTCATTGCTTTCATTGCTTACATTGCTTTCATTGTTTCATTGCTTCCATTGCTTTCATTGTTCCATTGCTTTCATTGCTTCCATTGCTTCCATTGCTTCATTGCTTCCATTGCTTTCATTGCTTCCATTGCTTTTATTGCTTTCATTGCTTTCATTGCTTCCATTGCTTTCATTGCTTCCATTGCTTTCATTGCTTCCATTGCTTTCATTGCTTCCATTGCTTTCATTGCTTCCATTGCTTCCATTGCTTCCATTGTTTCATTGCTTTCATTGTTTATTGCTTTCATTGCTTTATTGTTTCCCATTGCTTCCATTGCTTCCATTGCTTTCATTGCTTCCATTGCTTACATTGCTTTCATTGCTTCCATTGATTCCATTGTTTCATTGTTTCATTGCTTTTATTATTTTCATTGCTTCCCCATTGCTTCCATTGCTTCCATTGTTTTATTGTTCCATTCTTCCATTTTCATTGCTTCCATTGCTTTCATTGTTTTCATTGTTTCCATTGCTTTCATTGCTTCCATTGTCATTGCTTCATTGCTTTCATTGTTTTCATTGCTTTCATTGCTTTCATTGCTTTCATTGCTTTCATTGCTTCCATTGCTTTCATTGATTCCATTTTTTCATTGTTTCCATTGCTTCCATTGCTTTCATTGCTTTCATTGCTTTCATTGCTTCATTGCTTCCATTGCTTCCATTGCTTCCATTGTTTTCATTGCTTTATTGCTTTATTGCTTTCATTGCTTCCATTGCTTTCATTGCTTCCATTGTTTCCATTGCTTCCATTGCTTCCATTGCTTTCATTGCTTTCATTGCTTCCATTGCTTCCATTGCTTGCATTTTGCATTGCTTTATTCTTTCATTGCTTCATTGCTTCCATTGTTCCATTGCTTTCATTGCTTCCAGTTTAATTGCTTTATTGCTTTCTTCATTGCTTTCCATTGCTTCATTGCTTCCATTGCTTTACTGCTTATCATTGCTTCATTCCCTCCATTGCTTCCATTGCTTTCTCTTATGTCCACTGTTTTCATTGCTTCCATTGTTTTCATTGTTTTCATTGCTTCATTGCTTTCTGCTTTCATTGCTCCATTGCTCCATTGCTTCCATTGCTTTCATTGCTTTCATTGCTTTCATTGCTTCCATTCTTCCATTGCTTCCCATTGCTTTATTGTTCCATTGCTTTCATTGTTTTATTGTTTCATTGCTTTATAGCTTTATTGTTTTCATTGCTTTCATTGCTTTACTGCTTTCATTGCTTCCATTGCTCCATTGCTTCCATTGCTTCCATTGCTTCATTGCTTCATTGCTTTCATTGCTTATTGCTTTCATTGCTTTATTGTTTCCCATTGCTTTCATTGCTTCATTGCTTCCATTGCTTCATTGCTTCCATTGCTTCCATTGCTTCCATTGCTTCCATTGCTCCATTGCTCCATTGCTTCATTGCTTCCATTCTTACATTGCTTCATTGCTTCCATTGTTCTATTGCTTCATTGCTCCATTGCTTCCATTGCTTATTCTTCTTTTTCAGCTTCATTGCTTCCATTGCTTCCAGCTCTCATTGCTTCCATTGCTTCATGCTTCCATTGCCCATTGTTTCCATTGCTTTCATTGCTTCATTGCTTCATTGTTTCCCATTGCTTCCATTGTTTTCATTGTTCCATTGTTTCCCATTGCTTCCATTGCTTACATTGCTTTCATTGCTTTCATTGCTTCCATTGCTTTCATTGCTTTCATTGCTTCCATTGTTTCTTGTTCCATTGCTTCCATTGTTCCATTGCTTCCATTGCTTCCATTGTTTCATTGCTTCATTGCTTCCATTGTTTTCATGTTTCATTGTTTCCATTGCTTCATTGTTTTCATTGCTTTCATTCTTCCATTGCTTCCATTGCTTTATTGTTTATTTTTCATTGCTTCCATTGTTTCCCATTGCTTCATTGCTTTCATTGCTTTCATTGCTTTCATTCTTCCATTGCTTTCATTGTTTTCATTGCTTATTGCTTTCATTGTTTCATTGTTTCATTGCTTCCATTGTTTCATTGCTTTCATTGTTTCATTGTTTCATTGCTTTGCCATTGCTTCATTGCTTCCATTGCTTCTATTGCTTTATTGCTTCCATTGCTTCCATTGTTTATTGCTTCCATTGTTTCCCATTGTTTCATTGTTTCATTCCCCATTTGTTATTTTGCTTTTTCATTGCTTTCATTGTTATTTCCATTGCTTCCATTGCTTTCATTGTTTCATTGTTTCATTGCTTTCATTGTTTCATTGCTTCCATTGCTTCCATTGCTTTATGTTTTATTGCTTTCATTGCTTCATTGCTTCCATTGCTTCCATTCCTATTGTTTATTGCTTTCATTGCTTCCATTGCTTTCATTGTTATTGTTTCCATTGCTTCCATTATTTCCATTTATTGCCATTGTTTCATTGCTTCATTGCTTTCATTGCTTCCTTTGTCCATTGTTCCATTCTTCATTGCTTCCATTGTTCCTTTTATTGCTTCCATTGCTTCCATTGCTTCCATTGCTTTCATTGCTTATTGCTTCCATTCTTTCTTGTTCCATTGCTTTCATTGCTTTCATTGCTTCCATTGCTTCCATTGCTTCCATTGCTTCCATTGCTTTATTGCTTCCATTGTTTTCTTTGCTTTCATTGCTTCCATTGTTTCCCATTGCTTCCATTGTTTCATTGCTTTCATTGCTTCCATTGCTTTATTGCTTTCATTGCTTCCATTGCTTCCATTGCTTCATTTTCATTGCTTTCATTGCTTCCATTGCTTTATGTTTCTTGCTTTCATTGCTCCATTGTTTCCCATTGCTTCCATTGCTTATTGCTTTATGCTCCATTGTTTTCATTTTTTCCCATTGTTTCTTTGCTTTCATTGCTTCCATTGCTTTATTGTTCATTGTTCCATTGTTTCCATTGCTTCCGTTGCTTCCTCTGGGGTTCTGAACAAAACCTCCGTTTTTTCAGAAGGAGATTAAGAGAACTAAGATGTGGGACCGCGGTAAAGCAACACTAACAAACCCAAACAGACTTCAGAACAGACTTCAGAAACAGAAACAAAAACAAAAACTGTTAATGAAGACCCAAAAATGTCATAATATTGGCAAGAAGATCTGTATAGATTAGGTTTGAGGTACAAATAAAGACACAAGATCATCTGATGGAAATTATTTACATCTGCCTTATGTATTGGCCCTGAATAGAACGGGAGATTAACACACATCTTCTCAGTTTGGTCAGAGAGTGGACACCCATCTCTTTCAGTCTGGTCAGAGAGGAACACATCTCTTCAGTCTGGTCAGCGAGTGGGACACATCTCTTTCAGTCTGGTCAGGAGGGGGAAACCACATTCTCTCAGTCTGGTCGAGTGGGACACACATCTCTTTCAGTCTGGTCAGCGAGGGGGAACACATCTCTCTGGTCAGGAATGGGACACCCATCTCTCAGTCTGGTCGAGAGGACACACATCTCTTTGGTCAGCGAATGGGACACCCATCTCTCTCAATCTGGTCAGCGAGTGGACAATCTCTTCTGGTCAGCGAATGGGACACCCATCTTCTCAATCTGGTCAGCGAGTGGGACACATCTCTTTCAGTCTGGCAAGAGTGGGACAAAATCTCTCTAGTCTGGTAAGGAGTGGATAAAATCTCTTTCAGTCTGGTCAGGAGTGGACACAATCTCTCTAGTCTGGCCAGGAGGGGACAACATCTCTCTCAGTCTGGTCAGGAGTGGAAACACATCTCTTTCAGTCTGGTCAAGAGTGGACAACATCTCTCTCAGTCTGGTCAGCGAGTGGACACACTCTTTCAGTCTGTCAGCGAGTGACACACATTTCTCTAGTCTTCAGCGAGTGGGACACATCTCTTTGAGTTTGGTAAATGAGTGGGAACACATCTCTCTCAGTCTGGTCAGGAGTGTTACAAAAAAAAATATCCCTATATCTACGAGGGAACTGTTTGAACTGGAGACAATAAATATTCATTTAACCCTTTCCATACCGTGAATGTTGCACAGTTCTGACCCGATTTCATATTTAGAACTAGAAATGTTATCAAGGGAAAAACACGCAAAACAAATACTCTAGTTTTACAAAATAAAAAAACAATAAAATACACTGCAAGTTTGATCCAAATGCCCTCATCAAGCAAAGGATACAAGAGATGTGAAGAATTTCACTTCTTACACAGCAGAACAGCACACTACATATCGAATCAACAATAAATTCTAACGACCTTAAAATGAAATCGGGATAGACAATTAACGAAAAAAATGCAAAACTAGAATGGAAAAAATAAGATAAACAATAAAGAGAACGAGCCCCAAATGGTTAGTTCCATTGAAATGAGTGGCTACATGGGTCAGAGAGTAGTTGGTATATCACGAAAGGGTGTTGTCAGTTTCGCCTGTATAAGGCTTGTCACAACGCTTACAAGTTATAGATTATATTGCGGGACTCGCATGTAACACTTTCCTCAATAACAAAAGTAGCTTTACGTGTCTCTGGATTCGATTTTAGAATAAGCAGATAATGGAATAAATTGACACGCCATTTTAAGGGCACTCTACTTCTTCGTCTTCTCTTCCACCCTTTACGTAAGACTGTTCTTGATGTTCTTGACTCCATCTTTTCCGTGGTCTTCCTCTTGCTTTGTACTCATTATACTTTTTCTGTGTCGCTCTTTGTGGAAGGGTTCCTGTAATTAAAGATATCGACCATCAACCCGTAGATTTACATCTACTTCCCTCCCGTGTGTTGCTGGGAATTGCAAGGGAGCAAAGAATAGTAACACTGCTACCTACAAGGCATGTCGTTAAGAAGTGACTGATATATGGGCCTAGGGAAGCTACCCTAGTAAATAAAAAGCTTCGTAGAAATCGGATGTTCTGGTGTGGCCTAGGGTTAGTGACTCTGTCTATTAACCCCGACGTTCTGAGTTCGAATCACGCTGCGGACAGTTTGCTGGCAAATTGTTTCCGTTGATTTTAACAAAAAGGACGATGGCGCCACCCGTTCAGAAAGCAATGGCAAACTACTGAACGTATAAGTGGTGCCTAGAAAATCAACGACTTGTTTACTGTGGTTGATGGCTACGTCCTTTGGGATATGCCACGATTTTCATTTTCATAACTGGCACAACGTATAATCTCTCTTAGGCTCAGTTCACATACACATCACACAGAGTGGTTTAACAAGAGGTGGATATGGAGAGTTCGAAGAACTAGAAAAATAAGTAATCTACTTTCAAAATAAAACTGTTTTTAATTGATCTTAACACTTCTACAAACAAAGAATGAAGTGGTATGAAGTGGTTTGGCCACTTAATAATAATCCATCCAAACTCCAGAGTGCACAGTCTTCTACAACAGAGCATCAGGAAAGAAGGCGAAAGAAAGACCAAGATGAAAAGATGTTTAGATGGCATAGCAGAATCCTGTCAAAGAGCAAAATAACAATCACCCAAGCCACCAGAACAGTGCAAGACAAAAACATAAAACCACGACACTTGACAACAACGCGATAACAGTGTGACGACAAAAGTATAACACCACGACACTTGACAACAACCCGATAACAGTGTGACGACAAAAGCATAAAACCACGACACTTGACAACAACCCGATAACAGTGTGACGACAAAAGCATAAAACCACGACACTTGACAACAACGCGATAACAGTGTGACGACAAAAGTATAACACCACGACACTTGACAACAACGCGATAACAGTGTGACGACAAAAGTATAACACCACGACACTTGACAACAACGCGATAACAGTGTGACGACAAAAGCATAAAACCACGACACTTGACAACAACGCGATAACAGTGTGACGACAAAAGTATAACACCACGACACTTGACAACAACTCGATAACAGTGTGACGACAAAAGCATAAAACCACGACACTGGTCAACAACCCGATAACAGTGTGACGACAAAAGCATAAAACCACGACACTTGACAACAACCCGATAACAGTGTGACGACAAAAGCATAAAACCACGACACTTGACAACAACCCGATAACAGTGTGACGACAAAAGAAGAAGAAGAAGAACAAGATCCCTGTTACAACCTTGTATCTCAATCTATAGAAACTCACAATTATATTTACTGTTATCTCCTCATACAATTAAACAAATAAGGATTGTGTTGCATTAAGAAGACAAGGCATATTTGTTATATCTCTCTGTTGCAGAAATGCATTAATTCTGGAGTAAATCTATGTTAATCAACTAATCGATCGATGTTGAATAATAGTTGCTGCGGCGTGGTATATGTTTGTAACAGATGTACCTGTCATTATGTACATTTATTATCAGTTGTGGTCGATTTATTGTACGTTATATCAGGAATAGACAAGGTAAACAAAAACTGATAAAAACAGGATAGTACAGAATGAAGAAGTGGATTTATGAGATGGTGAATAGAAAAAATGGTAAGTTGATCTAACTTTGCGTTGAGATTTGTGATTTGTGGTATTCATTTGTGTAGAACATCTGTGCACATTGCATAATCGATTGTGTGATTCTGTTTGTTTGATCTTCAGACTTAGCTTAGCTGGACTATTATCTGTCAGATTCACTGAATGGATAGATTAGTTTCAGTTATGAATATCTTCATTGAACACCGAACATGTCCATAGGTGATCCGATCTCCTTCGCACTATTTCTAACTGCGTCCAGCGACTAGGACAATGAAAGGATAGATTCATAAGAAGAGTCAGCACACAGTTGATGAAGTGAAAACAAAAACATTATCTACATTCAACAAATATTACTGGAAGCCGACATACAGCTGGCTTCGACAACACGGCACAGTTGATTAAGTATTGATAGAAAACATCACCCACATTCAACAGATCTCACGGGTCTCCGCCCCTGTAGTTGGCTTGGACAACACGAACAATCGTGTTCAAACATTTCATGAGATCTGTGACAAATAATTTCGAAATATTTTGTTAAAAATAAATTAATGTTGGCAGAGAGAAGTGATATTTGAACGAACAACAAAACATTTGTTGTTACAAATGTTCAAACGTCAGTATGGTTACATTGATCCCAGTCGCGATATTATATTTCAACTGGCAAAAATGTCTGATATTCTCCAGTCAGGGCGCACTATATGTATACTTGTAACTTGATACATAACATTTACCATATCATCATCATCATCAAGTAGCTTGTGCCTTCAGGAACTTGACTCTAATGACAGCAGTCCTGAAAAACTCTCTGTTCTGTGCAAGATGACCGGCGTCAGCAGCAGTTATTCTCAGCTCGTCAATGACATCCTGCACCTATCGTCTTCTAGGTCTTCCTCTCATTCTTCTTCTTCCAGGCAACATTCTCTCCAAAATGATCTTCTCTGAGCAATCATCTCGTTTGATGTCAGTTCCCTTCCATATATTTGTTAATTTTTTTTGTTTTTGCATTAACCATATCACTATTCATCAAATAGCTTCTTCTGAGCAGAACTTTGCCACCCCAGCAGTCCTTTGGAATTTCTCTCTCATATGCCAGATGTCCTGCCTCTGCAGCCGTCATACTCAAACCATCAGTTACATCCTGAATCCATCTTCTCCGTGGTCTTCCTCTTCTTTTCTTTGCCGGTATGCCTCCTTCCATGATGGTCTTCTCCAGCCCTTCGTCTCTCTTCATATGTCCAACATATCTCAATTTTCTCTTTTTTATTTGTATCAGCCAGTTTTCTTTGATTTTGAGTTCTTTCTAGATATATCTATTTGTTCTCTTCTCTGTCCATGATATACGCAGGACTCTTAGTATTCTGATCTTTGTTTTTCTATCAGTTCCATTCCATACAGTTTTTTGTTGTTTCATTGTTCACGACATAGTCCACCCAAATAAGAGATAATATCTGATCTTTGTTTTTCTATCAGTTCCATTCCATACTGTTTTTTGTTGTTTCATTGTTCACGACATAGTCCACCCAAATAAGAGATAATATTACAGGATACATCCCTACATAAAGTTCTCATATTTTTATCTTGTCAAATGAGGACACTTCTCCTAACATTCAATTACATTTAAATTGTCTTTCCATGTATATTTTTCCATGTATGTTTATGTATAAAAGGATGACCTAATTATTTTTTAGAATATCTGTGTTTTACATCAAATGTCCATAACATTGTCGTGTTTTACATCAAATGTCCATAACATTGTCGTGTTTTACATCAAATGTCCATAACATTGTCGTGTTTTACATCAAATGTCCATAACATTGTTGTGTTTTACATCAAATGTCCATAACATTGTCGTGTTTTACATCAAATGTCCATAACATTGTCGTGTTTTACATCAAATGTCCATAACATTGTCGTGTTTTACATCAAATGTCCATACATCAAATGTCCATAACATTGTCGTGTTTTACATCAAATGTCCATAACATGGTCGTGTTTTACATCAAATGTCCATAACATTGTCGTGTTTTACATCAAATGTCCATACATCAAATGTCCATAACATTGTCGTGTTTTACATCAAATGTCCATAACATTGTTGTGTTTTACATCAAATGTCCATAACATTGTCGTGTTTTACATCAAATGTCCATACATCAAATGTCCATAACATTGTCGTGTTTTACATCAAATGTCCATAACATTGTCGTGTTTTACATCAAATGTCCATAACATTGTCGTGTTTTACATCAAATGTCCATACATCAAATGTCCATAACATTGTCGTGTTTTACATCAAATGTCCATAACATTGTTGTGTTTTACATCAAATGTCCATAACATTGTCGTGTTTTACATCAAATGTCCATAACATTGTCGTGTTTTACATCAAATGTCCATAACATTGTCGTGTTTTACATCAAATGTCCATACATCAAATGTCCATAACATTGTCGTGTTTTACATCAAATGTCCATAACATTATCGTGTTTTACATCAAATATCCATAACATTGTCGTGTTTTACATCAAATGTCCATACATCAAATGTCCATAACATTGTCGTGTTTTACATCAAATGTCCATAACATTGTCGTGTTTTACATCAAATGTCCATAACATTGTCGTGTTTTACATCAAATGTCCATACATCAAATGTCCATAACATTGTCTACATATGAAGTGTTTGAAATGAAATTTGATAAATGAAATTGACTTGACTGAATCCACACTGAGACGATCTCTCTCATGGGTTCATTGCGCATTGATTAAAGAAAATAGTATTTCTACCGAAGCATTGTGTGCTGGAATAGCAAAGAGGAACTTGGCTATATCTTTACGATTTCAGAGTTACATTTTACTACTTCTACAGTTTTCTATATAGTCACATTACATTTTTTGATGTGACAGTACTTGATTTCTATAGATGTATGCAAATATCTCCAGATTGTACAATTGATCATATCACTTTGAATCATCTATGTACATACCTTTGTCTGTACTGATCACATCACTGTGAATCATCTATGTACATACCTTTGTCTGTACTGATCACATCACTGTGAATCATCTATGTACATACCTTTGTCTGTACTGATCACATCACTGTGAATCATCTATGTGCATACCTTTGTCTGTACTGATCACATCACTGTGAATCATCTATGTACATACCTTTGTCTGTACTGATCACATCACTGTGAATCATCTATGTGCATACCTTTGTCTGTACTGATCACATCACTGTGAATCATCTATATGCATACCTTTGTCAGTGACAAATCTGATGGGAACTTCCACATTTTCCCACGATATGTCATCAAAATTCAAGCCACTTGAAACATGAAAACTCTCTTAGTGTTCGGACCAACATTTTGACATGTTGTTTTTGCAGTTGACAGTTTAGCAGCCATTTTGACATGTTGTTTTTGCAGTTGACAGTTTAGCAGCCATTTTGACATGTTGTTTTTGCAGTTGACAGTTTAGCAGCCATTTTGACATGTTGTTTTTGCAGTTGACAGTTTAGCAGCCATTTGGACATGTTGTTTTTGCAGTTGACAGTTTAGCAGTTATTTTGACATGTTGTTTTTGCAGTTGACAGTTTAGCAGCTATTTTGACAAACTGGACAAACTTCTTTCAACATTATTATGAGTACAGTTTGCTACAGGCGGAACTTGGTGTCATAGATAGTTTCTTTCTTTCTTTCCTTTTCTCCAATCCTGTTTTGCCTCACAGCGTCAGGTCAAGAAGAGATTTCTAAAACGGGCCTGTGTGTGTGATTCGTAGATAGGATCTTTCGTCGCCTCTGTTATCTCTGAGGTCCATCCTTTGCGTGGCGTGTCTGTTGCTTTGTGCCCATTGTATCGGAGCAGCAATGATCTATTAGGCGCACTGTCTGTTGGTAATCTGCTTATGTGGCTGAACCATTTAATTTGTTGTTTCTTGATGAAGTCTAGTATTGATGTTGTACCCACTCTTTTCCTAATGTCTTCATTTCTCAACCGGTCTCTTCTTGTTACCCCCAGCATTCTGCGTAGAGATTTCATCGCTGTTGTGACTAGTTTTCGTTCTTATCTTGTAGTCCACTTTGACATGGTTTGGCATTGGACATTGTGGAGAATGATTGTGTTGACATTATGTGGCGAACATGTTCTGCATAATTAACCTATTGTACACTTATCCGTTTCTATGTTTATTTAAATTCATTCTTGTTACCAAGCCGACTATTACGCGTATCAGTTATCTCTGTTGACTATATTTCTGATCAAATTTGTTTTCACTGCACAGTTTGCACATGCATGTACAACAGTCACAGACATTGATGCGTCTGAACATTTAGGCAAACATGTCCATTACCATTAAGTTTGAACACTGTACAACTCTGTACATTTTATATAATTTCTAACGACTTCATCTCACGTATCTCTGTTACCACTCTGTGTGATTGCTCAATCGGTAGGAGTTCATAAAATTGTAGTATGTGACAGGTTTGCCCTAAGTTGAGCAGCATCCATTGTACTGGTCTTTATTTAACACTGACATTACAATTGTTGTAACAATGGTTAACCATATTGATTGACTTCATAGCAACGGATTTTACCCATCTTTCCTAGCTGTCTATACGCAGCATTGTTACACCCACTCTGCTAGAGATCACTGGAACGAACTATTTCCGTATGATCAGTGACAGTTTCGCCTGACAAGTGAACCAATGTGAACATATAAGGCGATGTTCTTAACCTAGACACTTATCTTGTAACAATGGTTTTAAACCACTAGACAGAATCATTACGCAGTATTTACTCAATATATGCTAGGTCCTCTCAGTAGACACTACAACGATATTGCCACAGCGACATCATAGCTCGCACTCTTACGACAAACAGCATTGAAAACGTCGCAGTGACTCAACGAGGACTGCTCTTTAAGCGAGTCGTTTACCACTTGCCTACTAGGTCGCTTAGATGCATCTACGACATGTACTTGCTAGGTCCATTCGCCTCTAACGACATCCGAGTGGCTTCGACATGCCTTGTATGTTCTGATCACTTTAACAGACATGCGCTTGATGGTCGAGTCGACTTCTTGACGCAGGTCATGCCTGAAGGTCGAGTCTTCCTCTTAGACAGCCTTGTAGGTGCATCCCTAACATGACATCCGAGGTCGCTAGTCTCCTCTTACGACATGCCTTGTAGGTCGCAGTCGCTCTTACGACATGCCTTGTAGTGCAGTCGCCTCTACGACATGCCTTGTAGGTAGATCGCCTTACTGACATGCCTTGTAGGTCGCAGTCGCCTCTTACGACATGCTGTAGTCAGTCCTCTTAGACATGCCTTGAGGTCGCAGTCCTCTACGACATGCCTTGTAGGTCGCAGTCGCCTCTTACGACATGCCTTGTAGGTCGCAGTCGCCTCTAACGACATGCCTTGTAGGTCGCAGTCGCCTCTTACGACATGCCTTGTAGGTCGCAGTCGCCTCTTAGACATGCCTTGTAGGTCGCAGTCCCTCTACGACATGCCTTGTAGGTCGCAGTCGCCTCTTACGACATGCCTTGTAGGTCGCAGTCGCCTCTTACGACATGCCTTGTAGGTCGCAGTCGCCTCTACGACATGCCTTGAGGTCGCAGTCCCTCTTACGACATGCCTTGTAGGTCGCAGTCTCCTCTTACGACATGCCTTGTAGGTCGCAGTCGCCTCTTACGACATGCCTTGTAGGTCGCAGTCGCCTCCTACGACATGCCTTGTAGGTCGCAGTCGCCTCTTACGACATGCCTTGTAGGTCGCAGTCGCCTCTTACGACATGCCTTGTAGGTCGCAGTCTCCTCTTACGACATGCCTTGTAGGTCGAGTCCCTCTAGACATGCCTTGTAGGTCGCAGTCGCCTCCTACGACATGCCTTGTAGGTCGCAGTCGCCTCTAACGACATGCCTTGTAGTCGTCCTAGACCTAGTCGCGTCTCCTTACGACATGCCTTGTAGGTCGCAGTCGCCTCTTACGACATGCCTTGTAGGTCGCAGTCCCTCTTACGACATGCCTTGTAGGTCGCAGTCGCCTACGACATGCCTTGTAGGTCGCAGTCCTCTACGACATGCCTTGTAGGTCGCAGTCGCCTTACGACATGCCTTGTAGGTCGAGTCGCCTTACGACATGCCTTGTAGGTCGCAGTCGCCTCTTACGACATGCCTTGGGGTGCAGCGCTAGACTCGCCTCTGAGATGCCTGGTGCAGTCGCCTCTACGACATGCCTTGTAGGTCGCAGTCCTCTACACATGCCTTGTAGGTCGCAGTCGCCTCTTACGACATGCCTTGTAGGTCGCAGTCGCCTCTTACATGCCTTGTAGGTCGAGTCGCCTCTACGACATGCCTTGAGGTCGCAGTCGCCTCTTACGACATGCCTTGTAGGTCGCAGTCGCCTCTTACGACATGCCTTGTAGGTCGAGTCGCCTCTACGACATGCCTTGTAGGTCGAGTCGCCTCACGACATGCCTTGTAGGTCGCAGTCGCCTCTTACGACATGCCTTGTAGGTCGCAGTCGCCTCTTACGACATGCCTTGTAGGTCGCAGTCGCCTCTTACGACATGCCTTGTAGGTCGCAGTCTCCTCTTACGACATGCCTTGTAGGTCGCAGTCTCCTCTTACGACATGCCTTGTAGGTCGCAGTCGCCTCTTACGACATGCCTTGTAGTCGTGCCACGCATGCCTTGTGGTCGCGCCTTACGACATGCCTTGGTCGAGCCGTCGAGTCCAGTCCTCTACGACATGCCTTGTAGGTCGCAGTCGCCTCTTCGACATGCCTTGTAGGTCGCAGTCGCTCTACGACATGCCTTGTAGGTCGCAGTCGCCTCTTACGACATGCCTTGTAGGTCTCAGTCGCCTCTTACGACATGCCTTGTAGGCATCGCCTAGACATGCCTTGAGTCGCCTCCTCACGACATGCCTTGTAGGTCGCAGTCGCCTCCTACGACATGCCTTGTAGGTCGCAGTCGCCTCTTACGACATGCCTTGTAGGTCGCAGTCGCCTCTACGACATGCCTTGTAGGTCGCAGTCGCCTCTACGACATGCCTTGTAGGTCGCAGCCGCCCTCCTTACATGACATGCCTTGTAGGTCGCAGTCTCCTCTTACGACATGCCTTGTAGGTCGCAGTCTCCTCTTACGACATGCCTTGTAGGTCGCAGTCGCCTCTTACGACATGCCTTGTAGGTCGCAGTCTCCTCTTACTACATGCCTTGTAGGTCGCAGTCGCCTCTTACGACATGCCTTGTAGGTCGAGTCGCCTCTACGACATGCCTTGTAGGTCGCAGTCGCCTTACGACATGCCTTGTAGGTCGAGTCGCCTCTTCTGACATGCCTTGTAGGTCGCTAGTCTCCTCTACGACATGCCTTGTAGGTCGCAGTCTCCTCTTACGACATGCCTTGTAGGTCGCAGTCGCCTCTTACGACATGCCTTGTAGGTCGCAGTCGCCTCTTACGACATGCCTTGTAGGTCGCAGTCTCCTCTTACGACATGCCTTATAGGTCGCAGTCTCCTCTTACGACATGCCTTGTAGGTCGCAGTCGCCTCTTACGACATGCCTTGTAGGTCGCAGTCTCCTCTTACGACATGCCTTGTAGGTCGCAGTCTCCTCTTACGACATGCCTTGTAGGTCGCAGTCTCCTCTTACTACATGCCTTGTAGGTCGCAGTCGCCTCTTACGACATGCCTTGTAGGTCGCAGTCGCCTCTTACGACATGCCTTGTAGGTCGCAGTCGCCTCTTACGACATGCCTTGTAGGTCGCAGTCGCCTCTTACGACATGCCTTGTAGGTCGCAGTCGCCTCTTACGACATGCCTTGTAGGTCGCAGTCGCCTCTTACGACATGCCTTGTAGGTCGCAGTCGCCTCCTACGACATGCCTTGTAGGTCGCAGTCGCCTCTTACGACATGCCTTGTAGGTCGCAGTCGCCTCTTACTACATGCCTTGTAGGTCGCAGTCTCCTCTTACGACATGCCTTGTAGGTCGCAGTCTCCTCTTACGACATGCCTTGTAGGTCGCAGTCGCCTCTTACGACATGCCTTGTAGGTCGCAGTCGCCTCTAACGACATGCCTTGTAGGTCGCAGTCGCCTCCTACGACATGCCTTGTAGGTCGCAGTCGCCTCTTACGACATGCCTTGTAGGTCGCAGTCGCCTCTTACGACATGCCTTGTAGGTCGCAGTCGCCTCTTACTACATGCCTTGTAGGTCGCAGTCGCCTCTTACGACATGCCTTGTAGGTCGCAGTCTCCTCTTACGACATGCCTTGTAGGTCGCAGTCGCCTCTTACGACATGCCTTGTAGGTCGCAGTCGCCTCTAACGACATGCCTTGTAGGTCGCAGTCGCCTCTTACGACATGCCTTGTAGGTCGCAGTCGCCTCTTACGACATGCCTTGTAGGTCGCAGTCGCCTCTTACGACATGCCTTGTAGGTCTCAGTCGCCTCTTACGACATGCCTTGTAGGTCGCAGTCGCCTCTTACGACATGCCTTGTAGGTCGCAGTCTCCTCTTACGACATGCCTTGTAGGTCGCAGTCGCCTCTTACGACATGCCTTGTAGGTCGCAGTCGCCTCTTACGACATGCCTTGTAGGTCGCAGTCGCCTCTAACGACATGCCTTGTAGGTCGCAGTCGCCTCTTACGACATGCCTTGTAGGTCGCAGTCGCCTCCTACGACATGCCTTGTAGGTCGCAGTCGCCTCTTACGACATGCCTTGTAGGTCGCAGTCGCCTCTTACGACATGCCTTGTAGGTCGCAGTCTCCTCTTACTACATGCCTTGTAGGTCGCAGTCGCCTCTTACGACATGCCTTGTAGGTCGCAGTCGCCTCTTACGACATGCCTTGTAGGTCGCAGTCGCCTCTTACGACATGCCTTGTAGGTCGCAGTCGCCTCTTACGACATGCCTTGTAGGTCGCAGTCGCCTCCTACGACATGCCTTGTAGGTCGCAGTCGCCTCTTACGACATGCCTTGTAGGTCGCAGTCGCCTCTTACGACATGCCTTGTAGGTCGCAGTCGCCTCTTACGACATGCCTTGTAGGTCGCAGTCGCCTCTTACGACATGCCTTGTAGGTCGCAGTCGCCTCTTACGACATGCCTTGTAGGTCGCAGTCTCCTCTTACTACATGCCTTGTAGGTCGCAGTCGCCTCTTACGACATGCCTTGTAGGTCGCAGTCGCCTCTTACGACATGCCTTGTAGGTCGCAGTGGTACTATTCTTTGCTTCCCTTGTGTGCCCCGGAAACACACAGGCACATATGAACACACAGGCACATATGAACACACAGGCACATATGAACACACAGGCACATATGAACACACAGGCACATATGAACACACAGGCACATAAAGACACACAGGCACATATGAACACACAGGCACATAAAGACACACAGGCACATAAAGACACACAGGCACATATGAACACACAGGCACATAAAGACAAACAGGCACATAAAGACACACAGGCACATATGAACACACAGGCACATAAAGACACACAGGCACATAAAGACACACAGGCACATAAAGACACACAGGCACATATGAACACACAGGCACATATGAACACACAGGCACATAAAGACACACAGGCACATATGAACACACAGGCACATAAAGACACACAGGCACATATGAACACACAGGCACATAAAGACACACAGGCACATATGAACACACAGGCACATAAAGACACACAGGCACATAAAGACACACAGGCACATATGAACACACAGGCACATAAAGACACACAGGCACATAAAGAGACACAGGCACATATGAACACACAGGCACATAAAGACACACAGGCACATAAAGACACACAGGCACATAAAGACACACAGGCACATATGAACACACAGGCACATATGAACACACAGGCACATAAAGACACACAGGCACATATGAACACACAGGCACATATGAACACACAGGCACATATGAACACACAGGCACATATGAACACACAGGCACATATGAACACACAGGCACATATGAACACACAGGCACATATGAACACACAGGCACATATGAACACACAGGCACATATGAACACACAGGCATATGAACACACAGGCACATAAAGACACACAGGCACATATGAACACACAGGCACATATGAACACACAGGCACATATGAACACACAGGCACATATGAACACACAGGCACATAAAGACACACAGGCACATATGAACACACAGGCACATATGAACACACAGGCACATATGAACACACAGGCACATAAAGACACACAGGCACATAAGAACACACAGGCACATATGAACACACAGGCACATATGAACACACAGGCACATATGAACACACAGGCACATATGAACACACAGGCACATATGAACACACAGGCACATATGAACACACAGGCACATATGAACACACAGGCACATAAAGACACACAGGCACATATGAACACACAGGCACATATGAACACACAGGCACATAAAGACACACAGGCACATATGAACACACAGGCACATAAAGACACACAGGCACATATGAACACACAGGCACATATGAACACACAGGCACATATGAACACACAGGCACATATGAACACACAGGCACATATGAACACACAGGCACATAAAGACACACAGGCACATATGAACACACAGGCACATATGAACACACAGGCACATAAAGACACACAGGCACATATGAACACACAGGCACATATGAACACACAGGCACATATGAACACACAGGCACATAAAGACACACAGGCACATATGAACACACAGGCACATATGAACACACAGGCACATATGAACACACAGGCACATATGAACACACAGGCACATATGAACACACAGGCACATATGAACACACAGGCACATATGAACACACAGGCACATAAAGACACACAGGCACATATGAACACACAGGCACATAAAGACACACAGGCACATATGAACACACAGGCACATAAAGACACACAGGCACATATGAACACACAGGCACATATGAACACACAGGCACATATGAACACACAGGCACATATGAACACACAGGCACATATGAACACACAGGCACATATGAACACACAGGCACATAAAGACACACAGGCACATATGAACACACAGGCACATATGAACACACAGGCACATAAAGACACACAGGCACATATGAACACACAGGCACATAAAGACACACAGGCACATATGAACACACAGGCACATATGAACACACAGGCACATATGAACACACAGGCACATATGAACACACAGGCACATATGAACACACAGGCACATAAAGACACACAGGCACATATGAACACACAGGCACATATGAACACACAGGCACATAAAGACACACAGGCACATATGAACACACAGGCACATAAAGACACACAGGCACATATGAACACACAGGCACATATGAACACACATGCACATATGAACACACAGGCACATATGAACACACAGGCACATAAAGACACACAGGCACATATGAACACACAGGCACATATGAACACACATGCACATATGAACACACAGGCACATATGAACACACAGGCACATAAAGACACACAGGCACATATGAACACACAGGCACATAAAGACACACATGTAAGTACTCACTCAAAACACACACACAAATATGAACACACAAGCACAAGATAGCTTGCACGACTTAGATAATCTACTCAGTGGGCATCTGTTGAGCACAAGATAGCTTGCACGACTTAGATAATCTACTCAGTGGGCATCTGTTGAGCACAAGATAGCTTGCACGACTTAGATAATCTACTCAGTGGTTATCTGTTGAGCACAAGATAGTTTGCACGACTTAGAAAATCTACTCAGTGGTCATCTGTTGAGCACAAGATAGCTTGCACGACTTAGATAATCTACTCAGTGGTCATCTGTTGAGCACAAGATAGCTTGCACGACTTAGATAATCTACTCAGTGGTCATCTGTTGAGCACAAGATAGCTTGCACGACTTAGATAATCTACTCAGTGGTCATCTGTTGAGCACAAGATAGCTTGCACGACTTAGATAATCTACTCAGTGGTCATCTGTTGAATGATAGGCGCAAAATTTGATGTCGAATCTCGACGTAATTTTGAGAGATTTGAACTCACGCAGTATTCGAATAGGACCGTGTACCCGAAACACAAGCAGAAGTGTGTTTAGCAACAGGAACTACCAGCATGCATACCACTGTGTTCTTCTTGAGAATACTGAGCACTTATTGATGTATCCAGAATACACAAAATTACATATCAAAATGCAAAGTGATTGATTAATTAACATCGAACTGGAGTGTTGGACCGCAGGACGCTGCTGGATTTGTTAAGGCGGAGATCGGAGCACCTATGGACGTGCCCAGAGAGGTATGATGATAATCCTCATATAACTGATCTGACATCTGCTGTAGACATTACTAGACATGGTAGATTCACAGTCCCTCTGCTGTAGACATTACTAGACATGGTAGATTCACAGTCCCTCTGCTGTAGACATTACTAGACATGATAGATTCACAGTCCCTCTGCTGTAGACATTACTAGACATGGTAGATTCACAGTCCTAGTGTGATGCCATGGTCCACACAGGAAGAGACAAATAGTAACACTACTAGCTAAAGGCAAGTCGTTAAAGTCGACTACGGTATGAATTCGGCTTGGGCTGGCTACTCAATTCGTTAAAAAATATTACCTACAATATCCAACCAATCACGAACAAGTCAAATAAGGGGAAAGTAATAACTATGCCCATCAAGAGAAAAGAAAGCACATCTAGAAGAGGTATGACTCATGCAGAGAGAATATAGTTATTGATATGAAGATATTGCGTGAGTTAGTTGAGGACCTAGATTGTAACCATGCCTAAAGAGATAAATGAGAGAGAGAGAGCGAGAGAGAGACGTCCAGAGAGATAGACTTTCTGTGTAGACATTACCAAACAACATTCAAAGGAGCATCTTTTTGTCGATCCAGACTCGCAGATCTATGCAGATATAGACTCGCAGATCTATGCAGATATAATAGAAAGACTGGACAGAATACAGAATGAGGCTATGCTCATCATACTTGGGTGCACTAAAGACACGTCGTGCAGGGCGATGCGCATCATACTTGGGTGCACTAAAGACACGTAATTCACGGAGATGTGATACCTTCTTGATTATCCAACTATGGAAGATATATCATGGATATGCTGTGTACGGGCATACCTTCGAGTCAATGCTGACACGAAGCATCCCCTGCACATGTGGATAAAGAGAGAGACAAGAAATAGGTCAAAAGAAAAAAATCTTGGATGGTCAGGCCGAGGACTGTATTGAACAGTTGTGTACACTTGAAGACATTGATCCCGGTGAAGAATGGATACCAGTGCCAACAGGAATCGATACATCTTTTTCTGTATGCATCAAACTTGATCCCTTTTCGAGATGCTTGAGGACCTGGACTTTGCAGACGATATAGCCCTGGTGTCACACAAATATGAACATATACAAGAGAAAAGTACAATACTTCACAGCACGTCAAAGACAGTAGGCCTCAAAACAAACACAGGAAAAACAAAAATTATGACAAACAGTGAAATCCAACAACCAGTAATGTTAGAAAATGAAACACTGGAAAGGGTTGAGCAGTTTACATATCTTGGTAGCGTACTGACACTAAATGGTGGCACAGAGGAAGATATAAAATCACGTCTAAGTAAGGCCAGAACCGCTTTTGCCAGAATGAAACCAGTATGGAAGTCCAAATTCTACAATAGGACCACAAAGCTTAAACTCTATAAAAGCATTGTTTTGCCAGTTTTGCTCTACGGATCGGAGTGTTGGAGGATGACCAAAGGAGATACTAGCAGGCTGTCAGTTTTTCCACCACTCTTGTCTTCGCAGAATCTTGGGAATCTTTTGGCCAGAAAAAATATCCAATAACCAACTACTCCAAGACACAAGACAAGAGGCAATGAATGACATACTCAAAAAGAGAAGATGGAAATGGCTCGGACATGTTATGAGAATGAGACAAGAAATGCCTGCAAGGATAGCCCTCACTTGGACACCAGAGGGAAAGAGAAAGAAAGGCAGACCACGGACAACATGGAGGCGCATGATGGAAGAGGAACTGGACACCGCATCTCTGACGTGGGGCTCTGCGCTGAAGGTTGCACGGGACAGGAGAGCATGGAAAGTCCTTTCTGAAGCCCCATGTGTCACTAGGCATGACGGGATTAAGTAAGTAAGTAATCAAACTTGATCAAGAATGCAGACAAGACAACCCACTAGTCATAGAGGCAGCAGTTCAGACGTTAATTTTTAAGAACGTGTCTGAGTACAATGTAATCAGTAACGCAGATGGTTCGGTGATTCAACCGGTGGAACTCATGGGCTCTCACTGCTCAGATCAGAGGGGATATTATGAAAGAAGGAGTGGTGGTTTTGCCGTGACAACAAGCAGTCTCACTATGGAAATCATGGCAGTAACTAAAGCGATGGTTTGGTTGAAGTCTCAGATTTGTATCCATGCAGGTTTTCTCAGTGACTCAATAAGTATGTTCAGTAAGTTTGAAACAGGTTGGGCTAGAAGACAATGGCTGGAGTCACTGAAGAGGTATATCTGACAAAAACCAGTTTTTGTTGTGCCAGAGCATACATGTGTGAAGGAAATGGACTCAATGATAGGCGAGCAGGTACGACTGCTGTATATAGTGGGCCTGCAATGGACCAGACTGATATTCTGAATTCCAAAAGGGAGAGAGAATGTGTAAATGATTCAAGGAACTGTGGTGAATCAACAACTCTAACTAGACTGCAAGAATACCAAGTCACATGTAGTGTAGCTTGACAAGAACACTATGCTGAAACTAAGGAAGAATAGTCAAGTGCATAAAACTGTTGTTGTTAGTTGCCACCGACTGGGTCACATAAAACTGTTGTTGTTAGTTGCCACCGACTGGGACACATAAAACTGTTGTTGTTAGTTGCCACCAACTGGGACACATAAAACTGTTGTTGTTAGTTGCCACCGACTGGGACACATAAAACTGTTGTTGTTAGTTGCCACCGACTGGGTCACATAAAACTGTTGTCGTTAGTTGCCACCCACTGCGACACATAAAACTGTTGTCGTTAGTTGCCACCAACAGGGACACATAAAACTGTTGTTGTTAGTTGCCACCCACTTGGACACATACTGAGGAGGAGATCGGAGCTCTTATGTACTAAACAATTCGATGTGCAGTGATAATAAACCGACGACTAAACTAAACAATTCGATGTGCAGTGATAATAAACCGATGACTAAACTAAACAATTCGATGTGCAGTGATAATAAACCGACGACTAAACTAAACAATTCGATGTGCAGTGATAATAAACCGACGACTAAACTCAACTAAAATTGAAAGGAAATGAAGAAAAAGTTGATAAAACTATAATATAACAGAAAATTATCACT
Organism: Arion vulgaris; assembly: GCA_020796225.1. NCBI lineage: Eukaryota > Metazoa > Mollusca > Gastropoda > Stylommatophora > Arionidae > Arion > Arion vulgaris. The sequence continues at coordinate 2,536,254 of CM036762.1, forward strand.
TTTGAATTTCGTATTTGTTGATACACTGGAGGACGAGAGAGAACTGACATAAGAGCAAACATCAAGTGTTTAAGAGCATGCGTTTTCCTTGGCAACATATGGTTGTGAGACATGGACAATTGACAAAGCGGGGGGAGCAGATCATTAATGTTTTTTAATATAAATGCTACAGAAGACAACTTAGAATATCATGGACAGAGAAAAGAAAAAATGCTTCTGTTCTGCGACAGAATGATATTAAAGAGAGTTGGCTATTAAAGAGCATAACATCGAGGACAATTAAATATTTCGGAGACATCAAACGACATGAGTGGCTAGAGAAGATAATGTTGGAGGGAATGGTGCGTGGAAGAAGATTGAGAGGAAGACCTAGAAGACGATGGGTGCAAGATGTCATTGACGATCTGGGAATGACTGCTGATGACGTCGGTCAACTTGCACAGAGCAGAGAGTTTTTCAGGACTGCTGTCATGGGAGTTAAGTTCTGGAAGGGACAAGCTACTTGATGATGATGATGATATGCTGATAACAAACCTCAATTATTTGATACCATCAAACTGTCAAACAGACGCTTCTGTCTCAATTATTTGATACCATCAAACTGTCAAACAGACGCTTCTGTCTCAATTACGCAGATCGTATGTCATTTGCATGTATCTGCACCATATGCGTACTTGTGACGACAGTGTATCCTACCAAACACTGCGCATCTCCTCAATATGTATATGTACTATGTCCCCAATACTTCAGCAAGACAGGTAAACAAAAGGTTGGTGTCTGTTCTGTAATATTACCATATTCTTAGATATCCACTATATTACTTGTGTTTGCTAGTTGACTGTCGTTGCACTGTGAGCGGAGGTAACAAGTTTAGATTCTAGACGAATGTGTAGTATTGATTGTTGTTAGTCCGTGATGTTGTAGGATTTCTATTCATCTCATCGATCTTCCTCATGTCACAGTTATTTTGTAGGAGGTCTATGTGGCTAAGTCATTGACTTGTGAGGTCTCTGTGGCTAAGTCATTGACTTGTGAGGTCTCTGTGGCTAAGTCATTGACTTGTGGGAGGTCTCTGTGGCTAAGTCATTGACTTGTAGGAGTTCTCTGTGGCTAAGTCATTGACTTGTAGGAGGTCTCTCTGTGGCTAAGTCATTGACTTGTAGGAGGTCTCTGTGGCTAAGTCATTGACTTGCGATCCGAAGTTCTTGAGTTCGAATCTGAACCCGTTCTGTTCATTAATGCATTTTTCCAAAGACGCCTAGAATGTTGCCGAAGTTACGGAGTTCTTGCGTGATGTGATATTCTCGGCAGGTGGCGTGCCATTTCTAAGAAGAGAAGCGGACAAAATTGGGTAAAACCAAGAGAAACAGGACAAAAATTGGGTAAAACCAAGAGAAACCGGAGAAAAATTGGGTAAAACCAAGAGAAACCGGAGAAAAATTGGGTAAAACCAAGAGAAACCGGAGAAAAATTGGGTAAAACCAAGAGAAACCGGAGAAAAATTGGGTAAAACCAAGAGAAACTGGAGAAAAATTGGGTAAAACCAAGAGAAACTGGACAAAAATTGGGTAAAACCAGGTGAAATATAGTAAATCTTTCGGCTTTAAAACCACTTTTAAAAAAAAAATATTATTTTATAATTCTGTGATGTATAATTTCTGAAATATTATCTCTGGTAATCACTAAGTTATCATTTTAGATCATAATTTTGGTTTGAATTGTTCTAAGCCCATGCTGTTCTAACTTCTGCTTCTTTTTTTTTCAGCCCGGCACTGTTACCGGGCTGTTTCGCAGTGTCATGATTTCTCACTGTTACCGAACTGTTTCCCAGTGTTATGATTTCTCATTGTTACCGAACTGTTTCCCAGTGTCGTGATTTCTCAACGTTACCGAACTGTTTCCCAGTGTCATGATTTCTCATTGTTACCGAACTGTTTCCCAGTGTCGTGATTTCTCACTGTTATCGGGCTGTTTCCCAGTGTCGTGATTTCTCACTGTTATCGGGCTGTTTCCCAGTGTCGTGATTTCTCACTGTTACCGGGCTGTTTCCCAGTGTCATGATTTCTCACTGTTACCAGGCTGTTTCCCAGTGTTGTGATTTCTCACTGTTACCGGACTGTTTCCCAGTGTCGTGATTTCTCACTGTTACCGAACTGTTTCCCAGTGTCGTGATTTCTCATTGTTACCGGGCTGTTTCCCAGTGTCATGATTTCTCACTGTTATCGTACTGTTTCTCAGTGTCATGGTTTCTCACTGTTACCGTACTGTTTCTCAGTGTCATGGTTTCTCACTGTTACCGTACTGTTTCTCAGTGTCATGATTTCTCACTGTTACCGTACTGTTTCTCAGTGTCATGATTTCTCACTGTTACCGTACTGTTTCTCAGTGTCATGATTTCTCAAATGTTTTTTTTTCTGGTTATGTCCGGGTTGCCCAACATGTTTGATGATTTCATAAGGAAACTGAAAGATAAGGTCTTCTTCTGTTCTCTAATCCTGATTTGCCTCACTACGTCAGGATAAGAAGAGATTTATAGAACGGGCTTTTGTGTGCTTAATAAACAGTGTTTTTCGTCGCCTCTGTTATCTCCTAGACCTACCTTTTTCGTGAACGGCATTTTGCTTTGTATTCATTGCATCAGAGCAGCATCGCTCGTTGAGGTATACTGTCTGTTGGTCATCTGCTTATGTGGCCGAACCATTTGATTTGTTTGTTTCTTGATGAAGTACAGTACTGATGATGTACCCACTTTTTCCTGATGTCTTCATTTCTCAACCGGTCTCTTCTTGTTACTCCCAGCATTCTGCGTAGACACTTCATCTCTGTTGCGACTAGTTTTCTTCTATCGTTTGTTGTCAGCGTCCAAGTTTGACACTAATAGCATAATGTTGGTAGAAAGATTGTGATGAACATTGCTCTTTTTGTGTTCATGGTGACATTTTTGCATTTGTTAAATGGTGGAATTTGTCTTACGATATGATTTGCTTTGTTGCATCTATGTTGCATTTATGTTGCATCTATGTTGCATCTATGTTGCATTTATGTTGCATTTATGTAGCATCTATTTTGCATTTCGTTAGTTATTCTTCCGTATGCTATAAAATGCTCCCTAGGTATGCCAAGTCGTTGACGTGTTTTAATGGGCGTGTTCCGTTAAAGATAAGGTTTTGCCAGTGAATCAATTCTATTCACCTTACCACTTTAACTCTGACGCGTCCATCTACCATACATCATCTACCATCCATCAATCAACCATCAATCTACCATCCATCTACCCTACATACATCTTCTTCTTCTTCCTCGATCGTTCTTGGCGACCAATTTTATCCTTCTGTTTGTGATATATAATTGATCTTTTCAAGACTAGAATTTTACGTTGTGCGATTATGTACCCATGGTGACTAGACCTGCACACACGATTTCAGCCATCTGTTGATTTACTAGGGTAGCTAGCCCTAGAACCATCCACGCCCACACACATATATAAGTGTGTACGTAATGAAAACACAGATAGTATATCTAATTAGTTATAATTGTGTTTTAGTTGATCATAGCAACCAATAAGTTTGTTTGTTTATTTGCTTTTGTTATTTTGGTTTTATCTGAATATGTCTCTTCCTCCTCTTCTTCTTCAACATTCCATATTGACCACCTGTTAACCCACTTTTTTTGTGATCTGTATGTGATCTGAGCTAAGAGCGATTGTACATTGTGCAAGTTATGCGCTTACAAGTAGGCCAGCACATCCGATTTCTGCTACGCTTTTTATTTACTAGGGTAGCTTTCCTAGGTCCCTATCTCAGTCGTCTCTTACGACATGCATTGTAGGTCGTTACTATTCTTTGCTCCCTTGTGAGCTCCGACACCAAACAAGCGGTTTTATGTTTCCAATTAATACATTCTTGTATCGACGACAGTATCATGTATCCTTTGTTATCTTGGTCAGTATCATGTATCATGTATCCTTTGTTATCTTGGTCAGTATCATCTCTTGTATCATTTATCTCAGTTCTGAGCTTGTATCATGTATCTCAGTTCTGAGCTGGTATCATGTATCATTCGTTATGTTGGTCAGTATCATCTCTTGAATCATGTATCCTTCGTTATCTTGGTCAGTATAAGTATCATATATCTCAGTACTGAGCTGGTATCATGTATCATGTATCATGTATCTGATATTAGAAAAATGAAAATCGTGGCATACCTTTTTACAGTACGTCATCATCAACTACAGTAAACAATCCTCCATTTTCTAGGCAACACGTAAACGTTCAGTAGTTTGTCCATTGATTTCTGAAAGGTGTGGTTATTGTGATCAGATGACTAAACTAGGCTATACATTCAAATTTATTCATGTTAGAGTTGTTGGCAGCACACAACCTTTTTTTCTTTTACTTGCTATGAATTCAAGCGTAATCATGGCGTCTCTGACTGATTTTTGCGTGAAGATTTCTTTTCGTTATCAGCAGCGTCTCTCTCTCCCATTTAGGTAAGTTTAGTCTAACTTCAGATGTAGTTGTAATTTAGATCCCCAAGTAAAGCATAAAGGTTTTCTATATGTACCGTGTGTACACCGAGACTATTGCCTCCAAGCTGGCCTTGAACCCCAGCATTTTCACGGCACATTGTCACTAGCGCAGACTGTTATCAACTTGGTTATTGTAGACTTCACAACACGTATGTAAAAATAACAGAACAAATAAATATTAATTTGTTGAAAGCAAATTTTTGTTGCTGTTTCGTTCACATCAATCGCAATTCATACTTCTATATTTCAACATTTTTTTACAATCTACTTTTAAATTATTTCTTCTCTTTGCCATGTTTCTGCATCAAACGATTCTTGTTGCCATGTTTCTGCATCAAACGATTCTTGTTGCCATGTCCCTGCATCAAACGATTCTTGTTGCCATGTTTCTGCATCAAACGATTCTTGTTGCCATGTTTCTGCATCAAATGATTCTTGTTGCCATGTTTCTGCATCAAACGATTCACACATGCAACATTAGACAACATAAAAGCAACAAATTACAATATTTTTGTTATAAAATATACAGACTCCAAAAAATCTGAATTTTGTTTACCAAAATATCGTCAATAAATAAAGACAATATATAATAAACACAAATTTGGACGTCAACCAACTCAGCCGCCGCCGCCGCCGCCGCAGCCGCATAAAGACTAGATTAGCTGGGCGATATTAAAATATGAATCATAAATTTGTGCAAAGTAACCAAAAAATGGAAATAGAAACGAATAAAGAAATATGCAAATAAAATTTTAAATAATAAAAAAACATGGTACATCAAACAAAACCGTGTCAGATTTCAAGCTCATGGGACGACAAATTGTCAAATATGTGAAAATAACCATCACTGAACTCATATCGAATTTGATGATCAATTGAGCAGTATCATGTTACCAGCTTGCTGTCATGTTTATCCCACTCTTTCGATAAGTTTTTTTCCACACTTCAACTTTGTTGTCCCACTCTTCAGCTAGGTTGTCCCACTCTTCAGCTATGATGTTCCACTCTACAGGTAGGTTGTCCCACTCTACAGCTAGGTTGTCCCGCTCTACAGCTGGATTGTCTCACTCTACAGTTAGGTTGTCCCACTCTACAGCTAGGGTGTTCCACTTTTCAGCTAGACTACCCCTATTCATAAGCTAGATTACTCCCACTCTTCAGCTATGTTACCCCCACTCTTCAGCTGGATTGTCCCACTCTTCAGTTATGCTGTTTCACTCTACAGCTAGGTTGTCTCACTCTACAGCTAGGTTGTCCCGCTCTACAGCTAGGTTGTCCCACTCTTCAGCTATGCTGTCCCACTTTTTAGCTAGCTTGATTCACTCTTCAGTTAGGTTGTCCCACTCTACAGCTAGGTTGTCTCACTCTACAGCTAGGTTGTCCCACTCTTCAGCTGGATTGTCCCACTCTACAGCTATGTTGTCCCACTCTTCAGCTGGATTGTCTCACTCTACAGCTATGTTGTCCCACTCTTCAGCTGGATTGTCTCACTCTACAGTTAGGTTGTCCCACTCTTCAGCTGGATTGTCTCACTCTACAGTTATGTTGTCCCACTCTTCAGCTGGATTGTCTCACTCTACAGTTAGGTTGTCCCACTCTACAGCTAGGGTGTTCCACTTTTCAGCTAGACTACCCCCATTCATAAGCTAGATTACTCCCACTCTTCAGCTATGTTACCCCCACTCTTCAGCTTTTTGTCCCACTCTACAGTTAGGTTGTCCCACTTATCAGCTAGATTACCCCCACTCTTCAGCTTTTTGTCCCACTCTGTAGCTAGGTTGTCTCACTCGTCAGCTTAGTTAGAACCAAACTACCCACCGCGGGTTTAAACCAAATACTCTCGAATTGTGATCGAGCTCAGTACCACTAAGACACAGACTACGAGCTGCAATAGTTACTAGCTTTGATGTACATGCATTGTAGTTTTCTCCTACTGTTATACTTTACATACTGCCTGCAAGCAATTTCTCCATACTGCTCTATCCTGAGCAACTCGCTCAATCTGTTCTATAGAATTTGAGCCCGATATTGCTTGCGTTTCTCAGTAAAGTTCATTTCAGGTTTTCACTAGAGCGTCCTATTGTTTTGTTAACCCTTTACCTCTCACTTGAATGCCTGCTTTGTGATTATTTCAGCATTTCTTCTCAGAGTATGTCCAACACATCTCCATCTTTTCTTTCATACAACAGTTGTAATTAGTGGTTGACCAGGCATTTCTCTAATTTCATCGCTTCTCCTGAATTCGTCCAATTTTAAGTTATTGTTTTTAGCTTGATTTAAACATTGAATAATAGTACTTTCTCCTCATAGTTCTTTTTGCATGAAGATATATATATATGCAATCACATTTCACTGTATACAGAGTCTTTATTATAACAGAACATCAGGAAAAAAGTTTAGAGAAAGACAAGGAAAAAGATAATTAAATGACATAGCAGAATTCTGTCAAAGAGAAATAATAACAATCACACAAGTTCCTACAGCAGTGCAAGAAAAAAGCAGAAAAATACGACTCTGGACAACACCTTGACAACACAGTGTGACGACAACTTGATAACAGTATGACGACAACTTGGTTACAGTGTGACGACAACTTGATAACAGTGTGACGACAACTTGGTAACAGTGTGACGACAACTTGATAACAGTGTGACAACAACTTGGTTACAGTGTGACGACAACTTGATAACAGTGTGACGACAACCTGGTAACAGTGTGACGACAAAAGAAGAAACTAGAACGCTGGACAACAATCTGGTAACAGTGTGACAACAACATGGTAACAATGTGACGACAAAAGAAGAAACTAGGACACTGGACAACAACATTGTAACAGTGTGACAACAACATGGTAACAGTGTGACGACAAAAGAAGAAACTAGGACACTGGATAACACCATTGTAACAGTGTGACAACAACCAGGTAACAATGTGACGACAAAAAAAGAAACTAGGACACTGGACAACAACATTGTAACAGTGTGACAACAACATGGTAACAGTGTGACGACAAAAGAAGAAACTAGGACACTGGATAACAACATTGTAACAGTGTGACAACAACCAGGTAACAATGTGACGACAAAAGAAGAAACTAGGACACTGGACAACAACATTGTAACAGTGTGACAACAATCTGGTAACAGTGTGACAACAACCTGGTAACAGTGTGACAACAACCTGGTAACAGTGTGACGACAAAAGAAGAAACTAGGACACTGGACAACAACATTGTAACAGTGTGACAACAACCTGGTAACAGTGTGACGACAACCTGGTAACAGTGTGACGACAACCTGATAACAGTGTGACGACCCAAAAAAAATTTGAAAACTGCAATAGCCAAGTGGTTAGTGTACTCGCTGTTTAAACGTGTGGTCCGGGTTCAATTTCATAGTAAGATAGAAATGCATTCCTACCGTCACAGATCTTAGATCGATCCTGACTAAATTTTGTACCAGAAAAGTAAATATGGCCTGCGTGGTGGTGACCACATGAAAATACTATCTTAATACATTGTTCTTCAATATCTCCGTCTTCTTCTCTTCCCTCATTTATTTCTTTACAGAAGTGATGGTGTGGGGAAATGTGATCTTGTGTGTGTTTCTTCTAAGACAATTTGTAAGCTTCTTCTTCTTCTTCTTTGCGTTCGTTCTTTACGATCAATTTTACTCACTCTTTGTGATATGTTTGATCTTTGTCAAGAACGTGTATACGTTGCACATTGATTTGGTAGGCCCTAAACGCATAGACTCCTACACGTTTAGGACATGTGCATACGAGTTCAGCCAAACCTCCTTAGTTGCCTCTTACGACATGCGTGACAGGCAACAGTGGTTCTATTCTTTACACCCCAAATTTGGGCCCTGGTAACCACTCGGGCGACTTTGTAAGCTGTTATTCATTTTCTTAAGGTTGTTCTTGATGCCGTCACCCCATCCTTTGCGGGGTCTTCCTCTTGCTCTGTACTCATTATACTTTTTTCAGTATAGATGTCTGTGGTAGACGATACCAGGGCATTCTTGTCAGGTGTCCAAACTATTTAATCTGTTGTTGTTTTATGAATTGCATGACTGGTTTCACATCCAGTTTTCTTCTGATTTCTTCATTTCTAATGTTGTCTCTTATTGTCACACCTGCAGCTCTTCTAAGACACCTCATCTCTGTCTTTATGATTTTCTGCTCATTAGCTGCTGTTATTGGCCATGTTTGACACTGGTAACGTAGTGTTGTCCAGGAAATCGTTTTTATGATATTATTTTTAGTTTTCCCAAAATAACTAATAGAAGGAAAGAAGTTCATCTATCATATTATATTCTACAGTCTTATTGCTTCTGTCAGACGTTCATTTAGCAATTATAGTGTGTTAATGTCACGATTTCTAAGTTTGCGCATGTTTCTCTTGTCTTTAAGTTCAACAATATTACGCACCTTTACGTGACGTTTTCCACATATCCTAGGTCATCATCTAATATTTCTCATTTGTTGAGACCGCTAGTGAATAATTTCTTTGAAGCTTGGCAAATATTCTTATATCTCAGCAATGGTATATACTTTGATAGTTATTTTTTCAGAAAGTTCATAGAGCAACACATGTTGGGTAGTGCATGTTGGGGTAAGTGCATGTTTGCCACTTCTTTGTCACAGAAACAGTCACTGTCAAGTACCACATCTGACGTTATACTGTAGTATGGTATCAGAGCTAACTGGTCATAGGTAGGTCGTCAGACCTGACTGGACATAGGTAGGTCGTCAGACCTAACTGGTCATAGGAGATCGTCAGATCTACTGGCATAGTAGGTCATCAGAGTCTAACTGGTCATAGAGGTCGTCAGAGCTAACTGGACATAGGTAGTCGTCAGAGCTACGGTCATAGGAGATCATCAGATCTGACTGGACATGGAGATACAGATCTGACCGATAAGAGATCATCAATTACCGGAATAAAGTCTAATCTGACTTCATGAGAACATCAGATCTGACTGGACTGAAGAATCATAGATCTGACTGACATAGAGACATCAGATCTGACTGTATAGATCATCAGATCTGACTGGCATAGGAATCATCAGTTTGACTGGTCATAGAGAGATCATCAGATCTGACTGGTCATAGAGAGATCATCAGATCTGACTGGTCATAGAGAGATCATCAGATCTGACTGGACATAGAGAGATCATCAGATCGGACAGGTCATAGGGAGGGTCGTCAGATCTGACTGGTCATAGAGAGATCATCAGATCTGACTGGTCATAGAGAGATCATCAGATCGGACAGGTCATAGGAAGGTCGTCAGATCTGACTACTGTCAGGGCTAAGTGTTATAAACGATAATTATTAAAATAGCTAATCTCTTAGAGAACCATTGAGTGGCGACAGTAACTCTATACTTATACTGAACGTAGCTGACATGTATGCTCCGTTGCACCGGCAACGAAATTAGCAGATGTTGTTACCTTATATTTAATTTAGTAAGACTATTTGCGTCGGTGTGGTGCGGCACTCGCAAGAGGAGCAAAGAATAGTACACTGCGACCTACAAGGCATGTCGTAAGAGGCGACTGATGTAGGAGCTAGGGAAACTACCCTAGTAAATAAAATTCATCACAGAGGTTGGATGTGATAGCCTACTTGTAGGCGCATAACTGGCACAACATATAATCGCTCTTATGCTCAGATCACATACAAATCGCAAAGAGTGGTTAACAAGTGGTCAATGTGGAGCGTTTGAAGAAGAAGAATTAGTAGTAAGAGTAGTTGTATACAAATTGTGTAACCGATTACCGTCAAACATAAACGTTCGACTACCGATTCGGAAACAAGAAGGTTATTAGTTATATCCCACTAACAACGATCCGCACTGGAGGAAAGGGATTGGCCTTCCTACCTCCTGAATACTGGGGCCTAGAAATGTGAAGTGAAGTAAGTTCATACCCTAAGGTCTAAATGGTCGAAAGACCATCCACAGTACAACAGCAGTGATGTGTACTATGGTCTGCCCGTAGTGAAAAGTTGTCAAATCCGCCTCCGTAACTCCATAACAAACTTCGAGCCCACATGTTTCACAAATTTAAAATATGCACAACTAGCCTGTGTCACTGTGAAAATGCGGACATGACAGCAGAGCACATACTGCCAGTGGTTAGCAGCCCCGAGAAAAGAAACTTAGCCCGTTAACACAGAGCTTCGTGAGAAGCTGTACGGAGGACGGAGTCCCTCAAAGCAACAGTAAAATTCATGATAAAAGTTGATCCATCAGTCTAGGCGGGATCGAGAGAGAGAGAGAAATACTCTAAGGTCTGAAAAACTCTAAGGGAAACTATATAATCTTTAGTTGCAGTAATGACGGGTATAAAGCTGAATGATTCTCTTTCGCAGGATTTTACCCAATATGGCTCGATCCCTCTAAACAGAACTGACACACCACCTGCTGAGAGTATTGCACAAAGCACAAACTCCGTAGCTCCTGCAACAATCCTATGGGTCTCTGGAATAAATGCATTCGCGAACAGAATATTCTTCCCTGATATATAGCCACCTTAGAACTAATCAGACAGAACGATGCACTAACTAAACAAACAGACTGTGTGATAGTGCACAGAATTATACACTAACTAAACAAACAGACTGTGTGATAGTGCACAGAATTATACACTAACTAAACAAACAGACTGTGTGATAGTGCACAGAACGATGCACTAACTAAACAAACAGACTGTGTGATAGTGCACAGAATTATACACTAACTAAACAAACAGACTGTGTGATAGTGCACAGAACGATACACTAACTAAACAAACAGACTGTGTAATAGTGCACAGAACGATACACTAACTAAACAAACAGACTGTGTGATAGTGCACAGAATTATGCACTAACTAAACAAACAGACTGTGTGATAGTGCACAGAACGATGCACTAGCTAATCAAAGAGACTGTGTTATAGTGCACAGAACAATGTACTAACTAAACAAACAGACTGTGTGATAGTGTACAGAACAATGTACTAGTGTTTGGGAACACGAGTGTAAGTAACATTGGAGGATTTAACATAAATTATGGGCCTGAAAATAGTTTTTTTTTTCTTCTTACGCTCTATATTGAGCATTTGTTAAACCACTCTTTGTGATTTGTATCTGATCTGAGTCTAAGAGCGATTGTACGTTGTGCTAGTTATGCGCCTACAAGTAGGCCAGCATATTCAATTATTTCTGCGAGGCTTTTTATTTACTAGGGTAGCTTCCCTATGTCCCTACCTTAGTCAGCCCTTACGACATGTCTAAAAGAGTTTAAAGCCGAAGGATTGATTTCATTCCACCAGGTTTTACCTTATATGCTCAGTCCTTGGCAGAAATGTGCATGTCATCTGCAGAGAGTATTGAGCAGAGCACGATATCCGTAGTTCCGGCAACGGTCCTAGGGGTCTGTGAAATAAATATTCGTGAACAGAACGTTGCGTTCCAGATTCGAACCCACTTGTAGGTCGCAGTGTTACTATTCTTTGCTGCCTTGCCAGCACCGGCAACCACGGAGAAGACGTGAAGATTGAAACATGTGAGTGTGTTTGTTTGTTTATTATGGGATTAAAGCCTCTTTAAGCCGAGGCACGCTCTTTCAACCTAAGGCGAACCTTTTATTGGTTATATCAGAGCGTGTAGGCCAACAAACATGAAAAATAAGAATTAACTCCTTTCGGAGAATCCAAGATTATCTTAAACATGTGAGTAGAAATTGTTGCAAAATATATATACAGCTGTGCACGTCACAAACACATGAATATCATACACCCGTAATGTTTCTCGTCATACTTGACCCATATTACAAGATATGATCTACTTTATAAATTAAATAATGAAACAGCTGTCAGGGACTGTAGATGTTAGCATGTTGATGATGATGGTTGAGTGAATGCTGTCAAGGGGCTGTAGATGTTAGGATGATGATGATTCAGTGAATGCTGTCAAGGGCAGCAGATGTTATGACATGATTCTGAATGCTGTTATATATGAAACAGCTGTCAGGGCGCAGATGTTAGCATGTTGATGATGATAGTTGAGTGAATGCTGTCAGGGGCTGTAGATGTTAGCATGATGATGATGATGGTTGAGTGAATGCTGTCAAGGGCTGTAGATGTTAGCATGATGATGAATGCTGTTGAGTGAATGCTGTCAAGGGCTGTAGATGTTAGCATGATGATGAATGCTGTTGAGTGAATGCTGTCAAGGGCTGTAGATGTTAGCATGATGATGAATGCTGTTGAGTGAATGCTGTCAAGGGCTGTAGATGTTAGCATGTTGATGATGATAGTTGAGTGAATGCTGTCAGGGGCTGTAGATGTTAGCATGATGATGATGATGGTTGAGTGAATGTGTCAAGGGCTGTAGATGTTAGCATGATGATGTGATTGAGAAATGTTGTCAGGTGCTGTAGATGTTAGAATTTTGATGATGATGGTTGAGTGAATGCTGTCAGGGGCTGTAGATGTTAGAATGAAGATGATGATGGAGAGATTGTTGTCCCAGTTTCAGAAACTACTACAACATATTGTAAGTTATCAGATTTCTCTCTTATCTCTAATCCTGTTTTGTCTTACATCGTCAGGATAAGAAGAGATTTCTGGTAAAAGCTTTTGTGTGTGCTCTTCATAAACAGTGTTTTCGTCGCCTCTGTTATCTCTGGAATCCACCTTTTGCGTGCACGATCTTTTGCTTTGTATCCACTATATCGAAGTAACATTGCTCTTTGAGACGTACTGTCTGTTGGTAATCTGCTTATGTGGTAGAAACATTTAATTTTTTCTTTCTTGATAAAGTTCAATACTGATAGTGTACCCACTTTTTTCCTGATGTCTTCATTTCTAAATCGGTCTCTTCTTGTTACTCCCAGCATTCTGCGTAGACACTTCATCTCTGTTGTGACTAGTTTTCTTCTTGTTACTCCCAGCATTCTGTGTAGATACTTCATCTCTGTTGTGACTAGTTTCTTCTTGTTACTCCCAGCATTCTGCGTAGATACTTCATCTCTGTTGTGACTAGTTTTCTTCTTGATACTCCCAGCATTCTGTGTAGACACTTCATCTCTGTCGTGACTAGTTTTCTTCTTGTTACTCCCAGCATTCTGCGTAGACACTTCATCTCTGTTGTGACTAGTTTTCTTCTTGATACTCCCAGCATTCTGTGTAGACACTTCATCTCTGTCATGACTAGTTTTCTTCTTGTTACTCCCAGCATTCTGCATAGACACTTCATCTCTGTCATGACTAGTTTTCTTCTTGATACTCCCAGCATTCTGGTAAAGCTTGCATGTGTCTTCATGACTAGTTTTTCTTCTTGTTATCTCACCACCTTTGGTGACACTTCATCCTATATCGATAAAATTGCTTTTGAGACTACTTCTGTTGAATCTGCTTTGTGACTATTTTCTTCTTGATAAGTTCAAATCTGATAGTGACCACTTATCTTGTCTCATTCTATGTCTCTTCTTGATTACTCCCAGCATTCTGTGTAGATACTTCATCTCTGTCGTGACTAGTTTTCTTCTTGATACTCCCAGCATTCTGTGTAGACACTTCATCTCTGTCATGACTAGTTTTCTTCTTGTTACTCCCAGCATTCTGCGTAGATACTTCATCTCTGTTGTGACTAGTTTTCTTCTTGTTACTCCCAGCATTCTGCGTAGATACTTCATCTCTGTTGTGACTAGTTTTCTTCTACTATTGAATCTCAGGTCCATGTTTGCACTGATAGATAATCTTGGGAGAAATATTGTGTTGTACTGTGCTCATTTTATGTTAATAGTGACATGTTTGCATTTTTAAATTGACATCATCTGTCCTATTATTTGATTTGCTTTGTTTCATCTGTGTTGAATTTCATTAGTTATTCTTCCATTTACTGAACAAAATGCTCCCAGATATGTAAAGTCTTTGTTGTCGATGGAAATATTGTTAGTGGTTACCAGACTAACTGCATTAAATATTGTTTGATGTTGTCCGACACACAACTAAACGTTGCGTTCTTGGATCAGGAAGAAAGAAGTGTTCAACTGTGTAGATCATAGATTCCCAAAATTTGTCGGCATACAGCCCACTTTGCACAACATAAACTTTGTAACGCCCCCCTCCCACAGCCCACTTTGCACAACATAAACTTTGTAACGCCCCCTTCACATTAAAACAGTTTGTCAACGCCCCCCACCACATATATACATGCTCTATTTTCTCTTTGACATAGAAAATTGATATATATTTATGTAATACATGGTCAATTTTCAAATGATTAAATGCATGAAATAGAAAATTGATGAAAAAATGGATCGTCTAAGACGGGCATAAGATAAATTAAAATGCAGAATTCAAATTTTAAATGATTATTCAATCGCAAAATTCCGAAAATAATTTATTTTAAAGTATTTATTATTAATTTCTTCTTTAAGGAGCCACCGATCCATAATCGCCTGAACACCCACCAAATTCTTCTAAACCACTATCGCCCCCTAGAACGCTTCAGCGCCCTCTGGGGCGGTATCCCCACTTTGGGAAACACTAGTGTAGATGAAGAAAGCAAGTTGTGGAAAGTATTGTCAATTTACAAAATGAATGACCACCTAATTAATCTGTGCAAGGACCTCTATATAATATCAATGTACGGCTAGAACAAACATAGATCTTTTAGAAATGTTCCACGATAGGTGCGGAGTGGGACCAGGATATGAACTATCGTCTCTTACGACAGACCGTGTAGGTTGTAGTGTTACTATTCCTTGCCAGCCTTGTGGGACCAGGAAATACATGGTCGTAACCTGTGCCAGGAAATACATGGTCGTAATTGTGGACAGAATACATATGTAACCTAGGACGAAACATGTTAACTGTGGGACCAGGAAATACATTGTAACTGAGGGACAGAAATAATGGTCGAACTTGTAGACAGAAATAAATGGTCGTAACCTTGTAGCAGAATCATGGTCGAACCTTGTGGGACAGAAATACATGTCGAACCTTGTAGGGCCAGGAAATACATGTCGTAACCTTTAGGCCAGAAATCATGTCGTAAGTGTAGGGCCAGGAAATACATGTCTGAACCAGTGGATAAATACATGTCGTACTGTGGGACCAGAATACATTCGTCCTTGACAGAAAGTGTACTTGTAGATACATTCACTTGTGGAGAAATACATGGTCGTAACCAGTGTTTTAGTTGGGTTTTGTTCATACAAATGTTAATAGTTGAGATAATTTATACAAGTGTTAAGGGGGATTTAGTTTGAGAAAAACATTTATTTAGATACAACAGGATAGAATCAATTGATTATGCAAGTTTGATAGATAATTATCATTATGTAATTCAAGTTTGATAGATAATTTATGCAATGCAGTTTAAGATAATTTATGCAAGTAGAAAGCAAGGTAATTTATGCAAGTGTTGATAGTTGAGATAATTTATGCAAGTTTGATAGATAATTTATGCAAGTTTGAAAGTTGAGATAATTTATGCAAACTGTGATTATCAGTGTGACAGGATTCTAATAGAAATAAGTTGAGAGAGAGTCTAACAATTGCCGTCTTACTAGGACTTGTCGTACGATAGCCGCTGCTACATACATGTCATCAATAGGAATAATCGTGTCTGGCGTAGGCGACGTTGTAGCATATAACATTCTGGATTCAACCGCTGACTTCATCCCGCATAGAAATTACGGGTGTTGCTTATCTTTTTCATGTCACCTTTCTCTCTCTCTCTCTCTCTTCTCTCTTCTCTCTCCTTCTCTCCTCTCTCGATTTTCTCTCGTTTCCTCTCTCCTTTTTCTCTCTCTACTTTCTCTCGCTTTCTGTCACTTTCTCTTTCCTCTCTCCTCGCTTTCTCTCTCTCACTTCTCTCCTTCTCTGTCTTTCTCGCTTTCTCTCTCTCTCGCTTTCTCTCTCTCTTTCTCTCATTTCCCTCTCTCTTTCCTCTCTCTCTCTTCTCTCTCTCCTTTCTCTCTTTCGTTTCTCTTCCTCTCTCTCTCCTTTCTCTCTCTTTCTCTCTCTTCTTCGCTTTCTCTATCTTTTTTCTCTCTTCTCTCTCGATTTCTTCTCTCTCATTTTTCTCTTTCTCTTGCTTTCTCTCTTTCTCTTCTCTCTCTCTTTCCTTTCTCTCTCCTTCTTTTCTTTGCTTTCTCTCTCGATTTCTTTTCTCATTTGTCTCTTTCCTGGCTTTCTCTCTCTCTTTCTCGTGTTCTCTCTCCTTTTCATTTCTCTCTCTCTTTCTTTCTCTCAGTTCATCTCTATCTCTCTTTCTTTGTCCATTAGGTGACACGTCATATCCATGGATACCAGCGCTCCTCATTTCATCATAACTAAAACATAATCCAAATATCCATGTCTCCTTAAGCTTCACTAGTACCTGTCTATATAAGCTTCACTAGTACCTGTCTCTATAAACTTCACTAGTACCTGTCTATATAACAGTACCTGTCTATATAACTTCACTAGTACCTGTCTATATAACTAGTCCTGTCTAGTACAGCCCTGTCTATATAAACAGTACTGTCTATATAAACAGTACCTGTCTATATAAACTTCACTAGTACCTGTCTATATAAGCTTCACTAGTACCTGTCTATATAAGCTTCACTAGTGCCTGTCTATATAAGCTTCACTAGTACCTGTCTATATAAGCTTCACTAGTACCTGGCTCCATTGATAATCTTCTGAATAGATTATAAACGGGAAACATGATAGACAAGTGGAACCAGAAGTTTTAATCTTTATCTACAGAAGATCAATAAATATACAGTTTACAATTATTCCGGGCATCGGGGAAAAAAACAACTACCAAACACAGAATTCGAATCACACACTCTTTTTTCTTACGACACTCATCGTCTAAACTAGCTAGTTATTCAAAAAGTAGCTTTACTGAGTAGTGTCTTTCATTGATGCTTCGGCTGTAGAACACAGAATAATCAGGTCAGATTCGATCGAAGCGTGTTTGCACAAACACATGCAAAAAGCTTATAGTGTTACTCTATATGACTTCATTTATTGGGGCCGTTGTTATATCTGACTCTCAGTCAATGTTTCACATGATCTAACAGGGCAGGTTTCGGTATGAGATGAGGGCATGTCGTCTATAGAAGTTACTAACTTCCAGAGGTTTACGTGGATATACTGTCCTGGACATACCGGTGTTTGCGGCAATGGAGAGAACGGAGGCTTGCATCAACAGTATCCATTGTTGTGGTGTTGTAGATGGATGAGGGAGATGTTCTTCGGTCTCTTCGCGACTGTCTGTTGGATGAAGACACTAAAATAGATGTTGAATTGATCCAGCGATTTAAGCAGTTTAGAGCTGTACAAGTAGAACTGGATGCCTGACGGGCATAGTGAGGAGTGTGTTTAACCAGTAAGCCACGGGAACCATCAGAATGCATACCCTTCGATATCTGTTGGGAGAGACCGGGCACCTATGGGTCTGCCCGGAGTGCAATGACGTTAGTTTAGTAACCATAAACCAATTTGAGACGGAACAACATCACACACATACACACACATGTGTAGACATATAACAAACATGCATACATCATTCCTAATAGCTTTACTATTGATTACTCACTGCCCGGGTAAAATTCATTAGCCAAAAATTACAAATAAAACCTACAAAAATATCTTCACCATCTTCAAAATTACATCGGAGACCCTCGCCGGTGATACGGAGTTTGTGCACTGCAGCTGAGCTCTTCCTTTGTAAGAAAGAGATCGAAGCACAAATGGTTATTCACCGAAGTGCAATAATGATGGTCTTGTCAATCAATCTTATATCCAGCAGGTGAGAGGATACACAACTATGTTTGACTCATCATCTAGGTGAGATACCAATCATGTTTAACTTTACATCTGATGAGAGGATACCTAATCTATGTTAATTTCATCATCTGCGGTGATACCTTTGGTGAGCGATGGTTTAATAAACAGATCATAAACTGTTTATTTCTTATCATCTTATTTTAGCTGCTAAGGACGTATATATACGTTTTTCCCATTCACTTCTAAAGACGCATTAACACGTCTGTTATTATCTCTCCTCTGTGGGCTAAAGACGTGTTAACACGTTATACAGTGCTACTGTCACTGCTATGGGCGTACATTCACGTTTGTGACCTAGAAACAAAGAGTAGCTATTTTTAGCTCAACCTTCGGAAAATATGTAGCAGCAAAAGGGTTAATCTATGTTTGATCTTCTATCTGCAGGTGAGAGAGTACACTTAATCTATGTTTGATCTTCTATCTGCAGGTGAGAAGTACACTTATGTTACTCAGCAGGGAACAGATTCTGTTCGGTGCTGTGTTCTTCTAGCTTCAGTTATGCTGTTCGTTATCATCATCTACGCAATCCTTCCTTACATCTTCAGCAGCAGCAGTGAAATCATCAACAAGGAAAGTGGGAATCATGTTGATCAACATGCTGACAGTACCACTGATCCTTTATTAGTCAATACTCGGTATGGGCCAATACGAGGTACTAACAAGAAAGGAGTTCGAGTCTTCCATGGTATACCATATAGCAAACCACCCATTGGGGATCGGAGGTAGTACTTCCGGTTTGCTTAATATGTGTGGGTATATGTTAAATGACGGGTACTACGTATTAGTTACATAGAACATAAGACGAACATTTATGTAAGAGACTAAATAAACCACCTTGCAGGTCGACAAGTATACTTTTTCAGATATGTGAATGTTTTAGTTTAGCCATGTCCGTACAATGGTCAGATATATAAGTATGTTTAGTCATGGCTGTACAGTGAACAGGTTTATATGTATGTTTAGTCATGTCTGTACAGTGGTCAGATATTTAGGTTTTGTTTAGTCATGGCTGTACAGTGACAGATTTATATGTATGTTTAGTCATGTCTGTACAGTGGTCAGATATATATGTATGTTTAGTCATGCTGTACAGTGACAGATATATATGTATGTTTAGTCATGTTTGTACAGGGTCAGATATTTAGTTGTTTAGTCATGTCTGTACAGTGGTCAGATATATAGGTTTGTTTAGTCATGTTTGTACAGTGGTCAGATATTTAGTTTGTTTAGTCATGTCTGTACAGGGTCAGATATTTATGTTTTGTTTAGTCATGTCTGTACAGTGATTCGAGATATATATATGTATGTTTAGTCCTTTCATTGGTTATATGTTAACACGTGACCATCATGTTGGAAACCATATTCAAATATTTAACATAAAACCAAATCTTGTCTGTGACAGGTGGAGACCACCGTCTGATCCTGAACCGTGGTCACCTCATACGCTTGATGCTACAAAGATTCGACCTGGTTGCCCTCAGGAATGTACTAACCCTCTCTACTGCTCAAACAGTGTAAGGTGACTCTTCTAAAAGTATATTTATTGCATACGTTCCGAGTATTTCACAGAAAAGTGTTATTTTATATTTATGGTGCATTTATCTATCTGTTTATTTCATCACCACCACCATCATCACAATCATCATCCATATCAGCATCATCTCATCACCATCATCACCATTATTAACATCATCATCATCACCCTTTCATCATTTACCATCATAACATCATCATTCCATCATCATCATCACCACCATCATACTATTCGTCATTCAACTATCAATCTTACAATCCTCACCATCTACCAAAACATCTCCCCCAGCCTCTTAAATCATTGCCGCTCATTTAACAACGAATCAGCCTTTTAGACGTACACTCAATCATTTCATATTAACACTATCTCACCAATCACCTATTTCATCGCGTGCATTACCAATCAACATCATTTCAGTCGCTTCTATGTCTCAAGTCCAACTATCTGAGAAAAGCCTGTGTGTGCCGCTATGTACCAAGTCTTAACTACCTAATCTAGAATGCTAGCTATGTACCAGAGTCAACTATTTAGAGTCGGCTGTGCTATGTACCAGAGTCAACTATCTAGAGTCGGCTGTGCTATGTACCAGAGTCAACTATCTAGAGTCGGCTGTGCTATGTACCAGAGTCAACTATCTAGAGTCGGCTGTGCTATGTACGGGATTATATTTGGGTCTATTTATATACACAAATCTCACTTTCTTCTAGTATAAGAAGATGACTATGATCGTCGATGTTGTTGTTGCTGCTATTCTCAAGTATCTAGTCAGGGTTCTGTTTGGATATAAGATATAACGTCGTGGACATGACGGCGTACGGCAGCGAAAGAACGTGTGGTCTAACATTTTTTTTGGAAACCATTCGTATGTGTAGCTGACTATGAATAAAGGAAACAACCTTCGGTTTTCCAGCAATCACTTGTTTCGTGACTTCCTGAAACAATCTGATACAACCTGAAAATGTAATCATCAAGAGGAAGGGCAGACCAAGAAAAAGATGGGTTGATTGAGTTACAGACATCTTAAAACTCCACAATACCACAGCATATCAAGCGACCGAGCGTACATTATCTCGGAAACCGATCAACAGTTAAACCTGCTACGCCTAGCGGCAAAAAAGCAGAGAAGGACAAAACATATCAAGCGACCGAGCGTGCATTATCTCAGAAACCGATCATCAGTTAAACCTGCTATGCCTAACGGCAAAAAAAGCAGAGAAGGACAAAAGAAGAAAGAAAGAAGACTTGTTTCGTAGGCAAATGGTAATTATTAATTTATCTATATAGATATATAAGGGCTTTGAACCCATACTTTATACGAACAGAGCTGGATGACTAACGACAGATTAAGAAGTATGTTTATTGTATCAGAAATTGAATGAATGCCCGTCTATATCTCCTGGAAGAGGCGCAGCTCACATGGGGGCTACCCGAAGCGCCGATGTAACGTCGATTCAGTACCCGATATAGATGTATAATGTCACATCGTAATTCTCATATATATATATATTTATATATATCAATATCAAATAGCTTGTCCTGAGCAGAACTTTCCATCATAACAGTCGTTCAGAATTGCTCTCTCGTAGGCCAGATATCCCGTCTCTGCAGCGGACATATTCAAACCATCAGTTATGTCCTGAATGCATCTCCTCTGTGATCTTCCTCTTCTCTTTGCAGGTATGCCTGCTTCTATAATGATCTTCTCTCTTCTTTTTGCCGGTATGCCTGCTTCTATAATGATCTTCTCATCTCCTCTGTGATCTTCCTCTTCTCTTTACCGGTAAGCCTGCTTCTATAATGATCTTCTCATCTCCTCTGTGATCTTCCTCTTCTCTTTACCGGTAAGCCTGCTTCTATTATGATCTTCTCTAACTTATCGTGCCTTTTTATATGTTCAAAATATTTCAATTATATATATATATATATAAATATATGTATGCGTCTATAGTTTCTCTCTCTCTCTCTCGATCCCGGCCTAGACTGATGAACTAACTTGTATCATGAATTTTACCGTGTTTTTAAGGGACTCCGTTTCTCCGTACAGCTTCTCACGAAGCTCTGTGTTTTGAGGCCAGGTTTCTTTTCTTATGCCTGCTATTAGTTGACAATCTTGCAGAACGTGTTCTGTCGTCATGTCCGCCTTTTGCAGAGCACAGGCTAGTTGTGCCAATTTTAAATATGTGAAACATGTGGGCGCGGAGCTTGTTGTGGCCGGTACAGAGGCGAAGTATGGCAACTTGTTCGCTACGAGACAGACCATAGTATCCGTCGCTGTTGTTAGCCTGAGGATGGTCTTTTGTCCATTTGTCTCTGTAGTGCCAGCCGATGGTTGTTCTGGCTTCCTCATAACTAATCTCGAGATCAGTCTGAGGTAGTCGCCTGTCTTCTTTAGCTAGTTTGTCGGCATGTTCGTTTCCACTTATGTTACAGTGTGATGGTATCCACTGAATGACGGTGCGTTTGAGTGTGTGCACAAATGCGTCGAGGGTCGCTTTCAGGTCATTCAGCTCAGTTTTGCCTACACTTTTGAGTGCCGTGATGACCGATAGAGCATCGGTGAATATCACGACCTTGTTGCGAGAGGTGCCTCTTCTCTCTAGGATCATTTCGGCCGCTGTTCTTATTGCCTCTGTCTCTGCCCGGTAGTTATTCGAGTATTTGCCTGTAGCAATCGCTTTTGTGACCGTCACTTTCTTTGAGAGTTTAAGCACTATTCCTCCTCCGCCGTCGCTGATTGCGTTCCTTGCCGACCCGTCAGTGTACACATGTATCCGCTTTTTATCAGGGTATTCGGTCGATATGTATTTTTCTGTGGCCGCTCTTCTTCGAAGTTTTCTTGCTGGCCTTTTTTTAGTATGCCTGGGATTGATTTCCTTAGTTCCGGCATTTTGGTTCTCCACGGCGGGCACTTATCAGTTGCCGGGATTGATTTGGCTTTGCAGTTTGCTAGGACAGGTTGGTCTGCGGTCAGTGCTTTCGCGTTTTTTGCGAAGCTGGTCCTCTATATCCTGCCCCTTCCGAATCCGTTCATTCTTTCGTACATAGGGTGGGAATTGAGCCGTTTAAGTTTTTCTGCCAACACCAAGACTTTTCTGTCCCTTCGATCTGCCATTGGATGGATGCCTGTGATTGTTTCCATCGCCTTGATATGCGTGGACTTCATGGCTTCTGTGATAATGCGCATTGCACGGTTCTGACTATTGCTCACTTTGGCGAATTGCTTGTTGGATGCATTGCTTCAGCTCAATGCCGTACTCTAGGACCGGTCGCACTCTTACAGAGTAGAGTGTTTTGAGGACTTTGGAGTTTGCTCCCCACGTGGAGCCTGCGAGTTTGCGCATTATCGTGAGCCTGTGTCTCGCTTTTTCCGTAGCATTTTCAATTTGGGGGCACCAAGTCAGTTTTCGGTCGAGTGTAACTCCAAGGTACGTTGGGGGTTTTGCTTTCTGGAAGATCTTGCCCATTGACTTTAAGCTTAATTTTGTGATCCTGGTTGCTCTGGGAGAACACAGTGTAAGTGGTTTTAGATGCATTTATGCTCATATTCCACTTTTTGACCATGCTTCCAGTTTATTTAACGTAGCTTGTAGTCGATTTGTTGCTATGGACATTGACTCTTCCCTCGCCCATATTGCCAGGTCGTCTGCACACATGGCAGAGTGTACTCGCTTTGGTAGGCATGTTGCTATGTCATTGACAAAGATTAGAAAGAAAGTTGGTGAGAGCACTCCTCCTTTGGGGGTGGGACTCCTTGCGCTAATGTGGCTTTCATGCTAGTGTACCCATTAACTTGAACCATTGCAGTTCTGTTCTCTAGGCATCTATCAAGCCATTTGTACATTCTTCCTTTTATACCGAGGGTGAGGAGTTTCAGTCTTAGCCCTTCCTTCCAGACTGTGTCAAACGCCTTCTCCATATCTACCAAAACTGCCAGTGTCCGTTTCCTTTCTTGGAAACCATCCTCGATTTCCTGGGCGATATAAGTTACTTGATCTTCTGTAGATCGGTGCTTCTGAAAGCCTACCTGTTGTACCATGAGAAGCCCTTTGCTTTCCAAGTGCCAAGATAGCTGTTTGTTCACCATGCGTTCCATGAGTTTGCCCGTACAGCTTAGGAGGCTTATTGGTCTGTAACTCGCCGGGTCGAGTTTATTTTTTCCTGGTTTAAGGATATGTACCATGATCACTTCCTTCCATTCTCGTGGTACTATGCCTGTCCTCCACGACATGTTTAGGACGGCCAATAGAGCTGTCTTTGCTCTAGTCGACAAGTTTTTAAGCATATAATTTGTGATCCCATCCTTTCCGGGCGACTTTCTGAGCTTCAGCTCCCTTAATGCCTCTTCCAACTCATTATTGGTGAATGTATCCGTTAGGTGACTATCGCCTTTTCTTGGCTCGCCTTAGAGGGCTCTAGCTTTTCTCTTTGTGTCATCGACTTTTTCTTTTGCTATGCTTACTCTGCTGACTTCGGCATATTTTTGCATTAGAATGTTTGTGGCTTCCCTTCCCGGTGACATCTTTTTGTCTCGTTCGAGGACGATTTTGGGTCGGCTGGTGTTTTCGTCACTCAGCGCTTTTGCAAGCTTCCACAATTTGTGGCCGTCCCTATCAAGGTTCATGGATTCGGTCTTATCAACCCAACTCTGTCGTGCTGATCGTTTGACCTCTCGCTTGTATTTTGCTGCTGCCGCCTTGTAAGCAGTATTGGTCGTTACTGACTGTGCCAGTTCAGCCTCACTCCTTGCCAATTCAAGGTCGTTTTCAAGCTTCTAAACCTCTGCTGTCCAGTATGGCTTGTAATCCTTCCGTGCGCCTCGAGTTTCTCGTGTCGCTTTCAGGATTGCTTGTGAGAGCTCCCTTGCCATGGATCGCATTTGTTTCTTCTCATGTTGCTGCGTTCATCATTGGCATCTGTCAGTGCCCCGTACTGTTTCCAATTTTCTCTTTTGTAGTTCCACCGGGACAACCACATTTTGGGCTCAGATACAAATGTTAGGTCTACTTGTAGGTTGACGGGTCTATGGTCACTATCTCCGAGTTGCTTTGTGACCGTACGTAATGTTTTTGTGGAGAGGTCACTTGTTGCGAAGGCCAAATAGGGGGTGCAAGTCGTATGCCACCTTCTCGAGTAGAAGATTGGCGGATCGTCTGGGACATTGATGAGGAACAGGTTGTTCTCTATCTTTAGTCTTTCACTTCTACGCCTCTGCTGTTCGTTTCGAGGTAGCCCCATCTTTCTGAGTAGCTGTTGAAATCGCCGACCACCATGCATGCTGTATCATTGATACTCATTGCATCGAGTGACAGCGAGATGTCATTTGGGCAGTATAAGTTAAACAGAAGAATCTGCATTTCTTCACATGTAATTAGGATACCTACGATCTCTGCTGCGCCGGTACTTCCTGTGGTTACATCCACTTGCTTTGCTGGAATGCCGTTCCGTACTAGAGTGAGGACTCCACCCTTGTGCCCTTCTTTGTCTAGTCTGAAGGTTTGGTAACCTCTGATCCCGAATATATGTTGTGCATTTAGGTGATTCTCTTGTATGCACACAACGTCAATTTCATCTTCTGCAAGTCTTATTGCGAGTGCTTGCTTTTTGTGCTGAATACCTTCAGCATTCCATTGCAAAATGTTTAATTGTCTCTGGCCAGTACTTTGCCGTATTGAACCAGTAGCTTTTTCCCATGGGCCTTGCTCGCTGCTTTGCTGAGTTGGAGGACGGGGACCGTTGGTAGAAAACGGCCCTTCGAGGCATGGGGCCCGGCACTCGTCCTGCCCCACGGATCTCCACAGGCGTAGCGCCATATCGAGATTCTAAATTAAAAATATTCATGATAAAATTTGGTCCATGCAACCTTAGCATGGGTAGCTACGTCACAACTTTCAGTGCCAATTGGAGCTCAGTTGCTTGTCTTTCGGCCGTGTGTCCGATTTCAACCAACGTTTACTGGGTTCGCTCTCGTTAGCCTTTGACTGTCCCCAGTCCCGAACCCACAATTTCAGGGCAGACGACCCTTAGACGACCCGCCCTCCCGGGCTGATGAGCGTCGTACGCCCAGCTTTACCTGATTTGTTAATGGACTGCTTGGTTCGCCTACCGTCCAGTTTTGTTCGCGGTTTACTCCGCTAGCCTTTGATTGTCCCCAACCAAAACTACAAGGCAGTATTGGATCCCTACGAAGAGAACAGAGTCCTGGGACGCTTTATGGACGTTCGGGTCGGCAGTAGGCAATTTGCATTGGCTCTGTCATTTGATCCGGGAAACCCTGGGCTGGGGCCCCGCACATCGTAATGTACGTGTCGTTTCATCCGGCGCTATCAGCGCAACTTAGTTTTGCACTCGCCGTTTATCACCCGCCCTGATATTTCCGGGGATGTTAATTGCGTGAACAATCGTACCCTGCCCGGCTGTCTCGGGAAGGCAGTTTCGTAAGGCGACGAACGGATTTAACATGCCAATTACCATTATCTATGCGCTCGGCCATATACAGAGTTTGTCGAATTCCTTGTGCCAGCACTGATGTGCCACTTTTATTGTATCGAGTGCCACGCACGCTGCCCATTTGCGCTATGGCCGAGTTTTGCGCTCGAGCACTCTCATCCCTTCGCTGCAGCCTCATCGCTGGAGCTGATCGACCAAGATATTCCGTGCATGACGCGAGTTCACGTCATGTCTCGGTTTTGGGCATATTTTATCGACTTCGGCCAGGAAATGTGTGTTGTCAGGGATTTCAGCCCATGGCTTTCCCTTCTTGCACTTCCACCACTATTTTTGTTAGGACTCTGTACACTATTGTTTCAGCTTCTTTGAGCTTTGGGCATATTTTAGTGGACTTCGACCTGGAAATGTGTGCGTAGTTCAGGGATTTCCGGCCCCTGCTGCATTGCATTTATGTGTTTGCAATTCCACCACTGTTTTGTTCACGGACGCTCGTACGCTGCTGACTTGTATTTTTGAACTTGGGCATATTTTATCGGACATCGGCCAGGAGATGCGTGCTTGTTCAGGATTTTCGCCCCTGCATTGTTTTTCCTTGCTTGCACTACTACTTCTGCTTGTGGTTCTCCCCGATCCCTGCCCCCTTAGCCAGACCGGAACCTGAGTCTGTTTCCAGGGTCACCACTTGGAGGTAGGAGGCAGGGTCTTGGTTAGCGCGCCCCTTCGCTAACTCTGGCACATGTTGCCGCCATGATCCTATAACCCTCATCTATAGTTTAAGCAGCAGTAAGCTTGAGCACAAACCAAGCGTATCTGGTTCAAACTCTGTGACCGGCAGTTTGGAAGCAAATTTGGTATCGTGGATTTTTAATACCGGTAAAAATATACTTCAGCGTTCGGAAAGCAATGGTAAACTACTGAACGTATAATTGTGCCTAGAAAATGATCGATTCGTTTACTGTGGTTGATGGCTACGTCCTGTACAGGATATGCTATGATTTTCATTTTCATACATCTATTTATAGATATCAGTTATACTGAACATGCACGCTTCTGTGTATTCTTCTGCATTCTCACTAGATTGGATTTCAGATTCTCTAATAAAGGCAGCCGTCTGTCTCAGATTATCAGCCACGCCATACAGTTTGTCTTGGACACTAGTGTAAGTGGGCCACCTCTTTCTTCTCAAGTCTGCATACTGGGGGCAGTTCTGTAGGATATTATTCCTATGATTTCTGCTTCCCTGTTTGTGCTGACCTCTTCCTGCAGTAAGTTTTGGCTACCCTAGTAATGGTGGGTCTGACATTCTTACCGCGTGGCTAAATCTCCGAGGCAAATTGGCGACCGTAGAATCCGTTATCCCATTCCTCATTATGAGGGTCGTTGCACCATGTTATGCGCCTTACGGCCTGGTGCATCCGTTTTCTGCAAGTATTTGTTTCGGGTTAGCATTCATAGCGACACATGCATCCGATTTCAGCCAAACCTCCTTAGTCGCCTCTTACGACATGCGTGGCAGGTAACAGTGGTTCTATTCTTTACGTCCCAAATTTGGCCGGTACCACTCGGGCCCGTAACCACTCGGGCGGGCCGAACCACTCGGGCCGTACAGGGCCCCTAACCACTGCGGGCGGTAACCACGCGAAGCTTGTGTGTGTAAGAATGTTTGTATTTACAAATTATGCATACACATATGTGTACGTTGTAGACATGAGTTTGTGTATGTCTCAACTTTAATATTTATTATTTTAAAAATGCAGATACAACGATCAATAATGTACATCTTAATTCAACATACCCAATGCCCTTCCGTCTCGCAGCTGCTCTGTCACATCTCACACACACATACACACAGCTGCTCTGTCACATCTCACACACACATACACACAGCTGCTCTGTCACATCTCACACACACATACACACAGCTGTTACAGAGAGCACGACACTTAACACAGAAATATACCAATCATGTATGTCATCTTGCACTCGACAAGTCCTCCATGTCATGTTGTCCTATGTTTGAGTACTTCAATTTAACAAACGTGAACACACGTAGGTTCTATCCACAGCCACCGGTAACAGTAGGCTGAATAGCTTAGCCGACAAATCGGAAATTCCTATTTGATGGAAGCCGACTTTTATAC
Source organism: Arion vulgaris (assembly GCA_020796225.1). Classification (NCBI taxonomy): domain Eukaryota; kingdom Metazoa; phylum Mollusca; class Gastropoda; order Stylommatophora; family Arionidae; genus Arion; species Arion vulgaris. The sequence goes on from CM036762.1 coordinate 2,564,750, forward strand.
ACGGTGTTCAAGATTAAAGCAGCCCCATTGACAAATCGAAAGTTGCCAGATAATCTATCGCGTTATGTTTATGTACTATTTAAACCGGTTCTGACTAGCTCGTTTTACGTCACATTTGTTCATCGCCCCTTCCCGCACTACAATTACATACCGTCACATAACCTTGACCTATACTACGTCATAACTGAACCTTCTCATTTTCATACATATATGCCAGATTGACTCCATTCACAGGCTGTTATTATCTTGAACACCCTGTATATGTTTGATAAAGCATTGTAAGTTTTACTGCAATTTTTCTCTATTCTTTGAGTTCACTGGTATTTATTGCAAAGGAGGCATACTGGCAAAGAGAAGAAGAGGAAGACTACGGAGAAGATTGAATCAGACTGTAACTGATAGTTTGAACAGGGGCTGCAGGGGCAGAACATCTAGCCTACGAGAGAGAGAAATTCTGAAGGAGTGTTGGGGTGGCAAAGTTCTGCTCAGAACAAGCTATTTCATGACTGATATTCCTTAGTGTTAAACTTAACTTGTAACATAACACAACCTTGATTTAGCAAGTTATGTTGTTTTTAACATGAATTTATCCTTATCAAACAATACTGAAATGCAAATTTATCCTTATCAAACAATACTGGAATGCAAATTCACGCGATAGTGGTCTTATTTCCTAGAATTTTTACCTGAGCTCGCTGGCCTTGTGTTATCTAGGGCCACGGTCGCTGGCCTTGTGTTATCTAGGGCCACGCTCGCTGGCCTTGTGTTATCTAGGGTCACGGTCGCTGGCCTTGTGTTATCTAGGGCCACGGTCGCTGGCCTTGTGTTATCTAGGGCCACGGTCGCTGGCCTTGTGTTATCTAGGGCCACGGTCGCTGGCCTTGTGTTATCTAGGGCCACGGTTGTATCTTAAGAACAATAGATATCGATATAAGAGAAGACTGTAGTAATGCTAAGTAGTGATTCACCAAGAAAGTACGCAAGACTGGACAGTATCACAACACTACACACCAATGTTGCGATATTTTGCCCCATTCGGTACTACATGTCCAATTTCATGAAGCATATGTTCGTTATCGCTATCCCCAGGCTGTGGTAATTTCCACATTGACTCATGAAAGGCAGCACTACGTAATTCTTTTCAGTAGAAGCGGTCCAAAGATCAGGCCCAGTCATATAGTCACTATCTCTGACAGGGGCTCGTAACCGCTACACCTGACCGGGACACAAAGCCGCTATCTCTGACCGGGCACATAGTCGCTATCTATGACCGGGGCACAAAGTCACTATCTATGACTGGGGCACAAAGTCACTATCTATGACTGGGGCACAAAACCGCTATCTCTGACTGGGGCACAAAGCCGCTATCTCTGACCGGGCACATAGTCGCTATCTATGACCGGGGCACAAAGTCACTATCTATGACTGGGGCAAATAGTTGCTACCTCTGACCCGGGCAAATAGTCGCTATCTCTAACCCGGACACATAACCTGTATGTCTGACCCGGGCACATAGTCGCTACCTCTGACCCGGGCAAATAGTTGCTGTCTCTAACCCGGACAAATAGTTGCTAACTCTGTCCAGACAAATAGACACTATCTCTAGCCGGACAAATAGGCGCTTTCTCTGACTCAGGCACATTGCCACTACCTCTGACCGGTCAGTTAAAAAATAGCCGTTACCTCTGACCCGGTCAAATAGCCGTTACCTCTGACCCGGACAAATAACCACTATCCCAGAAAGTAATCTGAAACAACATCCATACCATCGCCGTTTGAAACAGAATATTTGAATCTGAACCCCAAAAAAATGAGAAATATGATTTTTATGTATTTCACAGACTTCTGAAGATTGTCTTTTCCTGGAAATATATACTCCTGTCAACATCACTACTCCAGTTTCCGTTACGGTTTATATTCATGGTGGCAGTTTTAAGGATGTCACTTGCACATTAGCTCTTTACGATGCTACACAATTTGTTCTCAAAACTAATATCATTATGGTTTTGATTGAATATCGAATAGGTAGGTCAATAATTATATCAGAACTGGTTTAATTCAATTTTCAAATTTGTAACAGGGGATTAAGGGGAGGGGTTTAAAGCTGAATGATTGACTTCATTACACCGGGTTTTACCCCATATGGCTTGGTCCCTATCCGCATAAATGACATGCCACCTGCCAAGAATGTTGCACAAAGTCCAACTCCGTAGCTTCGACAACAATCCTAGGGTTCTCATGAAAAGAATGCATTCGGGAACAGAACATCACATTCCGGATTCGAACCTTCGACTCGCAAGGCAAGAGCTTAACCACTTAGCCACAGAACAACTTTGAATTAATGATAGATTCAAACATAAATGTTGAGAAATAATTTGTAACATTCAAAAGAATAATAGATCATAAAGTAAATATATGTCTTTGTAAGGCGTCTGTCACCTTTCTCAATTTGTCTATGAAATATTACCCGTGTTCTAACTAATACTATCTCTAACAGAACTGTTCACAGTGTCAACAGAACTGCTGCCAGTGTCAACAGAACTCTCACAGTGTCACAGAACTGCTGCACAGTGTCAACAAGAAATTGACACATCGCAAACTACTCTACAGCTGTTCGTGTCAACAGAACTGCTGCACAGTGTCACAAGAACTGCTGGCACAGTGTCACAGAACTGACATTCACAAATACATTCACAGAACTGTGCACAGTGTCACAAGAAATATGACACTATCATACAAATACTATCTCTAACAGAACTGTTTACACAGTGTCAAAAGAGAATATGAACTCATCATACAAATACTATCTCTAACCAAGAACTCTTCACATGTCAACAAGAGAATATGGACACCATCATACAAATACTATCTCTAACCAAGAACTGCTTACACAGTGTCAACAAGAGAATATGACATCATCATAAAATACTATCTCTAAACAAGAACTGCTTACACAGTGTCAACAAGAGAATATGAACAATCATCATCAAAGAATGCTCTAATCCAAGAACTGCTGCACAGTGTCAACAAGAGAATATGAATCATCATCAAATACTACTCTAACCAAGAACTGGTTACACAGTGTCAACAAGAGAATATGAACACCATCATACAAATACTATCTCTAATCAAGAACTGCTTACACAGTGTCAGAAGAGAATATGAACATCATCATACAAATACTATCTCTAACCAAGAACTGTTTACACAGTGTCAACAAGAGAATATGAACAACATCATACAAATACTATCTCTAACCAAGAACTGCTTACACAGTGTCAACAAGAGAATATGAATACCATCATTCAAATACTACCTCTAATCAAGAACTGCTTACACAGTGTCAACAAGAGAATATGAGCACAATCTTCCAAAAGAGAAGCTGGATAAGGATTAGACATATGATACGCATGGAGACTAACTCTGTTAGGAAAACTGCACTGAGATGGATACCAGAGGGTATACCAAAACGTGGAAGACCCAAAACACCTGAAGAATAACAGTAGAATAACAATTGTAAGAAATGAATCACAACTGGAACACACAATAGAGAACACGCTAAGGGCGTCGCGTGCTAAAGAGAGAAAGTGAGAGAAAGGGAGAGAAAAAGGGACATGTGGCACCGACCAATGTTCAGGAACAATGAGAAGAAATGAGAAAGCAGATACAGATAATAATACTTCTTTTTTATGCTTTTTTGCCCCATTTGCTACACAGGCTCTCAACTAACTGATGTAAAAACTTGATATCTTGTTCGTTATCCCATTAAAAGACACTGTTTGGTTCAAGTAATATCATTCCAGAACAGTGTATCTTGATGTATTGTTTGTTGCTGGAGCCACGGAGTTCGTGCTTTGTGCAATACTCTCGACAGGTGGCGTGCCATTTCTGCGGAGAGGACCGAGCCATATGGGGTAAAACCCGGTGCAATGAAGTCAATCCTTCGATAAATACCTTTGTTATGTAGACGGTAAAAGCCACTTTAAGCCGCGGCACGTCGCTCTCAACCTAATGATTAGCCTTTTATTGGTTATATCAGAGCGTGTGTAGGCCAACAAGCATAAACAATAAGAATGAATTCCTTTCGGAGAATCCAAGTCTAAAGGTTTAAGTACAAAGATTGGCTTCATTGCACTGGGTTGTACGCCATAAGACTCGGTCCCTTTTCCGCAGAAATGTCACGCTAACTGCAGAGATTATTTCACAAAGCATGAACTCCGTAGCTCCAGAAACAAACATAATGGTCACTGAAAAAAAATTGCACTCGTGAACAAAACGGCGCGGTCTGGATTCGAATCCACGATCTTCGGATCCTTTGGCAATGGCGTAACCACTTAGCCACAAAGACGCCCAGAAACCAAGTATAACACTATATTGTTATTGTTTTTGTTTATCTTGATACTGAAATTGTGGGATCATATATTACAGGTGTTCTTGGTTTCTTGGTAACCGGAGAAGGTGAAGATCAGGCTACAGGTAACTATGGAATTCAAGATCAAAGACAGGCTTTAATGTGGGTCAATGCCAACATCAGGGCTTTTGGAGGTGACCCAGACAAAGTAAGTTTAGATGTAGTTAGTGCTAATTGCGTGAATTCTGCGATTTGCTCTAGAATCATCACTCAAGTGCAATGAGGATCCATGAGTCTCATGTAAAAGCAACAAGAAAGTTCCAGAATCATATCAGAATAGTTATAAAACTTAGTGCCAGAGATTGGTGAAGTTCCTTATTTACAAGGCTAATACTTGATGGACATTTAATAAGGCAGTGGAGAAACAGTGCTTTCGAGTATAAGTGTTACAGAAGAGTCCTTCGAATATCATGGACAGCGAAGAGAACAAATGGATCTGTCCGGAGAGAACTTAAGGTCAGGGAAGGCTGGCTGATGCTACAAATAAGAAAGAGAAAATTAAAGTATTTTGGACATATGAAGAGACACGAAAGACTGGAGAAGATCATCATAGAGGGAAGCATCATGGCACAGAGAAGAAGAGGAAGACAATGGAGAACATGGATTTAGGATGTAACTGATGGTTTGAACATGACGGCTGCAGAGGCGGGACATCTGGCATATGAGAGGGAGAAGTTCCGAAGGACTGTTGGGGTGGCAAAGTTCTGCTCAGAAAAAGCTATTTGATGATGATAATAATGATGAATACTTTATGATGTTGTCTGTATATCCAATGAAGAAGCCATTAGTAGCTCATATATTACCTGGCTCGTGAGTTTTTGACAGTGCTTCTTCTCCTTGGCCTGTCTTGTAAGGGCAAGCAATACAAACAAGTTCCACTTTATCATTTAACCATAGAAGGTAACCGACATGAGAACAAAACAACTGTGTAACAACCTGCGTTTTTACCTTGGCAACATATGGTTAGACGATCCGTGGCCACGGTTCCACGGCCAGACGATCCACGTTCTTCTATGTACAGTACCTTAACTCTTTCACTCCGTAATTTGTTTTACTCCAGGTCGCATTTGCAATGTATGCTGAACTAGCCTGTGTACTGAACTTTGTGTCACACTAAAACATATCACTGACCAGGTATACTGTCTCTGCGTCACACTAAAATATATCACTGGCCAGTATACTGTCTCTGCGTCACACTAAAATATATCACTGGCCAGGTATACTGTCTCTGCGTCACACTAAAACATACCACTGGCCAGTATATCGGCTCAAGGTGACAAATGGGTTAAATGTGTAAAGATGTTTCTATAACTTTAGTGGTCACTTCCCATGCTAGCTATCACAAACTGACACTACAATCGTCAGATATGTTACCCACGTTTATATATCTTCAAGAACTATTTTGGTCTCTGTCTCAGAAACACTAGTCTTCACACTAAGCGAAGGGGCCAAGGGATTCTTCTACCTTCTTCTTCAACCTCTCGTCCATAAAACGTATAGGTCTGTAACCAAGGGCTGTCCAGAGCCTTCTTCTACAATGCCATCTTGTCCAGATTCTTTCCAATCGTTTCCCCATTTTCTAGCATTTCCTTCCTTGCTGTGTTCTTCTTCTTTATTCCTTCTTCACTCGTGACGAGCTAGGATGTCTTCTGCTGCTCTTCTTCTTCACTCGGTGACGAGCTATGGATTCATTCTGCCTGTCTTCTTCTTCTTCCTCAGGGTGACGAGCTTGGATGTCATTCCTTCTTCTTCTTCTCCCTAGGTGACAACTATGGATGTCATTCCTCGGGTGTAGTTCTTCTTCTCCTCTTGACGAGCTATGGATGTCATTCCTCGCCCTTTTTCTTCTTCCTCCGTGCGGTATGATTCTCTTCTTGTTCTTCTTCTTCCTCGGGTGACGAGCTATGGATGTCCTTGGTTGGGTTATTGTAGATATCTCGTGTTTTTACAGTGTGTGGTAGCTAGCCCCACGACCAACCTCTTTAGTCGCCTCTTACGACATTCGTGGCAGATAACAGTGGTTCTATTCTTTACACGCCTAATTTGGGAAGCGGTAGTGAACTCGATCACAAGCCAGCTGTAAATGTCTCAAAATCCACGGTGGGCAAGTTTGGAAGTAAATTAGTTCCCATGGATTTTTACGAACCGTAAAAATATACCTCACCGTTCAGAAAACAACGGCAAACTAATGAACGTATAAGTGGTGCCTAGAAAATCAACGACTCGTTTACTGTAGCTGTTAGCGAAGTACTGTAAAGGATATTCTACGATTTTCATTTTCAACCAATCTGAACTTAATGTGATTCCTTAGATTGTGTGCTATTCTCAGAGTTGACCTAATCCTTAAATCTATCATTGTTTAGATTGTGTGTTGTTCTCATAGTTGACATAATCCTTAAATATATCATTGTTTAGATTGTGTGTTATTCTCAAGTTGACTAATCCTTAAATTATCATGTGATGTTGATTCTATAGTTTACTATCTTAAATTTCATTGTTTAGATTGTGTGCTGTTCTCAGAGTTGATCTAATCCTTAAATATATCATTGTTTAGATTGTGTGCTGTTCTCAGAGTCGACCTAATTCTTAAATATATCACTGATTTCCTCATCTTTCCTACCACAGGTCACCCTGGTTGGACAAAGCGCTGGTGCACAGTCCGTCTTGATTCATTTATGTTCAGATTTGATACCAAAGTATTTCCGTTCAGTTATTGTTGAGAGTTGTCCATTGACAGTGCTGTATAAAACTCCAAAAGTGGCTAGTAGGAATGGCAAAACATTCGCTAGAAACCTGAAATGCGTGGATAAAAAAAACAGAGCCATTAACATGACATGTCTCAGAAAAAAAACAGTCTCACAAATTATAAATTCTCAAAAAAAAAGCTCGAATGGATTAAAGCTTAGCGTCACAGATAGGATAGAACCTTTAAGACCTGTTATCGACGGTACGTTCGTAAAACTGCAACCGTTGGAAGCTTTGCAACACTACGCAACAACTACTAAGCAAACTATACCAATGATATTTAGCCATACAACAGAAGAGGGCGTTTTATTTATTAAGGAGGTACTGGCTATTTCTGTCCCTGCTCTTCTGTATCAATTTATCTTGCATACTGTGTTCACAAGCGTCCCTAGAAATATTGAGCGCCTCTACCCGGTAACTAACAGGAAAGATATCAGCAAGCAGTTATCACAGATAATCACGGATCTCATATTTAGATGTCCTTTAAGATATCTCATTAAACTACTAAAGACGGAAAGACATGGCGACAGGATCTGGTTATATCAATGGGACAAACCACTAGCAATTGATTTACCAACCACGTACAAATCATGCAATTCACAAGCGTGTCACAGCGCTGAAATCCCTTTTGTTTTTCAAAGTTTCAGTGAGGTAGCACATAACTCAAGCCCAGAAGATATTGAAACAAGCAACAAGCTTATCGCATACTACGCGAATTTCATCAACTTCGGGAACCCAAACGTTGACACAAATCAAACTGTGAAATCAGGCATTGTTTACAAACAAAACAGTGTTCGCAGTGAAGATAAACTCCATCTTATAAACTGGCCAACAGTCAATTTCTCGCCTAATGATACCAATACCCAACTAATTTTCTCACGTGATGGTCATCTTGAGATTATTGAAGACCTCAAAGTTGCCCAGTGCGACGCCTGGGATAAAACAGGCTACTCTATCTTAAGAGGTAAATAACAGAATCTCGTTTGACTTCTATTAAAACAATATCTACCGTGATGTGCAGACAGAACCTCGTTTGACTTACAATATCTACCGTGATGAGCAGACAGAACCTCGTTTGACTTACAATATCTACCGTGATGTGCCGACAGAACCTCATTTGACTTACAATATCTACCGTGATGTGCAGACAGAACCTCATTTGACTTACAATATCTACCGTGATGTGCCGACAGAACCTCATTTGACTTACAATATCTACCGTGATGAGCAGACAGAACCTCGTTTGACTTACAATATCTACCGTGATGAGCAGACAGAACCTCATTTGACTTACAATATCTACCGTGATGTGCAGACAGAACCTCATTTGACTTACAATATCTACCGTGATGAGCAGACAGAACCTCATTTGACTTACAATATCTACCGTGATGAGCAGACAGAACCTCTTTGACTTACAATATCTACCGTGATGAGCAGCAGAACCTCTTTGACTTACAATATCTACCATGATGAGCAGTCTCCAGCAACCACCTCAAACTCAAATGTTATTTTTAACAGTTGTATCGGACAATGTTTTGTTGTTGTTGTATATTATTGGTTTATTCTTATTTCTTCTTGTCTTGGATTGGTATTATTACATTTTTATTCAACAATTTACATGTCGTATTTTTTGTTTATGAATTTTTCAGATGTTGTTGAGTTGTAACAATTTTAGGGGCTTCATGTGGCGTAGAGGTTTAGGGGCTCCCTGTGGCGTAGAGGTTTAGGGGCTGTCTGTGACGTAGAGGTTTAGGGGCTCCCTGTGGCGTAGAGGTTTATGGGCTCCTGTGGCGTAGAGTTTAGGGGCTGTCTGTGGCGTAGAGGTTTAGGGGCTGTCTGTGGCGTAGAGGTTTAGGGGCTGTCTGTGGCGTAGAGATTTAGGGGAAGTCTGTGGCGTAGAGGTTTAGGGGCTGTCTGTGGCGTAGAGGTTTAGGGGCTGTCTGTGGCGTAGAGATTTAGGGGATGTCTGTGGCGTAGAGGTTTAGGGGATGTCTGTGACGTAGAAGTTTAGGGGCTGTCTGTGGCGTAGAGGTTTAGGGGCTGTCTGTGACGTCGAGGTTAGATGCTCGCTCGCTTCTCGCTCCAAAAGTGCTCGGTTCATTCCCTCGTGGATCGAATGGGATATTTGTTCAGAGATACCTGATCTCAGCGTGTGGGAGATCGAATTCCGTCGAAGACTGACGATGAAACATAGGTCCCGTGTTCAAGTAAAAGAACTTAATCAATATTTTCAACATCTTCTAAGTTACATCGGGGTCCCTCGCTTTGTGCTACGGCGTTTGTGTACTGCAGCTGAGATCTTCCTGCGTAAGAAAGAGATCGAGCACACAAGTTACTCACCAAATTTACATGATGATGTTCCTATCAATCAAATCAATCTTCTTCTTCCGCTTCTGCGTTCTCACTAGAATGAGATTTCGGATTCTCTAATAAAGGCAGCCGTCTGCCTCAGATTATCAGCCACACATATAGTTTGTCTGGACCTAGTGTAAGTGGCCACTCTTTCTTCTCAAGTCTGCACACTGTTGGCAGTTCTGTAGGATATAATTCATATGATTTCTGCTTACTCGTTTGTGCTGACCTCTTCCCGCAGTAAGTTTGTGCCACCCTCGTGATGGTAGGTCTGACATTCTTACTGCGTGGCTAAATCTCCGAGGCAGATTGGCGACCGTAGAATCCGTTATCCCATTCTTCATTATGAGGGGTCGTTGCACCATGCTGTCCGCCTTACGGCCTGGTACATCTGTTTTCTGCAAGCATTTGTTTCGGGTTAGCATTCAATAGCGGACACGTGCATCCGATTTCAGCCAAACCTCCTTAGCCGTCTCTTAAGACATGCGTGGCAGGTAACAGTGGTTCTATTCTTTACACCCCAAATTTGGGCCCTGGTAGCCACTCGGGCGAATCAATCAATCAATCAATCAATCGATCTATCAATCAATCAATCTTGTAACGATTTGTTAGTTCAATATATGGATGGCAAAGTGTAATCTATAGTGTCACTATCTCAAACATATAATAATATAATAACTGCTCTCGTACCGTTATACGTTACATAGGGCCTGCAAGCAATTTCTCCGTACCACTTTATTCCTGGCAACTTGCTTAATCTCGACAGAACTGAGACCGATATTTCTTGCCTCTCTTGACAAGTTCATTTCAGGATCTCCTAGTTCGTCCTCTCTTTCTCAAACCTCTTGCATCCACTTCTCCTGATTTGATAGTCTTTGATCATTTCTCCTCAAGGTGTGCCCAACATATCTCCATCTTCTCATTCTTATAACAGTTGTTACTAGTGGTTGACCAGATAGTTTTCTGATTTCATCACTTCTGAATTCGTCCAACTTATGTTCGATATATTTTGTCATTTTCTCACGTGTATATATATATATAATATGATGATTATCATCATCATTATCAAATAGCTTGTCCTGAGCAGAACTTTGCCACTCCAACAGTCCTCCGGAATTTCTCTCTCTCTCATAGGCCAGGTGTCATGCCTCTGCAGCCGTCATGTTCAAACCATCAGTTACATCCTGAATCCATCTTCTCCGTGGTCTTCCTCTTCTTCTCTTTGCCGGTATGCCTCCGTCCATGATAGTCTTCTCCAACCCTTCATGTCTTTTTATATGTCCAAAATATCTCAATTTTCTCTTTCTTATTTGTAGCATCAGCCAGTTTTCTTTGATTTTGAATTCTTTCTGGATAGATCTATTTGTTCTCTTCTCTGTTCAAGATATGCGAAGGACTCTTCTGTAACACTTATATTCGAAAGCTTATATATGTGTTATGATGATTATACCGTTCGATAAAACGGAAACTATTGATCGACTAAACGAGGCTTACTTAATTATGTTACTACATTCAAAACTATGCGACATCAGTTGGATCATCCTCATTGCACTTCAGTGAGTAACCATGTGTGCTCCGATATCTTTCTCACACAGGAAGATATAAGTCACAGTGCGCGAACTCCGAAGCACCGGCGAGGATCCTGATGTCTTTTTGAAGATGGCGAAGATATTTTTGTAAAAATTTTATTTTTAATATTTTCTAATAAATTTTACCCGGGAAGCAACTTTCCAGCCTGCTCTTCTCGATTTTGAACTGTCACGAGTTCTTTTGCGTGCTCAAATTGAACCTATGCTTTATCATCCTTCTCCGATAGGACTAGAAACTCGATCTCACCTACAGTGAGATCAGGGATCTCTGGAACAATATACCGATGGCTCCATGATTGAGCAAACCTGATATCTTTGGCATTAGAGACAAGCACCTAACTGTTACGCCAGAGAGACTCCTGTGTGTGATTGGTTATTGGTTATGGAACAGACGTCACTCAACTACGGACGCATTAATATATTGTTCAGTCTTCCCCAGCAGATGCTGAATTTAAGTGTAAGAATACTGACGAGTGCTGATCAGACGACGAGTAGATTGTTCAGTCTTCCCCAGCAGATGCTGAAGTGTAAGAATACTGACGAGTGCTGATCAGACGACGAGTAGATTGTTCAGTCTTCCCCAGCAGATGCTGAAGTGTAAGAATACTGACGGGTGCTGATGCTCAGTGATTAAAGACATTTCTTCCTCTGTCTCCCAGACATCTATTTCTGCTTATACAGCATGTATCTCAAAACTTCTTACATAGATGATATATCACTGGTCATATGTTGATCTGTCAGTGGTTAGTGCTAGAGTATATGCTATATCACTGGTCATAGGTTGATCTGTCAGTGGTTAGTGCTAGAGTACATGCTATACCACTGGTCAAGGTTGATCTGTCATTGGTTAGGCTAGAGTACATGCTATATCACTGGTCATGGGTTGATCTACTAGTGGTTAGTGCTAGAGTACATGTTATATCACTGGTCATAGGTTGATCTGTCAGTTGGTTAGGCTAGAGTACATGTTATATCACTGGTCATGGGTTGATCTGCTAGTGGTTAGTGCTAGAGTACATGTTATATCACTGGTCATAGGTTGATCTGTCAGTGGTTAGTGCTAAAGTACATGTTATATCACCCGGTCATGGGTTGATCCTAGTGTTAGCGCAGAGTAGCATGTTTATAATCACTTCATGGTTGATCTGTCAGTGGTTATGCTAGAGTAGCACTGTTTATAGAGATTCTTTTGGCAAAGTGAAGATATTGCATCCCGCTTATGTTAGAATATGTTTAAGCATTCCCAATTGAGTATGCTCTTAATTACTTCTTGATCTTGATGGATTTGACCATTATGCAGTATAATCTGCTTTCTGCATGAAGATCATTCTGAAAGAAACACTATTCTCAGGACATATCGTTTACATATGTTCTCAGACATTCCTTCAAGTAAATATATTCTCAAACTTCCATCGAGGAGCGATTTTCCAAGACATTCCTGCAAGTATATATATTCTCAGACATTTCTGCAAGTAAGTATATTCTCAGACATTCCTGCAAGTAAATAAATTCTCAGACATTCCTGCAAGTAAATAAATTCTCAGACATTCCTGCAAGTAAATAAATTCTCAGACATTCCTGCAAGTAAATATATTCACAGACATTGCTGCAAGTAAATAAATTATCAGACATTCCTGCAAGTATATATATTCTCAGACATTCCTGCAAGTAAATAAATTCTCAGACATTCCTGCAAGTAAAAATACTCTCAGACATTCCTGCAAGTAAATAAATTCTCAGACATTCCTGCAAGTATATATATTCTCAGACATTCCTGCAAGTAAAAATACTCTCAGACATTCCTGCAAGTAAATAAATTCTCAGACATTCCTGCAAGTAAAATATACATCTCAGACATTCCTGCAAGTATATATATTCTCAGACATTCCTGCAAGTAAATATATTCTCAGACATTCCTGCAAGTACAAACAATTGCAGACTTCCAATCGAGTACGAATATTGCCAGCATTCCTTGCAAGTACCACTTTGTCCAGTTTTCCTGGTTAGTAATGATTTCATTAATCAGCTTGGAATCATATTTTCATTCCAGACTACCTTCATTTTATCGATGTAATCTTCAATTTTCTCTATCAACTAGAGAGGAGATAACTCCTTGCTCTTAGACCGCTTGAAGCTAAATTGTTTCCCTTTTGTATTGTTATCCGTCTGAGACAATGTGTTATTTCCAAGCTCTCTTAAAACAGAGCTAACCAATGATTTTATCTATTGGGACTTAACTGACAAATGTCTATGGAAGCGTGGGTGTCATGTGGCAATTGCTATAATACTACTAATAGTAATAATAAAGTAATGTTAATAGTAACATGAATAACAATAATAACAGATGAACAACTTCATCATGACTAAAGTACTCTGTTTGATGAACAACTTCAAGATACTATAACTAAATAAAGTCTTTGTTTGTTTGATGAACAACTTCATCATGATTAAAGTACTTTGTTTGTTTGATCAACTTCATCATGACTAAAGTACTTTGTTTGTTTGATGAAATTCATGAAAATATTGTGTTTGATGAACAAAATGATTCTGTTTGTATAAACCCAGAAATGAATTTGTTTAAAAACTAATTTAGGATGAACATTAGAAATCGGGAGAGGAAATAAAGAAATATTCGCTATGGATGTAACAATGAGTGAACGTTAGAATGGGATAAGTGGTGGAGATGATGACATGACACTCACGGGCACCGTATTGGACAGAGCTGTCTTAGAGAATCGATTCTTTATAGAAGAATAATATGACAACAACGATTACTATTGTCTCGTTTAAGCTTATTATTAATATGGATTAGTTGATATAGTACCGTGGTTTCAGGATGGTATCGACATTCCTTAGAAGATCGCCTGCTTCTGTTTGTGTTTCTTATGTAGGAGGTTAATATCTCTTTAAGTCGTGGCACGAATCTTTCAACCTTAGGACAAGTATTGTTTGAGTTATATCAGATCGTGTAAGCCAGCGTTTCCCAAAGTGGGCGGTACCGCTCCCCAGTGGGCACTGAAGCGTTCTAGGGGGGCGATAGTGGGTTCAGAAGAATTTAAGGGGTGTTCAGTCGATTAGGGATCGGTAGCTCCTTAAAGAAGAAATTAATAATAGATATTTTAAAATAAATTATTTTCCTGATTTTGCGATGGAATAATCATTGAAAATTTGAATTCTGCATTTTAATTCATCTTATGCCCATTTTACACGATCCATTTTTTCATCAATTTTCTATTTCATGCAATCATTTGAAAATTGACCATGTATGACAGAAATATATATCAATTTTATATGTCATAGAGGGCGGGGGCGTTGGCAAACTGTTATAATGTTGAGGGGCGTTAGGCAAAGTTTAAGTATTTGTGCAAAGTGGGCGGGAGGGCGTTACAAAGTTTATATTGTGCAAAGTGGGCGGGGAGGGGGCGTTACAAAGTTTATATTGTGCAAAGTGGCGGGAGGGGCGTTACAAAGTTTATATTGTGCAAAGTGGGCTGTGGGCAGACAAAGTTTGGGAATCTATGGTGTAAGCCAACAAACATGAAAAGAAAATAAAGAATTTCTATCGGAGAGTCCAGGCTTAACTCGTTCAAGTGCTTACATTGAGGTAGACAATCTTGGTAGATGCCAGGGGCCGAACCTGACACATTGGAAGAGGCAGAGGATCAGATACTGTTAAATATTGTTAACCTTATATAAGATATATCATTTGTATAGATAAGTTATTGTAATGTAGAAGTCTTTTAACTCAGGGCAAGTACAGGACGGATAGTTTGGATAGAACAGTTTGGATGCAACTGTTTGACATAGTGACACTCTTGGTCAGTTTGGATGCAACTGTTTGTCATAGTGACACTCTTGGTCAGTTTGGATGCAACTGTTTGACATAGTGACACTCTTGGTCAGTTTGGATGCAACATTGTTTGTCGTAGTTGACAACTTCTTGGTCAGTTTGGATGCAACAGTTTGTCATAGTGACACTCTTGGTCAGTTTGGATGCAACTGTTTGTCATAGTGACACTCTTGGTCAGTTTGGATGCAACTGTTTGTCATAGTGACACTCTTGGTCAGTTTGGATGCAACAGTTTGTCATAGTGACACTCTTGGTCAGTTTGGATGCAACTGTTTGTGATAGTGACACTCTTGGTCAGTTTGGATGCAACTGTTTGTTATAGTGACACTCTTGGTCAGTTTGGATGACCTATCAAATAAAGGACTTGATCATTGTCCACTTATCTGATGATCGGTCATCTTGACATGATCATCTCTGGTTGACCAGGTAGACCGAACAAGTGCCAGTAGCCGGCGGTATGAGACGCTGTGTTTGGCCTCCATGTTTGAAGTCGTGTTAGATGCAATACCCTGGTGGTGCTGTAAGTGATGTTCCCTCACGTGATATCACCTGTGAGTTGGACAGGTGAGGTTTTCCTGATATCACCTGTGAGTTGGACAGGTGAGATTTTCCTGATATCACCTGTGAGTTGGACAGGTGAGATTTTCCTGATATCACCTGTGAGTTGGACAGGTGAGACTTTCTTGAACGCATTAATACCTTATTTTGGTTCCTTTCTCTCTCTTCGCATGCACGTTCTGAAACTGGTTCATGTCTAGAATGATGGTTCCCATGTGTGGTTGCATCGCTGGTCCGTCTTAATGATGTTGCAGACCTACCAGATAATGCCAGACAGTCTCTGCTTACTTCACCGGCCAGCATGAGCTCACAGTAAATCTTATTGTGTGACCCACTGTTGAAGAAATACGCCCATGGTTTTTGAAACATCCTCATCAGCTGTAAGTCAGATCTCCTTCTTTGACTTTTAGAGATTCCAGCATTATCGTGTCTGCTTTCTGTAGAACTGATGTGCTTTATGTTCATTCTCCCTTCTGACTTGAGACATTCCAGAATTTCCTGGACTCTTGTCTGTAGAATTGACGTCTGTTAATGGAATTCTCCCCCTATGACTTGCAAATATTCCAGCATTGTCTAAACTCTTGTATGTGGAATTGAAATGATTTAAGTCAATTCTCTCTTTCTGATTTCTAGTCGTTCCAGCGTTGCCTGGACTTTTCCTTGTAAAGTTGGTTGGCTTTAAGTAATGTTCTCTTCTCTGATTTGTAGACTTTTCAGTATTGTTGGGAATTTTTTCTGTACAATTGGTGCCCTTTAAGTCAATAATTCCTCTCTGTCTTGCAATCTCTCCAGCATTGCCTGCACTCTTGTCTGTAGAACTGATGTGCCTTAAGTCAATCCTCCCTCTCTGACTTGCAGACGTTCCAGCATTGCCTGGACTTTCGTCTGTAGAATGTGTGTGTTTTAAATAAATTCCCCTTCTCTGACTTGCAGACGTTCCAGTATTTCCTGAACTCTTGTCTCTAAAATTCTTAAGCTTCAAGCCAATCCTCCCTCTCTGACTTGCAGACGTTCCAGCATTGTCTGGATTCTCGTCTGTAGAACTGATGTGCCTTAAGTCAATCCTCCCTCTCTGACTTGTAGTCTCACCAACATTTCCTGCACTCTTGTCTGTAGTATCAATACTGCATTGACCTAACGAAATGTCACGCTGTGTTACCTCCATGCAGTTTCCTGTGTTTTTTATATTCTCCTTCCAAAATCGAAACCATTTCTGTATTTCTGTCCTGCTGTTGTGTCGGCTGCGTAGCTCAGTAACAGATAGCTGTTCAAGTTTGTCTTTCAAATATTGCTGTTCTTGACGATTTTTTGACTGTGCGTGAAACTCGCTGCTGGTTGCTATTCCTGTCAGTTTTGCCATGACATCAAATTCTAATGTTGTTTGACACAGTTTCATTAAGTGAATCCTAGAAGACGTTGTACAGATTCAGTCAAGCGTAGATGACGTTGCATCTTGAGTCAGTCGAGCGTAGATGACGTTACATCTTGAGTCAGTCAAGCGTAGATGACGTTGCATCTTGAGTCAGTCAAGCGTAGATGACGTTGCATCTTGAGTCAGTCAAGCGTAAATGACGTTGCATCTTGAGTCAGTCAAGCGTAAATGACGTTGCATCTTGAGTCAGTCAAGCGTAGATGACGTTGCATCTTGAGTCAGTCAGAGTAAATGACGTTGCATCTTGAGTCAGTCAAGCGTAGATGACGTTGCATCTTGAGTCAGTCAAGCGTAGATGACGTTGCATCTTGAGTCAGTCAAGCGTAGATGACGTTGCATCTTGAGTCAGTCAAGCGTAGATGACGTTGCATCTTGAGTCAGTCAAGCGTAGATGACGTTGCATCTTGAGTCAGTCAAGCGTAAATGACGTTGCATCTTGAGTCAGTCAAGCGTAAATGACGTTGCATCTTGAGTCAGTCAAGCGTAGATGACTTTGCATCTTAGTCAGTCAAGCGTAGATGACGTTGCATCTTGAGTCAGTCAAACGTAGATGACGTTGCATCTTGAGTCAGTCAAGCGTAGATGACGACTTTGTCGATCCATGGAAAGGTGTTTAACTGTTCATCTAAACTTGGAATAAATTAGTCGATAATATTTGAGATAATAATATTCAATAATACAACATTCAGAAATACAACAATTATCGATGTTGCAATATTCAATATATGTATTGTAGTATATGTGTTTCAATATGTGTATTGTAGTATATGTGTTTCAATAGTGTATTGTAGTATATGTGTTTGCTCAAGGA
>CM036762.1:2587500-2800000 GCA_020796225.1 Arion vulgaris
GTGTACCAACATATCCTTAAGACTTCTGTCCCGTCTGTAAGACACCAAAGGATATTTGGAGAAGACAGAACGGGTCTCAGGATCTGATCTAAGGAGAGACAGATGACGGAATAAAACATTTTCACCAGGGAACTATGGGGTGGTAAGTTAAGATAAGTTTTACTCTGTCAGAGTTAGTAGTGCTATGCTGACTGGTAAGGGCCTGCTGGCAGTGATTTTGAACTCGATGCATAGCCGAGACAAGCACCCTCTCCGGGTATAGGCGCCTACGAAGAAATCAAGCATCTCGTGAGCTCTCTCAAGAAAATCATCGTCCTCACTACAAAGGCGACGAAGGCGTAAGAGCTGCGAGAATGGCAAAGAGTCACGACAAGCCCGGGGATGGGAAGAAGTATAGAGGAGAAACTATGTGCATCAGTAGGCTTGTAATATACTGATGTAGAGATAGCGGATAGGCGTAAGGTGATAGTAATGTCAAAAGTTGACACAAGTAGTGGAGATGTGAAGTAAAACGAATAGAAGGGTTGAAAACATTAATGAAATTAATGAAGCGTGACAAATCGGCTTCAGGCATATCAGTGATGCCAATACAGTCATCAATGTATCTGTGATAGACAGACGGAAGGGGCCATCATATGTAGTCCATACTAGGTGTTCAAGATAACCCATGAAAAGACAAGCATAACTAGGTCTCATTTTAGTACCCATGGCAACCCCACTGATCTGCTCAAAGAATTGGTCATTAAACTGAAAGGAGTTAAGAGTGAGAACTAGTTCCCCAAGACGAAGGAGAGCAGAAGTTGACACAAGTGGATTAGTTCTCCTATTGAGAAAGAACTGGAGAGCTATAAGGCCGTCAGGATGAGGTATAGAAGTGTACAATGAGCACACATCAAGGAGGAAGAGACGGTAGGTTCTCTCGGTAGCAACTCAATGGTAGAAAAGACAGACAAAGCGTGGTTTGTATCCTTCAAAAATGACGGGAGTGTGGTGACTATTGGATTAAAGATGCTATCAAGGAATTCGGAGATGTGTTCCGTAGGGCAGGAGCAAGCAGAAACGATAGGCCTACCGGGATTGTGGAGTTTATGAATTTTGGGAGCATATAAAAGGCGGGTTTACCCAAACAGCTATCTATCACACAGAGTGATGATGCACTGGATGGAAGGTCGTTCGTGGCAATTAAGTTCTTAATGACTTCACGAACCTTATTATTATTAGACTGAGTGACATCAGTAGGGCTGGTTTTATAAAACTGAGTGTCACGCAGTTGGGTATGACCTTCCTGAAGGTAAAGATCTTTGCTCCAGACGACTATAGCTCCGCCTTTGTCGGCGGGTTTGATAACAATGTCATCACGTCGACGGAGGTGTGATAGAGCACGAAACTCCGACGGTGACATGTTAGACTGCCAAAGGCGTTTTGGGTGGAGCAGTCCAATATCCAGACTCATTTTGGCACTGTCCAGTGTGGTCGTCGGCGTTGCAACACGTGTGCTTATGTGATACAGACGCGTACTGTATCTTTCCTTTAGGCACGTTTCTTATTGACGATGGGTTCACATGCGAGTCCGTAATCTTATCTATGCCATTATCTGTAAGCGGTGTAACAAGGCTTATATCGGCGAGACAGGCAAGAGGCTCAGTGACCGATTCGCCCAACACTTACGCGACATACGCCAATGCTCTGTGACCCTGTAGCCACCCATTTCAATGACACTGGCCATTTAGGTGCTCACGATGTCCAGGTCACAGGCATCCGATCATGTTCCTCGGATGATCGCAGTCGATTTGCTCTGGAGAATCGGTTGATTTCTTTGTATGGTACCTTGCGACCACGCGGGCTCAACGTATTACATTCTTATGCTTCTTAGTACTTTCTCTTCCCATGCTTTGTAATCTATATGGGTATATGTTGCATGTATTCATGTTATATTCCATTCTTATGCTTCTTAGTACTTTCTCTTCCCTGCTTTGTAATCTATATGGGTATATGTTGCATGTATTCAAGTTATATATTTACTAGATGTTTCATTGTTTCTTTTCCTTTCTATTTCTAGTTTTTATGTGTGTTTTTGTGTTACATTTATTTCGTTATTCGTTTTTATTCCAGATTTTCCTTAGATACGTTTGTATTTGGTCGTCCATTTGTGTTTCATTTTAATTTGTCACTCCTGTTTGTTCGTTTGCTTGATAAAGGCCTTGTTGGTCGAAACGTTGCTGTATTTTGTCATTGTTTTGTAATTTGTAAAACTACAGTACTTTGTAATTACGTATATTACTACCATCAAGTATTGAGTTTGTATATTACTACCATCAAGTATTGAGTTTGTATATTACTACCATCAAGTATTGAGTTTGTATATTACTACCATCAAGTATTGAGTTTGTATATTACTACCATCAAGCATTGAGTTTGTATATTACTACCATCAAGTATTGAGTTTGTATATTACTACCATCAAGCATTGAGTTTGTATATTACTACCATCAAGCATTGAGTTTGTATATTACTACCATCAAGTATTGAGTTTGTATATTACTACCATCAAGTATTGAGTTTGTATATTACTACCATCAAGTATTGAGTTTGTATATTACTACCATCAAGTATTGAGTTTGTATATTACTACCATCAAGTATTGAGTTTGTATATTACTACCATCAAGCATTGAGTTTGTATATTACTACCATCAAGTATTGAGTTTGTATATTACTACCATCAAGCATTGAGTTTGTATATTACTACCATCAAGCATTGAGTTTGTATATTACTACCATCAAGTATTGAGTTTGTATATTACTACCATCAAGTATTGAGTTTGTATATTACTACCATCAAGTATTGAGTTTGTATATTACTACCATCAAGTATTGAGTTTGTATATTACTACCATCAAGCATTGAGTTTGTATATTACTACCATCAAGTATTGAGTTTGTATATTACTACCATCAAGTATTGAGTTTGTATATTATTACCATCAAGTATTGAGTTTGTATATTACTACCATCAAGTATTGAGTTTGTATATTACTACCATCAAGTATTGAGTTTGTATATTACTACCATCAAGCATTGAGTTTGTATATTACTACCATCAAGTATTGAGTTTGTATATTACTACCATCAAGTATTGAGTTTGTATATTACTACCATCAAGTATTGAGTTTGTATATTACTACCATCAAGTATTGAGTTTGTATATTACTACCATCAAGCATTGAGTTTGTATATTACTACCATCAAGCATTGAGTTTGTATATTACTACCATCAAGCATTGAGTTTGTATATTACTACCATCAAGTATTGAGTTTGTATATTACTACCATCAAGTATTGAGTTTGTATATTACTACCATCAAGTATGGATCATCTTCATATTCTTCTTCCAACGCTCCATACCGATCACTTGTTAGCAACTCTGTGTGATTTGTATGCGATCTGAGCCTAAGAGCGATTGTACATTGTGTCAGTCCTGTACTTTTTATTTACTTCCGTAGGTCCTACATCAATTGCCTCTTACAACATACCTTGTGGCCGTAGTTGTACTATTCTTTGCTCCCCTTACGAGTCCCGCCACAACACGGACAAGATCGCAACATGTTCCCGTTCTCTCACAAACATCAGACAAGATCTGATAAAAAATGAAAAAAACGCCCAACGTGGGGCTCGAACCCACGACCCCGAGATTAAGAGTCTCGTGCTCTACCGACTGAGCTAGCCAGGCGATAGTTAATATCCGTTAATAACATATAATGTCTTCGTAGACGAACTGGATATTTATTATCATACAATAACTGGTATAAATTCACGCTAATCTATTTGTCTGTCTATTTAATATATTTATCAATCTATATATCTAGTCTATCTAACTGTATATCTGTATGTCTTCCTGTCTAACTAACTATCTATCTTACCATATTATATGCTGTCTGTTTATCTTTGTTTCATGTTTCATTTTAACACATATACTATAAGACTGACAAGAAATTGTCATTATTTCCGATATGTTACCTTTCTATCAATTGCTGCCCCTACGTCAGGTCATAGACTTTCAACTCTCTGTCCATAGTTCTTCTGTTACAGTTGACGTCCAGATCTTCTTCTCCCATCTGCTTTATATCTGAGAGCTGTCCTAGCTAATGTCCCTGCGGACATTCACGTCACATCCGTCTTCATCTGTTAGTGATGCCTGATAATAATATAGCATTTGTTACTTCTAAATGTTACTGTGTATAGTGTGTATGGTCCTTTTCGTCTTTACTTTTTTTCCGTTCAGTTGGCAAGTGTTTTACTGTAACAACTTCTGAGTTTTCGCTTGTCTCTCTTGTCTTTCAGCTCATTCCTAAGTCTCTCTTCAAAAGATTCTGCACTTTTGCACAATGTTGTTTTTCCATATAACTCGATCGACAGATAATTTTTTCCCAATAGAAAAGTTCTTCACTGAGACGTTGTTATACAATCTTTATATCCGAGCAGTAGTCTACATTGTTATACAATCTTATATCCGAGCAGTAGTCTACCTTGTTATACAATCTTATATCCGAGCAGTAGTCTACCTTGATACCTCTTCCCCGAAAGTTCACTGAACAACATTTGTTTCCTATGCGGCCATTGTCAATTCTTCGCACATGCCTAGTCATTTTCTTCTACTACTGAGCATGCAAATGATGGAAGTACTTCAGGGGAGAGAGAGGGAGATAGGGAGAGAGAGAGGGGGAGAGAGGGAGAGGAAGAAGGGGGAGATAGGGAAGAGAGAGATGGGGGAGAGAGGAGAGGAAGAGAGAGGGAGAGAGGGAGAGAGAGATGGGGAGATAGAGAGAGAGAGGGGAGAGAGGGAGAGGAAGAGAGAGGGAGATAGAGAGAGGGGAAGAGAGGGAGGAGAGAGGGGGAGATAGGGAAGAGAGAGAGGGGGAGAGGGAGAGGAAGAGAGAGGGGAGAGAGAGAGGGGAGAGAGGAGAGGAGAGAGAGGGGAGAGAGAGGGAGAGGAGAGAGAGAGGAAGAGAGAGGAGAGAGAGGGAGAGGAAGAGAGAGGGGAGAGGAGAGAGAGAGGGGGGAGAGAGGGAGAGGAGAGAGGGAGGGAGAGAGGGAGAGAGAGAGAGGGGAGAGAGAGAAGAGGGGAGAGAGAGGGAGAGAGAGAGGAGAGGAGAGAAGAGAGGGGAGAGGGAGAGGAAGAGAGAGGGAGAGAGAGAAGAAAGAGAGGAGAGAGAGGGAGAGAGAGAGAGAGGAGAGAGAGGAGGGAGAGAGAGAGGAGAGAGGAGAGAGAGGGATAGAGAGAGGTGTAGTTGGGTGCGATCTTTGATGATGGTCTTTTACAAAGATGGTGATAATTTATTATAAGAGCATTTGTTGGTTTATGGTCCTACAATACCCATTCTCTCATGGGGAAAACTAACTGATGATTGAGATTTATTATAAGAGCATTTTTTGGTTTATGGTCCTACAATTCCCATTCTCTCATGGGAAAACTAACTGATGATTGAGATTATGAAAACAACATTACGCAAAGTGCAGAATATTTTGTTGAGAGACAGGATGAGCTGAAGACAAGTGAAAACTCAGAAGTTGTCACAGTAAAACATTTGCCAACTGACAGTCTGTAAAGACAAGAGAGACAAGCATAAACCGAGAAGTTGTCAGAGTAAAAGCTGACCGTCTGTAAGACAAGAGAGACAAGCATAAACCGAGAAGTTGTCACAGTAAAACACTTGACCGTCTGTAAAGACAAGAGAGACAAGCATAAACCGAGAAGTTGTCACAGTAAAACACTTGACAGTCTGTAAAGACGAAAAAGGCCATACACAGTAACATTTAAACTAACAAATGCCCGCCTGCCCAGCGTGTTCGTAGCACGTTGGACTGCGGGTGACCAGCCGTGGCCAACGTAACTACTGGCCTTCGCGCAATATTATTCAAGATGGAGGGTGAGGCGGATTATTCAAACGTGTTTAGTAAACATGGACATTTTAGTAAACATACGAACTCAAACAGACTTCTTTAGTGAACATAACAACAAAATAACGATGCCTAGTAAGTGCTGTGTACCAAAATGTAGATCAAATTACGATTGTAATTATATATGTATAATATAAGTTAATTTAACAAGTACCTTATTCAGTAAACCTAACTGTTGTCAGTGTTGTAAACATAACAATAAAATAACGATGCCTAGCTAGTAAGTAATGTGTACCAAAATGTAGATCAAATTACGATTATAATTATATGTTTATAATTTAACAATTACCTTCTTTAATAAACATAACAACAAAATAACGCTGCCTAGAAAGTGTTGTGTACCGAAATGTAGACAAGGAACATATTCTATTGTATAATTATTGAAAGCACCAGCTATAGGACTCAGTATTAAAATAGATCAAGACATGTCTTTTACTGTTCACCTAAAGAAAGTTTCCATAGATAAGAGTTCTTTTAACTGACTGTCAAATAGTGGAAAAATTGAGAGATGGTTTCATGTTGAAAACCTCTTGTCCATGCAAATCATGAAAAGATTTAGAAGAGCGCCAACTATTGACTATTACATGACAATGGCACATGATAATCTGGTTGAAACAATTAGTTTATCATCCACAACAAGCATTAGTTTTGTGCCAGAGAAAACACTCCAATTCCCAGCTGAGCAGTTGCATCTGGTCAGAACTAAAGATAACAGAAAATGGTATAACACTCAGTGTTTTGCATTTATGACATATTAAATTGAACCTGATCTGTCCTCATATCATCTGGATATGGAGATAAGTTCTTAGCCACGATAAACCATAAGGAGACTGTCATACAAATTGTAACTACCAGTTACATGAAATTCTCATTAGACAGTACTGTATGTGTCTCAGGAGCTCAAAAAGAAATATTTTATTGTCTGCGGTTCCAACATTTTCCTCAACAATGATATAAAAATCAGGAATGTTCAATGCAATGTTCAGCAAGCTGCTTTTTCACAAAAAGGAAAGAAGCAAAATTCAGTAGTAGATAAATATATTTGTGTAATACTGTTTAGTTTATGTGCTAATCAAGTTGTAGTGTTGTGAAAATTGATTGGCACATCATTTTGTTTTCCCTTGTTATCCTGTATCATTAGTGATCTCTTCGGACATAATGTATCAAAAGTTGTCACATAGACTTAATCTCCTTCGACATAATGTAACAAAAGTTGGCATGTAGACTATTGATCTCTTGGGACATAATGTATCAAAAGTTGTCATGTAGACTTGATCTCCTTCGACATAATGTATCAAAAGTTGGTATGTAGATTATTGATCTCATTCGACATAATGTATCAAAAGTTGTCATGTAGACTATTGATCTCCTTCGACATAATGTATCAAAAGTTGGTATGTAGATTATTGATCTCATTCGACATAATGTAATAAAAGTTGGTGTGTAGACTATTGATCTCCTTCGACATAATGTAATAAAAGTTGGTATGTAGATTATTGATCTCCTTTGACATAATGTAATAAAAGTTGGTATGTAGACTTGATCTCCTTGACATAATATAATAAAAGTTGGTATGTAGACTATTGATCTCCTTCGACATAATGTAATAAAAGTTGGTATGTAGATTATTGATCTCCTTCGACATAATATAATAAAAGTTGGTATGTAGACTTGATCTCCTTCGACATAATGTAATAAAAGTTGGTATGTAGATTATTATCTCATTCGACATAATGTAATAAAAGTTGGTATGTAGACTATTGATCTCCTTCGACATAATGTAATAAAAGGTGGTATGTAGACTATTGATCTCCTTCGACATAATGTAATAAAAGTTGGTATGTAGACTTGATCTCCTTCGACATAATGTAATAAAAGTTGGTATGTAGACTATTGATCTCCTTCGACATAATATAATAAAAGTTGGTATGTAGACTTGATCTCCTTCGACATAATGTAATAAAAGTTGGTATGTAGACTATTGATCTCCTTTGACATAATATAATAAAAGTTGGTATGTAGACTATTGATCTCCTTCGACATAATGTAATAAAAGTTGGTATGTAGATTATTGATCTCCTTCGACATAATATAATAAAAGTTGGTATGTAGACTTGATCTCCTTCGATATAATGTAATAAAAGTTGGTATGTAGACTATTGATCTCCTTTGACATAATGTATCAAAGTTGGTATGTAGACTATTGATCTCCTTCGACATAATGTAATAAAGTTGGTATGTAGTATTGATCTCCTTGCAAATATAATAAAAGTTGGTATTAGATTTGATTTCCTTCGACATAATGTAATAAAAGTTGGTATGTAGATTATTGATCTCCTTCGACATAATGTAATAAAAATGGTGTTTCATTTAACTACACATATTTAATAGATAGGGGTGGACTGAAGTACCTATCACAAGATCTCACTGTTCTCTGCTTCATATCATATATAGTTGTTCAAAAGCTGATATCATCTGACTATGAAGATAAGTTCTTGGTCACGACAAACCAGAAGGAGATTGTCATACAAATTGTAACTGCCAGCTACATAAAATTCTCATTAGACAGTACTGCATGTGTCTCAGGAGCTCAAAAAGAAAACTTTATTGTCCTGGTTCCAACATTTGATAACATTTTCCTCAACAATTAAGGAAAAATAAGGAATGATCAATGCAATGTTCAGCAAACTGCTTCTTCAAAAAAAGGAAAGTAGCAAAATTCAGTAGTAGATAAAATATATTTATGTAATACTGTTTAGTTTCTGTGCTAAACAAGCTGTGGTGATGTGCAAACTTGTGACTGACTAATTTGTGGATTACTGATAAGTGATGTTAGTTTATGTGCTAATCAAGATGTGGTGTTGTGCAAACATGTAGCTTACTTATTCATGGATAACTGAAGAGAGACTACCATAAGCTGATGTAAGTACAATAGTTATCATATTTAAAATTAATCTAAATATTCTGTATAAAATTAAACTAAAATAGTATGTGAGAGCAACAACTATAGCTACTCATCAGAAAACATCTTCTGTAATACACACATGCGTCCAACAACAAGTTTCTAACATCTGCAAGATGTATTGTCTAGATCAGCGTTTCCCAATAGTAACAGTCAATAGTTAGTCTGTGAGAATACACCGCCTCAGCCTGTGACGTCACATGGCAATATTGCCGTCCGCGCTGTGGCCAGTTAGTAACGTTGGCCACGGAGCAGCCCTCTGTGAGTGCGAGTTCAATTCCGGGGGCTGGCAGAAAAGCCACAGGTATCCCGATTCACGGTGTTCGTGGCACCGAACCGAAGAGCTGAAAGTTCAAGTGCTTCTGGATCTGGAAAAAACCAAAAAACTAGCAAATGGTATATTACTAGCAGTCATCACTAACAGATGAAGACGGATGTGACGTGAATGTCCGCAGGGACATTAGCTAGGCCATCACTCAGATATAGAGCAGATGGGAGAAGAAGATCTGGACGTCAACTGTAACTGAATAACTATGGACAGAGAGTTGAAAGTCTATGACCTGACGTAGGGGCAGCAATTGATAGAAAGGTATCATATCGGAAATAATGACAATTTCTTGTCAGTCTTATAGTATATGTGTTAAAATGAAACACGAAACAAAGATAAACAGACAGCATATAATATGGTAAGATAGATAGTTAGTTAGACAGGAATACAGACAGATATACAGTTAGATAGACTAGATATATAGATTGATAAATAGATTAAATAGACAGACAAATAGATTAGCCTGAATTTAGACCAGTTATTGACTGATATTAAATATCCAGTTCGCTTACTAAGGCATAA
The DNA here is from genome assembly GCA_020796225.1 of Arion vulgaris. NCBI lineage: Eukaryota > Metazoa > Mollusca > Gastropoda > Stylommatophora > Arionidae > Arion > Arion vulgaris. Next base: position 2,597,269 of record CM036762.1, read on the forward strand.
GGTATGTTATTAACCGATCTTAAGCATCGCCTGGCTAGCTCAGTCGGTAGAGACGAGACTCTTAATCTCGGGGTCGTGGTTCGAGCCCACGTTGGGCGCTATTTTTTCTTTTTTATCAGATCTTGTCTGATGTTTGCGTACAAATCACACCGAGTTGCTAACAAGTGATCGATATGAAGCGTTTGAAGAAGAAGAATATAAAGAAGCAGATGTTACGATCACGGTCGCATCAGACCGACTAGCTAAAGTCAGCGAAAGTTACCTTACGTTCGGAGCCAGACCGTGACGTTTTACTCCAATTTTCCTTTCTTAGATCCTACAATTGTTGACGGAGCTACGGAGTTCTGCATTGTGAAATATTTCCATCAGGTGGCGGACAGAGAAGGTCCGGATCTTACTGGGACCAGAATCAGAGGTAAATCCTGCAACTTTAAACCCTTTAAGTGTGTGTTATGTTACACAGGTGAGTACACAGGTGAGTACACAGGTGAGTACACAGGTGAGTACACAGGTGAGTGCCGTCAGTTAATCACTTACATTATCAAGTACATGCAAACTTACTTTCCACCATGGGCATGCTCAGCAGTAGAAGACTAAGATGGCATTGGGCATGCTCAGCAGTAGAAGACTAAGATGGCATGGGCATGCTCAGCAGTAGAAGACTAAGATGGCATTGGGCATGCTCAGCAGTAGAAGACTAAGATGGCATTGGGCATGCTCAGCAGTAGAAGACTAAGATGGCATGGGCATGCTCAGCAGTAGAAGACTAAGATGGCATTGGGCATGCTCAGCAGTAGAAGACTAAGATGGCATTGGGCATGCTCAGCAGTAGAAGACTAAGATGGCATTGGGCATGCTCAGCAGTAGAAGACTAAGATGGCATTGGGCATGCTCAGCAGTAGAAGACTACGATGGCATTGGGCATGCTCAGCAGTAGAAGACTAGAGGATGGCATCTGGGCATGGCTCAGCAGTAGAAGACTAAGATGGCATTGGGCATGCTCAGCAGTAGAAGACTAAGATGGCATGGGCATGCTCAGCAGTAGAAGACTAAGAGCATGAGCATGAAGTGAGGCATGCTCCAGCAGTAGAAGACTAAGATGGCATTGGGCATGCTCAGCAGTAGAAGACTAAGATGGCATTGGGCATGCTCAGCAGTAGAAGACTAAGATGGCATTGGGCATGCTCAGCAGTAGAAGAAGATACGATGTGCTAGGATACATGTGCGAAGAATGGACAATGACCGCATTCCAAACTAAATGTTGTTCTGTGAACTTTCGGAGAAGAGGCACCAAGGTAGAACACTGTTTGGATAATAAGGTGTTTGCAAGAACTCAATGAAGAACTTTTCATTGCGAAATGGGGAAAACTAACTGTTGATTGAGTTATATGGAAAACAACATTATGCAAAGGTGCAGAATCTTTTGAAGAGAGACTTAGGAATGAACTGAAAGACAAGAGAGACAAGCGAAAAAGCAGATGTTGTCACAGTAAAACATTTGCCAATTGACCGTCTGTAAAGACGAAAAAGGACATACACAGTAATATTTAAAACAAACAAATGCCCGCCTGCCCAGCGTGTTCGTAGCACGTTGGACTGCGGGTGACCAGCCCTCTGTGAGTGCGAGTTCAATTCCGGGGGCTGGAGGAAAAGCCACAGGTCCCCCGATTCACGGTGTTCGTGGCACCGAACCGCAGAGCTGAAAGTTCAAGTGCTTCTGGATCTGGAAAAAACCAAAAAAACTAGCAAATGGTATATTATACAGTCATCACTAACAGATGAAGACAGATGTGACGTGAATGTCCGCAGGGACATTAGCTAGGACAGCTCTCAGATATAGAGCAGATGGGAGAAGAAGATCTGGACGTCAACTGTAACTGAATAACTATGGACAGAGAGTTGAAAGTCTATGACCTGAATTAGGGGCAGCAATTGATAGAAAGGTAACATATCAGAAATAATGACAATTTCTTGTCAGTCTTATAGTATATGTGTTAAAATGAAACATGAAACAAAGATAAACAGACAGCATATAATATGGTAAGATAGATAGTTAGTTAGACAGGAATACAGACAGATATACAGTTAGATAGACTAGATATATAGATTGATAAATATATTAAATAGACAGACAAATAGATTAGCGTGAATTTATACCAGTTATTGTATGATAATAAATATCCAATTCGCTTACTGAGGCATTGTGTGGTATTAACCGATCTTATGTATCGCCTGGCTAGCTCAGTCGGTAGAGCACGAGACTCTTAATCTCGGGGTCGTGGGTTCGAGCCCCACGTTGGGCGCATTTTTTTTTTTAGATCTTGTCTGATGTTTGTGAGAGAACGGGAACATGTTGCTATCTTGTCCGTGTTGTGACGGGACTCGCAAGGGGAGCAAAGAATAGTACAACTACGGCTACAAGGTATGTTGTAAGAGGTGATTGATGTAGGATCTTGGGAAGTAAATAAAAATCGAAGGACTGACACAATGGCTCAGATTGCATACAAATCACACCATACATGCATACAAATCAAGTAGTAATAGTGTTACGGTCACGGTCGCATCAGACCGACTAGCTAAAGTCAGCGAAAGTTACCTCACATTCGGAGCCAGACCGTGACGTTTTACTCCAATTTTCCTTTCGTAGATCCTACCATTGTTGACGGAGCTACGGAGTTTTGCTTTGTGAAATATTTCCATCAGGTGGCGGACGGAGAAGTTCCGGGTCTTACTGGGACCAGAATCAGAGGTAAATCCTGCAACTTTACAACCTTTTAAGTGTGTGTTATGTTACACAGGTGAGTACACAGGTGAGTTTCATTAGTTAATCACTTACATCATCGTTTCCTCTCTTCTCTCTCCCTTTCTGACTTTCTTGGCGCCATCCTCTCCCTACCTCACTCTTCCTCTCTCGGTCTACTTCTGTACTCCTTCTCTTCTCCCTCTCTCCATCTCTTTCTGCCTTCCTCTCCCTCCCTATCTCTCTTCCTACATCCCTCTCTCTACTTTCTCTCTCCCTCCCTACTTCCTTCTCTTTCCATTTCTCTCCCTCCCTTTGCCTTTCTCCCTCCCTCCCTACCTCTCTCATTCTTTCCCTCTTTCCCACATTCTCTTGCTTCATATTTCTCTCTTTCCTTTCCAACCTCTCTCTACCTCTTCCCATCTCTTTCTCCCTCCTTCCTCTCCTCCCTCCCTACCTCTTCCTCCATCTCTCTCCTTCCCTTCTTTATTTCTCACTCTTCCTCTGTCCCTTTTTCTCCCACCACCTCTTCTTTTCCTACCTCATTCTCTCCCATTCTCTTTCTCTCCCTCTCTCTTTCATTCTTCCTCTCCCTTTCTCCCCCACCCTCTCTTTCTCCATCCTACTCCCCCATTCCTCCGCTTCCCCCTCTCTCCCTCCCCCTCTCTCCCTCCTGTTGTCTTTGTATACAATAGATACCTGTAACCATAAACAATTTACCTTTCGACTTTCCCATCACGTGACACGGATATTGTTACCCCTACACGTGCTCATATACTCCCCACTAATCACCTGCCCAGGTAAACCAATAAGATTTCCACCTGCATTAACTCCCGAGTTCAAGTGATATAACCTGAACGATCAAATATCTCAAACACCTTCTTACACTGCTAGACTCGAACTCTACATCATTGAGACATGAAGCTGACGTGCTGACGTGTATATAAACTAACCATTTATCTAATGTTCTATATGTTCTTGGCATAACCAACACATACTTGTCTCTGTCTCAGGTTGTATGTCAAATGTTCTCTCTCTCACCTGGATACCTATATGTTGAACGTTGACCGACAAGACAGATCTGTTTGATAGCAATACATATTTGTTATATCAGTCAAATATTCCATAGATTGTGTGAAACAAAGGTTAGTGTATATATATCAATATTTTAAAGTATTTCATCATCTTCATCATTCTCATCATCATATTCATCATTCTCATCATCATATTCATCATTCTCATCATCATATTCATCATCTTCATCATCTTCATCATCTCCAAAATCATATTCACCATCACCCCATCAGAACTCTTATCATTATCATCTTCAAAACTCTATACTTCTTCAACTCTGCACCGTCCTCTTCTTCTTAATCATCCGTCAGCATCCTTATCATCTATTTTCCTCATTATCGATATCTTCATCATCCTCCGCATCATATCCCTATCCTCCCCATCATCCTTATCATCATCATAAATCATCATCCTCTATATCATGCTCATCATCATCTTCATCACATCACCATCATTATCTATCATCTCATTATCGTTACATCATCTTATCGTTAATATCATTATCGTTATCATCATCATTATCGTTACCATCATTATCATCAGTCTCTTCGTCATCATTATCGCTATCATCATCTTCATCATCATCATCCTCCTCATACATATCATCATTATTATCGTTATAATCATCATCAATATCATCATCATCATCATCTTCATCATCATAACCATCATGCATAGAGAGTGCAACACATAGTCTCAACTATTAAATAATCTAATTATACTACTCTAACTATCTGGCTAACTGTCCATTCCTCCACTGCCATCTGGGGAACTATGACATCTTCCACATATCATCTGAGAAAAACAAAAAGATTAACAACATGTAAGACAACACACGTTGCGACTTACTTCCAAAACTAAAGTCATACATCGTGATGTCTCTAATACTTCACATCTCTTGTATCGCTACTTTCTTGAAGTTGTGAAGTTTTTATTGCCGTTTTCCATTCTGTCCCATGAGCTTGCAGAGAAGGTACAAGTGGACTTTTCGTGGCGAACTACTGATCCAGTTTTAGACGTGGATTCATTAATATCGCTTCTCAGACAAGAGTTGCATTTTTAGAATCCTCTGGAATGGTTAAGAACACCTGGATTATTTAAGAATCTCGTATTCTCTCTCATTCACTAGTGGAATGATTGACACATTTGTTCAAGAGATTCCTGATCTCATTGTAGGTGAGATCGTGTTCCTAGTCCTATCGGAGACGGATGATAAGACGTAGGTCCGTGTTGAAGTTGAGCACGTAAAAGAACCAGTTCAAAATCGAGAAGAGCAGGCTGGAAAGCCGCTGCCTGGGTAAAATACGTAACAAAGATTTAAATACTTTAAAATCCCTACAAAATATTTTCACCAACTTCTAAACTGAATTAGGGATCCATGCAGGGCGACAAAGCTCGTACACTGCTTCTGTGATCTTCCTATGTTAGAAAGAGATCTGAGAAGACATGGTTACTGAACGAGAGCACTGATGACGGTCATATCAATCAATCAATCAATCAATCAATTAATTAATCTCATTCTCTATTTAGTATCGGAACTAATGTCAGAACCTTCATCTTGTCTATTAGATTACGAAGATAGAACAGCAGAAGATATCTACGGTTAAGACAATGTCGACACACCTGGTGCCAAGAACGGACACATACAGACAACTAATAGAATTCTCTGGCAGTGAGAATGAGAGACAGGCTTATAGAAAGAATAGAATAATTCAAATGAGGCTTGACGTCATTCTTTCAGAGATTTCTCTGCAACAGAGAAGTTCCTTTCAACTTTGGAAGATTGAGGAGATCAGGCAAGTGATTGTGTCTAACTAGTAGTAGAAATGATTGAAGAAATTAAATAAATGATTGTGTCTGGCAAGTAGTAAAAATGATTGAAGATGTCGGATAATGTGTGTGTGTGTGTGTGTGGTGAGAGAGAGGAGATAGGGAAAGAGAGGGAAATATATATTAGATAGACACCCTACACTATCTATCTCACTATATATATATAATATAGAACATGTAATGCATGAAATCACCAGAGAGGAAAGCTCTACCAATATCTCCATCGACAATCACCTACTAAATCAAGTAAAAGACTTCACATACCTGGGGAGCATTTTTTCAGCAAATGGAAGAAAACTAATGAAATCCAACACAGATGAACAAAACAAATCAAATAATGGGACAATTGCGCCAATTTTAAATGCAAACATGTCACCATGAACACAAAAAGAGCAATGTTCAACACAATCTTTCTCCCCACATTATGTTATCAGTGCCAAACCTGGATGCTGACAACAAACGATAGAAGAAAACTAGTCACGACAGAGATGAAGTGTCTACGCAGAATGCTGGGTGTAACAAGAAGAGACCGGTTGAGAAATGAAGACATCAGGAAAAAGTGGGTACAACATCAGTACTAGACTTCATCAAGAAACAACAAATTAAATGGTTCGGCCACGTAAGCAGATTACCAACAGACAATGCACCTCAAAGAGCAATGCTGCTCCGATACAATGGGTACAAAGCAAAAGGCCAGCCACGCAAAAGATGGACCTCAGAGATAACAGAGGCGACGAAGAGACTATCTACGAAGCGCATACTAGGGCCCGTTTAGAAATCTCTTCCTGACCTGACGCTGTGAGGCAAACAGTTTTAGAAATATCTTCTTGACCTGACGCTGTGAGGCAAACAGTTTTAGAAATCTCTTCTAACTGACGCTGAGGCAAACAGTTTTAGAAATCTCTTCTTGACCTGACGCTGTGAGGCAAACAGTTTTAGAAATCTCTTCTTGACCTGACGCTGTGAGGCAAACAGTTTTAGAAATCTCTTCTTGACCTGACGCTGTGATGCAAACAGTTTTAGAAATCTCTTCTTGACCTGACGCTGTGAGGCAAACAGTTTTAGAAATCTCTTCTTGACCTGACGCTGTGAGGCAAACAGTTTTAGAAATCTCTTCTTGACCTGACGCTGTGATGCAAACAGTTTTAGAAATCTCTTCTTGACCTGACGCTGTGAGGCAAACAGTTTTAGAAATCTCTTCTTGACCTGACGCTGTGAGGTAAACAGTTTTAGAAATCTCTTCTTGACCTGACGCTGTGAGGCAAACAGTTTTAGAAATCTCTTCTTGACCTGACGCTGTGAGGCAAACAGTTTTAGAAATTCTTCTGACCTGACGCTGAGGCAAACAGGATCGAAAAGAAAAAGATACATGAAATGTTCGCGTATTTAATCTGACATAAATATGGTTGGTGCTTCAATTCCATACATGATAAAATAACTGACCCTCCTACCTACTGCATACTCGTATCGTGAAATAGGAAATGACAGACACTTAATACTCTAATTTCGTAAAAAGCTATGATACATTATTGTAAAGAAATATAATAATAATGTAATAGAGAGAAAAGTAAACAAATAAACGGACAAAATATATGTTAACAGAAATCCCAGAAAATGTTGGAAACTCGTAGAGCTTATTTTTGATCCGAAGATGACACCTAGTCAATCAAACAACTAATTAATCACATAATCAATCAATCAATTAATGATATCGATATAGATAATTTCTTACTATTGTATTGATTGTTTCGTGTGTTTGACTGATAACTTGTATATTAACTGATGATTTTTTTTTTTTTTTTATTTCTGATTGAGCATTGCACAGATTTAGACACAAAATCAAACTGAGAAGTTCCAGCAAGCTGCGATCAGAAACAATGCTGGAGGAACTCAAGTTGGTCACAAGTAAACAACAAACCACCTCACCTGTTCAGGTGTGCTTGTATTCATCACCAGTTGACTACACCTGTACTTGTAAACCAACTTGTAACACGATGGAATATCCCATTACACGAAGTTTGCACCAATATAGTCGTCAAAGGACAGGTGTAATACCTGTAAAACTACCCACATGTGATAAATACATACCTGTCCTGTACAAGGTTAACGTCTGTGAAAGCAGATGGCAATTTCCCATGAAGACAATGAATATGTTCAAAGATGAAAACTTCAGTCCTCCCATTGCTGCTAACAAACAAAGATGAGGACCACATTTTTCACATTACCAACATCTCAGAGATGAAAGCCTCAATGTTCACATTACCAACAACTCAGAGATGGAAGCCTCAATGTTCACATTATCAACAAGTCAGAGATGGAAGCCTCAATTTCCTATTTCTAGCAAGTCAGAGTCCAAATATGCAACATAAGAACCACAACTCAGAACACTCTAATCTTTGTCAACAACTCACAAGTCACGGCATACTGACATTGTAGTTAATAAACCACGACAAGGAACACTTTCATATATTCATGATAAGAATCATCATCATCAAGATGCGTGTCATTTATAGGACGTTGCTCTCTTTGCAGCGCATCTGAAATTCAATCTGTCCTAGCAGTTACCACTTCGTCGATGGTCATGTTCATGGTTTCTTTAATATCTTGTAACCATCTTCTTCTTGGTCTGCCTCTGCGTCCTGGAACCCTGCTCTCCAATACTGTTCTCTTCAGGCCATCATGACGCTTGATGTAGCCAAAGTATTTATTTTTCATGCGTAGTATATTGTTTATCAGCCAATCTCTTTAACATTCAGTTCTTTCAGGACATCAGTGTTCTTCCTTTTTTTACTGTCCATGACTATAAGAATCGCCAACATAAATACTGTCATATGACACAACATTCAATATTAGTCATTATCTGTTCTCATCATCATCAGGTGCCGTCTCCACATCGAAGGTTGGCTGCAATGAATCTCCAGCATCCTCTGTCTTTCGCCTTGGTGTTGCACACTGCCAGACTGTAACCTGTCCATTTCTTAAAGTTTCCTCCCACTTATCTCTCGGTCTTCCTCTTGCTCTTCTCCCCTCAACTTCCCCTCTAGTAAATGTTTTATCATGGTGTCATGCCTTTTATGTGCCCAAAATACTTTACTTGTCTGAATTTTATTTCTCTTAATAATTGTTTCTTCATGCCTAGTTTTCCTAAAACTTGTTTATTTGTCTGTTTTTCTGTCCATGAAACTCTGCTTATTCTTCTATATATCCACATCTCAAATGCATCAATTCTGTCTTCTAACTGCTTGTTCATTGTCCATGTTTCCGAGCCATACATTAATATAGGATATATATAGCATTTGATCATTCTAATTTTTAGCCTGTTTGTGATTTGTTTGGATGTCAGTAACTTTCTCATACTATTGAAATTATCCTTGGCCATTCCTATTCTCTTTTTAATTTCAGTTATACATCTGCCATCATCTGTTATATATATCTGTTCTACGTGAATATTTTTCTCACCAAAATGATAAATAATAATATAATAATTCCTCTCGTACCGTTATACGTTACATAGGGCCTGCAAGTAATTTCTCAATACCGCTCTATCCTGGGCAACTCGCTCAATCTACTCCATGGAACTGAGACCGATATTTCCTGCCTCTCTCAGCAAAGTTCTTTTCAGGGTCTCCTTAGGTCGACCTCTCTTTCTTGAACCCTTTGCATGCCACTTCAATGCCTGCTTTGATATTCGTTGATCATTTCTCCTCAAGGTGTGCCCAACATATCTCCATCTTCTCTTTCTTATAACAGTTGTCACTAGTGGTTGACCAGACATATCTCTGATTTCATCACTTTTCCTGAATTCGTTCCATTTTATATTCATTATTTTTCGCAGACATCTATTTTCAAATGCATTCAACTTACTTTCTATATCTTTAGTCATTTTCCAACTCTCGCTGGCATATGTTAGGATTGATACAACATTTGAATTGAAAATGATAAATACTTTCTTTATATCCACACAAGTAACTTCCCTTTCAGAATTTGTACCACAAGTGAATTCTTCGAATATTTGTCACAAGTAACTTTCCCTTTCTGAATATTTATCACAAGTAACTTCCCCTTTCTGAATATTTTCCACAAGTAAATTCCATTTTTCAAACTATTTACCACAAGTAGCTTCCCTTCTCAGAATAGTTTCAACAAGTAACTTCCCTTTCTGGAAAGGCTAAAAATAAACAAAGATGAAGACCCCCAAGTATTCTTGTAAAACATAATTGTTATCGATTGTTTCCACCTACGTACGAATATATTTGAAACATGACAGAAGTTTTATTTGTTTATGAAATGTTTGGTAATATTATTGGAGTATTACTTTGCAAGCAGAAACAAACACACATTCATCATCATCATTCTATATGTTTATTAGAAATAGTATGATACATTAATACTACTAGCATCTTATCTAGGATTCAATCGCTTGGAAAACAAAAACAAGGAAAATGTCCCCCTCTCTGACTAACTAACTAACTAGATGAGCTTAATATACGTATACACAATAATAGCTTAATATACTCTCGGCCCCACTAAATTAGCTAAGAGTGCCAGCATCAAAGCCCTCCATTGACGATATCAGTTGAATCTACAGTACCAAGTTCTGAGGGCAGTTTCCTAGTGAACATATTCAGTTCTCTAACACAGAGCGAAGTGAACTTTCTGATATCTAGTTCTCTATCACAGAGCGAAGTGAACTCTCTGATATCTAGTTCTCTACTACAGAGCGAAGTGAACTCTCTGATATCTAGTTCTCTACTACAGAGCGAAGTGAACTCTCTGATATCCAGTTCTCTATCACAGAGCGAAGTGAACTCTCTGATATCTAGTTCTCTACTACAGAGCGAAGTGAACTCTCTGATATCTAGTTCTCTACTACAGAGCGAAGTGAACTCTCTGATAACTAGTTCTCTACTACAGAGCGAAGTGAACTCTCTGATATCCAGTTCTCTAACACAGAGTGAAGTGAACTCTCTGATATCTAGTTCTCTATCACAGAGCGAAGTGAACTTTCTGATATCTAGTTCTCTATCACAGAGCGAAGTAAACTTGATATCTAGTTCTCTATCACAGAGCGAAGTGAACTCTTGATATCTGCAGAAACTAAACAATAACATAACAGTGTTATAGCCGAGAATCGAAGATTTGAGTTTGTGTTTCTTTGATAACCCGGGACGACTTCATTGTCAACTTTGCTCGCTGGAAAAGTTCAACTGCTTCTTCGATTGTATCCGGCATAGGCTGATGAAGTGTTTCTGGTAATAGAAGAGATAATAATGCCGCCAATAGAGCCACGCCTCCAAACACAGTAGTTGGCAGAGCCTTGGAGAGTGATCCTCCCACTATAATCCCCTGTAGATGAACACAAGTTGATAGATGTATACAAGTATATCTCTAAACGTTGGAAGAAGTAGAAGAAGAAGTAGAAGAAGAAGAAGAGGAAGAGTATTTAGGGTGAAAACATCTTTGATTTACTAGTGGACGAAAAAAAAAATGTAATTACAAATAACTTAGTTTTGCTGTACGGTCTTAGAAACACGGAGGCTGACTAAAACAATAACTAATAAACTGCAAACATTCATCAAAAGTTATCTACACAGCAAGACTGAGATGGTATGATTGTCACAATTAAGAAGTTTCTGTAGAGAACAAGACAGATTCTTGTGAACCAAGAGAGGAGGAAGAGAAGTTGGAACTAGATAGGACACATCTTGTAAAATCCTAAAGAAAATAATTCAATAGCTCTTTCATGAAATCCGCAGGGAAAACGAAAGAGAAAAAAGTCTTTAAATACATGTAGAAGAGATTTTATAGGCAGAGATGGACGATTTAAGGACGAGCTGAGCTGCAAGATACAGCTACAGATAGGAAAAGTTGACATGGGTTGGTTGGGAGATTTTTCTCCATGCGGGGTTACAAAGGCACACGAGAGAGAGAAAGAGAGAGAGAGAGAGAGAAAGCGATAGAAAACAGTTTCCCAGTTACAAAACAGATTTTAAAAAAGCAAGTATTCAGGTAGTTAAAAGCATTAAAACATTAAAAACCAGAATAAGGAGATTAACCTATTCACTCTTCTGAGCTGATATAGTGGCTCGCGGTAGTTTTTTTAAAAATAATACAGACTGTAGTCTGTCTAATTCAGTATGAATGAAAATAATGCAGACTATAGTCTGTCTAATTCACTATGAATGAAAATCGTGACATATCCTTTACATGACGTAGCCATCAACTACAGTCAACGAGTCGTCGATTTTCTAGGTACCACTTATACGTTGAGTAGTTTCTCATTGCTTTCTGAACGGTCAGGTCTATTTTTCTTTCGTAAAATCCAACGGAAACGAATCTGCTTCCAAACTGCATTCCCCGAAGTTTGAACCAGGTACGCTTGGGTTGTGATCGAGCACACTACCACTTAAGCTACAGGCGCCCACAATTCAGTATACATCGCAATATAAGTGCGTCTGGAGGTAAAAACAAAATTAATGACGGACGGAAAGGGTTAACCACTTACCATGTCTGCTGTATAAGGTTAACCATTACCAAGTCTGCTGTATAAGGGTTAACTACATACCAAGTCTGATGTATAAGGGTTAACTACTTACCAAATCTGCTGTATACGGGTTAACTACTGACCAAGTCTGCTGTATAAGGTTAACTACTTGAAAGTCGCTGTATAAGGGTTAACTACTTACCAAGTCTACTGTATAAGGGTTAACTACATACCAAGTCTGATGTATAAGGGTTAACTACTTACCAAATCTGCTGTATACGGGTTAACTACTGATCAAGTCTGCTGTATAAGGGTTAACTACTGACCATGTCTGCTGTATAAGGAGACAACATTGCAGCCATATTTTCAAACACAGAACAGACGCCAATAGCAGAGTTTCGGACACATGTTGGGAAGATTTCCACTGACATAATGTACAAAGCTGAGTAGCTACATGACGACATCATCTTGCCAATCATAACTAATGCTGTGATTGTCCATTCATGATCTAGATAGAAGATGATGTAATACATACAGATTGTTAAAAAAAACACGTGAAAAAAAAGAAATTTGTAATTTCATCAAAATGTAAATTAGCTTATTTCCCTAAGGCTTGCAGTTGTTTTAAGTTATGATTGTCCTATCTCTGTCGTTGTCATCTCCTAGTCAAATCAAGATAGGGTAGTCGTTCTATCAAGATATTTAAAACAAAGATGCACCACATATCTTAGGTTAACTATGTGAAAATATTGCACAAGTAACTCGGTCAGGATTCGAACCTACATTCTGCTAAATCTTAGAAGGTTTATACAATATGGGGTCTCTGTGGCCTAGAGGTTAGGTACTCGCCTCTCAAGCCAAAGGTAACTGTTCGCTCCCTCGTAGAGTCATCTGGATATTTTTCCAGAGAGCCATGATTTCAGTGTAGGTGACGTCGATTTCCTAGTTCTATAGGAGACGGACGATAAAACATAGGTCGCGTGTACAATTTTAACACGTAAGAGAGTTCTTGACAGTTCAAAATCAGAAGAACAGGCTGGAAAGCCGCTGCCTGGGAAAGTTATTTAGGAAAAAATAGATTACAAATAAAATTCCTACAAAATATCTTCACCATCTTCAAATTACATCGGAGACCCTCGCCGGTGCTACGGAATTTGTGCACTTCAGATTACATCTTCCTGTGTAAGAAAGAGATCGGAGCACAGATGATTACTCGCCGAATTGCAATGATGATGGACCTATGAATCAATCAATAAATTTCCCGTACAATGAGAAATATAGTGCTCTTAATGAAAAGTCACTAAAGTGCCCTAATGGCGTGAATGGTGCAAATTTCTACGCCCATATAGTGGTTAGTGGTATGGAATGGGTTAAAGAAGAAGAAACATATATTACTAATAATTACCTTCATTTCCAAATACAACGGGAAAGTTAACAGCCAAACAAGCAACACCTCCTATAAATATACAAGTCACATGGAGATATTTGCGACCTGTACGATCCAGCAAAACCAGGCACAGTAAGAATCCTAGAATTTCTACAGCCAGACTAATGAGGAAGTTCACGTACAGGGATCCTGACAAGTTGTTCAAGTTTAAACTTAATCCATTGTAGAGGAAGTTCACTGCAAACCTGAACACGGGAAAATACTAAAAGTAATTCAAGTAGACCGCACGGCAAGAAAACTACGTAACATATATATTCTTTCATTTTTCTGGTGTATTGCGTACAGACCGATATCATAATCATCATCATCCTGTGCCGTTTTTACGTCGAATGTTGACTGCAGCCGATTTCAAGTCAATTCTACTATTGTCCCTGATGGCATACTTATTTAGAATATTACGTGTTCACTTGTTTATGTTTTATCCCAAAAAATCGATATCTTCCCATGTCTATTCCCACCCCAATTGTCCCTATCTACACGATCTTCAACACAGTGTCAAGTTTTAGTTGTCTACCTTATATTTCTGTTTTAGTAATTCTCTTGTTATTCTTAGTTCAACACTTTTTTAGTTTTTCCTACTTCCTCTGTCTGGTATCACTTCACTTGTTCTGGTACCTACTTCCTCTGTTCTTCTTTCCTCTACTTCCACTCTGTTCTTCTGCTAGAGGAGACTTACGGGGATCTACTGTCCTGGTCATGCCTACTTCCACTCTGTTCTTCTGCTAGAGGAGACTTACGGGGATCTACTGTCCTGGTCATGCCTACTTCCATCTGTTCTTCTGCTAGAGGAGACTCGGGATCTACTGTCCTGGTCATGCCTACTTCCACTCTGTTCTTCTGCTAGAGGAGACTTACGGGATCTACTTCCTGTCATGCCTTACTTCCACTCTGTTCTTCTGCTAGTAGAGACTTACAGGGATCTACTGTCCTGGTATGCCTATTTCCACTCTGTTCTTCTGTAGAGGAGACTTAGGAGGATCTACTGTCTGGTCATTCCTACTTCCACTCTGTTCTTCTGCTAGAGGAGACTTACGGGGATCTACTGTCCTGGTCATCCCTACTTCCACTCTGTTCTTCTGCTAGAGGAGACTTACGGGGATCTACTGTCCTGGTCATGCCTACTTCCACTCTGTTCTTCTGCTAGGGAGACTTGGGGATCTACTGTTCTGGTCATGCCTACTTCCACTCTGTTCTTCTGCTAGAGGAGACTTACGGGGATCTACTGTCCTGGTCATCCCTACTTCCACTCTGTTCTTCTGCTAGAGGAGACTTAGGGGGATCTACTGTTCTGGTCATGCCTACTTCCACTCTGTTCTTCTGCTAGAGGAGACTTACGGGGATCTACTGTCCTGGTCATGCGGGTGTTCGAGGCAACAAGAGAGCGGACATGCTTGCATAGAAAGCATCGATTGTTTGGGAGTTTAGAATGGATAAGTGGATATTCGTCGATCCCTTGGCAACCTTCTGTTGAATGAGAACACTAAAATTGACATTTAATAAATCCAGCGATTTAAAGAGTTTGTAATTACTTGTTGTACAAGTACAGCTGGTTCCTTGAGGAGCAGAGAGAGAGAAGTGTTTTTAACCAGAAAGCCACAGGAACCATCAGTATGCATACCCTTCGAAATCTGTTGGAGGAGATTGAGCACCTATCGGTCTGTTCTTAGTGCTGTGAAGTCAGTTCATTAACCAATAACAAATCTCATGTTATTGGTTAATAAATCGACGTCATGGCACTGAGGGTAGACCAATAGGTGCTCAGTCTGCCACCTCAGACAACAAATCTCATGTTATTGGTTAATAAATCGACGTCATGGCACTGAGGGTAGGCCAATAGGTGCTCAGTCTGCCACCTCAGACAACAAATCTCATGTTATTGGTTAATAAATCGACGTCATGGCACTGAGGGTAGACCAATAGGTGCTCAGTCTGTCACCTCAGGCATCCATTCTGCTTGTACAAGATTTCATTCATGAAATTGAAAACACTGCACAATTGACCACGGGCCGAGGGTATTCCAATAGTTAGAAGCTAGTTTGGCACCAGAAAAATGTTTCCACGGTGTGCACACGATAAACGGTTGAACTATTAGTGACCTTGATCCTTTATTTGGGGATCTAAATAGCAAATAGCTATGTCGTCGGAGCAAACGTTGCCAGAATCGTGAGAGACATTTGTTGATAAGGAAAGCAAACCTTCACTCAAATATCAGTCAGATGTACTACATTAAGCGCAATGCTACTCCTGAATTCTTAGCGAACAAAACCAACAAACAAAATTTGGACTGGAACCAGGTAGTACACAGATAGTAACAGGAACCAGGTAGTACACAGATAGTAACAGGAACCAAGTAGTACACAGATAGTAACAGGAACCAGGTAGTACTCATATAGTAACAGGAACCAGGTAGTACACAGATAGTAACAGGAACCAGGTAGTACTCATATAGTAACAGGAACCAGGTAGTACACAGATAGTAACTGGAACCAGGTAGTACACAGATAGTAACTGGAACCAGGTAGTACACCGATAGTAACTGGAACCAGGTAGTACACCGATAGTAACTGGAACCAGGTAGTACACCGATAGTAACTGGAACCAGGTAGTACACCGATAGTAACAGGAATCAGGTAGTACACAGATAGTAACTGGAACCAGGTAGTACACCGATAGTAACTGGAACCAGGTAGTACACAGATAGTAACAGGAATCAGGTAGTACACAGATAGTAACTGGAACCAGGTAGTACACCGATAGTAACTGGAACCAGGTAGTACACAGATAGTAACAGGAACCAGGTAGTACACAGATAGTAACTGGAATCAGGTAGTACTCAGATAATAACAGGAACCAGGTAGTACTCATATAGTAACAGGAACCAGGTAGTACTCAGATAGTAACAGGAACCAGGTAGTACACAGATAGTAACAGGAACCAGGTAGTACTCAGATAGTAACAGGAACCAGGTAGTGCACAGATAGTAACTGGAACCAGGTAGTACTCAGATAGTAACAGGAACCAGGTAGTACACAGTGAATGTTCTGAAATATATTCTATCCCGTCCGAGTGGTTACCGGGGCCTAAATTGAGGTGTAAAGAATACAACCACTGTTACCTGCCACGCATGTCGTAAGAGGCTATTAATGAGGTTGGGCGTGGGGCTAGCTACCCCACACCGTAAAAAACACTAGATGGCTACAGAACGGAGAGCGAACCGAGTAAACGCTGGCTGAAACCGGACACATCACTGAAGGATAAGCAACAGAACTCTAAATGGTGCTGAAGATGTGTCGTAAAACACACCAATGCTAAGGCTGCATGAATCAGATTTCCACATGAATAGAATTTAGTCAATAATATAAATAACAAAATTAAAACATAACACCAATCAAATATAAGGAGGTATCTGTGGCGTAGAGGCTATGTACTCGCCTTTCATGTCAAACATTCTCGGTTCGCTTCCTCGTGAAGACATCGGGATATTTTTGCAGAGATCTCTGATCTCAGAGTAGGTGAGATCGAGTTCCTAGTCCTTACGGAGACGGACGATTAAAACGTTGGTACAGTGTTCAATTTGAGCACGTTAAAAGAACCCTAGGCAGTTCAAAATTAAGAAAAGCAATCTAGGCAAAATTCAGTAGAGAAAAAGATCTTCAGCATCTTCAAAAATACATCGAGGGACACTCGCTGGTGCTACGGAGCTCGTGCACTGAAGCAGAGATCTTACTGTGTAAGTAACAGATTAGAGCACACATGGTTACTCATCAACGTTCAATAATGATGGTGCTATCAATCAATCAACAAATCAATCAATCAAACAAAAGGTGAACAACAGAATGATGAACTTTCTACATAAACATAACTTGCCAGTTCAAGAAAACGACAACAGATGTCACCAACAACTGCCTGTTGCTAATAAGTTTCCAGACCTTGACCGTGGGTGTGACAGATCCATCAATCATAGATTTGAACATGTCTTCTGTAAACGCGGTCTAAAGTTGGAGAAATATAATGACAGATCGAGTACATCTATTCAATCTGTTAGAGAAATACAAACTTATCTGAAGATTGTATACAATTGTTATAGTAAATAGTTATAGTAATGTAGTAGTAATAATAATAACCAGCCATCGTATGCCTTGATGACAACAGCCTCAGACTTGAGTTGTGGCACCTCTCTGGTGTGTGCGGATGTGACTGTAGAGTGTAGACTGTAGCACAATCCCCTACCACAAGTGGGGCATACACAGGGGCGTGCCGTGCTAT
The DNA here is from genome assembly GCA_020796225.1 of Arion vulgaris. Lineage (NCBI taxonomy): Eukaryota > Metazoa > Mollusca > Gastropoda > Stylommatophora > Arionidae > Arion > Arion vulgaris. The sequence goes on from CM036762.1 coordinate 2,615,110, forward strand.
GATACAGAGAGGCGGTCGCATCAGGCGGAACCGTACGACAGGCGGCATAGGCAGCGAAATCAAAATAACAAGTGGTTATTTTAAAGAAAAAACATTTAAGTTGCGGCATTTCGAAGATTTGCATCATACTGAGAAAATATACCGCACGGCCCTAGGCATACATGATCAAGGCTAGACATGTGTGTGTTGTTTGTTCTGTCTTTTCGCGCAACTCGTTTTCTCTGCACGTCAATGTCACGACTATTCTGAGCTATGTGAGTTAATCTTGTGTTGTTACAGCACCACATTTGACGATATTGTTCATGGGGTTCCCAGCACATTGTGTCTCTAGAAGACTGTAGTAATGGTCATCTCTCGGGTCCAGAGAGTTCGGTATGGACGCACCATAAGTAAATTGAATATTTCACCATAAATATAATAAAACTAAAGTAAATTGGACGCAGAATAAAGCAGTGAGAAGGTATAATAGAGTCACCAATGAGGAACTTATGGAGGAAACGAGACAGATTCTAGTGAAATAAGAGCTGAAGAATTAACGCATACGCTAGATAGGCAACACTTGATAAAGTTCGAAAGAAATGTAACAAGAATGGTCTTTTCTGGAACCCACAAGGAAAGCGATAAAGAGTGATACCTAGAAATACAAGGAGAAGCGATTCGGGGTCAGAGATTAACGATATACAGAAGAGCTGGGGGATGGAGAGGGGGAGAGAGACTGCAAGAGATATCTAATGAAAGGAAGTCGGCATGAGTTGGTTCAGAGCACATGTCCCAATCGGGGTTATAGGGACAAAAACTGAAGAGAAAGGAAGGAGAAAGAGAAAGGGAAAATCTCACAAGAAATGTAATGCGATATTTTCATAGTGACCTTATTTTATTTTATAAGTTGTGTGACTGGAGAATCTAATGCATTGGGAATCAGCATGTATACACTTCACCATCTGCTTCTTCTTCTTCTTTGCGTTCGTTCTTTACAACCAATTTTAATCACTCTTTGTGATATGTTTAATCTTTGCCAAGAACGTGTATACGTTGCACATTGGTTTGGTAGGCCCCTCCCCTAAACGCATAGACTTGTACACGTTTAGGACACGTGCATCCGATTTCAGCCAAACCTCCTTAGTCGCCTCTTACAACATGCGTGGCAGGTAACAGTGGTTCTATTCTTTACACCCCTAATTTGGGCCCCGGTAACCACTGAGCGCACCATCTGCTGATAGTACATGTCTTGTAGTCATTTCAACATTGACCTTATAATACATTGACCGTGTCATACAATCACCTTAAAATAAATGGACCGTGTCATACAACGACCTTATCACACAAATGACCTTATCATACAATCACCTTATCATACAATGACCTTATCATACAATGACCTTGTCATACAATGACCTTATCATACAATAACCTAGTCATACAATGACCTTATCATACAATGACCTAGTCATACAATGACCTTATCGTACAATGACCTAGTCATACAATGACCTTATCATACAATGACCTTGTCATACAATGACCTTATCATACAATGACCTAGTCATACAATGACCTTATCATACAATGACCTTATCATACAATGACCTAGTCATACAATGACCTTATCATACAATGACCTTATCATACAATGACCTAGTCATACAATGACCTTATCATACAATGACCTTGTCATACAATGACCTTATCATACAATAACCTAGTCATACAATGACCTTATCATACAATGACCTAGTCATACAATGACCTTATCGTACAATGACCTAGTCATACAATGACCTTATCATACAATGACCTTGTCATACAATGACCTTATCATACAATGACCTAGTCATACAATGACCTTATCATACAATGACCTTATCATACAATGACCTAGTCATACAATGACCTTATCATACAATGACCTTATCATACAATGACCTTATCATACAATGACCTTGTCATACAATGACCTTATCATACAATGACCTTATCATACAATGACCTTGTCATACAATGACCTTATCATACAATGACCTAGTCATACAATGACCTTATCATACAATAACCTTATCATACAGTTATGACAGACTCTGACCTTATTTGAGTCTGCAATTTTTCTCAATATTTTCTCCGCTTCCTGGTAGCGTTGTTTGTCAATGAGCCATCTTGGAGACTCGGGTACTAAACTGAATGGAGACCACAGACACAAGATATAAGCGATGGACCACATAAGTAATATGTAAGCGATAGACCACCGGAGGTAGGGTGTGTCTGATTGACGTTAGAGATAAGGTATGAGTTATGGACCACGGAAATAAGAAGCAATTGATGGACCATAGATACAGATTGCAAATAGTGGACCACTGACATAAAATGGGAGTAATGGACCACTGACATAAAATGAGTAATGGACCACTGACATAAAATGGAAAATGGACCACTGACATAAGATATAAGGAGTAATGACAGACATCAGATGTAGTGATGAACCACATACATAAGATATAATGATGTAATGACAGACATCAGATGTAGGTGATGAACCACATACATAAGGTTACAGCATGGACTAACATGATGCCTGCCATCAGGTTGATGATGACCACACAAATTTTCATCCAATGGAATAGTTGTCTGTTATCTGGAGGTAGATGACTAGTGACCCGATACGGGCTGACATGTCTTGACAGTCAAGGTATACTGGCACTTTGGGTAGTTACTGCCTTTGTTTTGACGTTTTTGTTCCATCCTGCTGTTCTACGGCTGCAGGTTGAGGTGAACCTACTAAGAAGTATGCGCCAGACTGATCTGCTGAGCAGCATTCTCCAGTTGTTGACATCTAGCCAAAAGATTTCATCGAGTTCTTGAGTGTTCTTTGAATCGCTTTGGCGTCTGTGAGCCTTACCACTTGAGCTCACTACATAAAGAGCTCGTTTGGGTATTTGATACTGAGTAAGATACGTAATTGCCATACATAAGATATGGTAATGACCGCTGATTGAGGAACCAATAATGGAAGAAGTGTGCCAATGACTCTAGCATAAGATATGAGTAATGGACCACTAGCATAAGATATGAGTAATGACCAATACATATGATATAGTTTGGACCCATAGCTACAACTTTGCAGCCACATAAAAGAGTCGTTGGGTATTTGAGACTGAGTAAGAAAAGTAATGGACCACATACATAAGATATGAGTAATGGACCACATAGATAAGATACGAGTAATGGACCACATACATAAGATATGAGTAATGGACCACATACATAAGATAGAGTAATGGACCACAAATAAGATATGATAATGGACCACACACATAAGATAGAGTAATGGACCACATACATAAGATAGAGTAATGGACCACATACATAAGATACATAAGATATGAGTAATGGACCACATACATAAGATATGAGTAATGGACCACATACATAAGATATGAGTAATGGACCACATACATAAGATATGAGTAATGGACCACACACATAAGATATGAGTAATGGACCACACACACATAAGATATGAGTAATGGACCACACACATAAGATATGAGTAATGGACCACACACATAAGATATGAGTAATGGACCACACACATAAGATATGAGTAATGGACCACATACATAAGATATGAGTAATGGACCACACACATAAGATATGAGTAATGGACCACACACATAAGATATGAGTAATGGACCACATACATAAGATATGAGTAATGGACCACACACATAAGATATGAGTAATGGACCACACACATAAGATATGAGTAATGGACCACACACATAAGATATGAGTAATGGACCACATACATAAGATATGAGTAATGGACCACATACATAAGATATGAGTAATGGACCACATACATAAGATATGAGTAATGGACCACACATAAGATATGAGTAATGACCACATATAGTATGTAATGGACCACATACATAAGATATGAGTAATGGACACATACATAAGATATGATAATACCAACATAAGATAGAGATGCAGTAATGGACACATACATAAGATATGAGTAATGGACCACATACATAAGATATGAGTAATGGACCACACACATAAGATATGAGTAATGGACCACATACATAAGATACAAGTAATGGACCACATACATAAGATATGAGTAATGGACCACATACATAAGATATGAGTAATGGACCACATACTAAGATATGAAATGGACCACATAAGATATGAGTAATGACCACAACATAAGATATGAGTAATGGACCACATACATAAGATTGAGTAATGGACCACAAGTAAAACACATACTAGATATGAGTAATGGACCACATACATAAGATATGAGTAATGGACACACAAAGATATGAGTAATGACCATACATAGATATGAGTAATGGACCACATACATAAGATATGAGTAATGGACCACATACATAAGATATGAATGATAGACCACATGAAAAAGATATGATGGACCATGTATGAATTCACTGCAGTAAACAGTACTCACAAAAATCTACTGACCACATTAAAATAAATATAGGAACAGAGGAGAGACCATAGACTAGTTCTGATATCCTCCAGTCTTTGCTGATATAAGCAACCATCACGACCAGCAACTGACCACTGGACCAGAACAGCTGGACCACAACTCCTACAAATGTTCTCTTGGAGGGTCCGACCAGTTCCATTCCTGCACGACGATTGTGAGAGTGGAAATGTTGATTTTATTACAAGACAGGAAGTGTGGGTGGTGCTAGTATGTGGTATGTGTAGAAATGGTTGTTGTTGATGCTTTCTTGTGATAGCCATGTGTGTAGCAGTAATAGAAGCAAAGTAGTAGTTGTAGCTTAGTGTAGTAGTAGTAGTAGTAGTAGCAGTAGTAACAGTAGTAATAGTGGTAGTAGTAGTAACAGTAGTAGCAGTAGTAGTTGTAGTAGTAGTGGTTGTTATGGAAGCAATAGTGGCTGTAGTAGTAATAGTAGTGAAAGTAATAGTAATAGTAGTAATAGTAGTGGTAGTAGTTGTAGTAGTAGTGGTGTTATGTACAATAGTGGCTGTATAGTAATAGTAGTAATAGTAGTGAAAGTAATAGTAATAGTAGTAATAGTAGTAATAGTAGTGATAGTAGTGTAGTAGTAGTTGTAGTAGTCAGTAGTGTAGTAGTAGAGTAGTTGAGTAGTGCGTAGCAGTAGTGTAGCAGTAGTATGTGCAGTAGCAGTAGTAGCAGTAGCTGTAGCAGCGTAGCAGTAGCTGCAGTAGGCTGCAGCAGCTGTGCAGCAGCGTAGCTGCAGCAGTAGCAGTGCAGCAGCTGTAGCGTAGCTGAGTCGCAGTGCAGCAGCTGCAGAGCAGCAGCTGCAGCAGAGCTGCAGGCAGTAGCAGCAGCTAGCAGCAGCTGCAGCAGCTGCAGCAGCAGTGCAGCAGTAGCAGCAGTCAGCAGCGAGCTGCAGCTGCAGCAGAGCTTAGCAGAGCTGCAGTAGCAGTGTAGCAGTAGCAGTAGCAGAGTAGTGAGTGAGCAGTAGCTGAGCTGTGCAGTAGCTTGAGTAGTAGCATGTAGTAGTAGTAGTAGCTAGCTAGTAGCAGTGAGTCAGTAGCTAGTAGTTGCAGTGTATTGAGCAGTAGTAGCTGAGAGTAGTGCAGTGAGTGCTGAGTCTAGCTGCAGTAGCTGCAGTAGCTAGTGTCAGCAGCTGAGCAGCAGTGCAGAGCTGTAGTCAGTGCTTAGCAGTGAGCAGTGAATAGAGCAGCAGTGAGCAGAGCAGCAGCTAGCAGCTGCAGAGTGCAGCGTGGTGAGCAGCAGTGAGCAGTGCAGTAGCGAGCAGTAGCAGCTGAGAGCTGTAGCAGTGAAGAGTGATAGTAGTTGCAGTAGTAGTAGAGTGTAGTAGCTTGAGTAGTAGTAGTAGAGTAGTGTTGTAGTAGTTGTAGTAGTAGTAACAGTGTTGTTTTTCTTCTAATTGGCTTACTTTATTTTCTTTGTAAAATATATTTGTAATGAGTGTTGGGCCCTATCTTTAGTGCTGCAGAGGGTGGTATCCAGTGACGTTCTAAACGTGTAAAATCTCGAGCGTCGTCATCCTTTCGAACATGAGCTGCTCGGAATTTTGTTTAGTTTTCTATTGGCTCAGTGAGGGCTCCACCCTTTGGCCGCGATAAATTTTTATTTTAAAATATTTTGGGGCTTACCCTGTTAGTGCCGCAGAGGGTGGTACCCGGTCATGTTTTAAGACGTGTAAAATCTAGAGCTGCTCTGAATTTTTAATTTAGTTTAATTGCCATTTTTTTTTTTTTCTGGAGCCCTTACCCTTTAGTGCCGGACAGGGTGGTACCCGGTCACGTTGTAAACGTGTAAAAATCCCGAGCGTCGTCTTCCTTTCGAAAGAGAGCTGCTCGGAACTTTGGTTTTGTTGCCTATTGGCTATATGATGGCTCCCGCCCATTGGCCACGATCAAGTGGGCACTAACACTTTGATCTTAGCCAAAAGGCGAGACGAGAAGCGAGGGCTGTAGTTTCATCATTATCATCAAATAGCTTGTCCTGAGCAGAACTTTGCCATCTTAACATTCCTTCGGGATTTCTCTCTCTCATGGGTCAGATGTCCTGCCTATGCAGCGGTCATGTTCAAACCATCAGTTACATCAGTTACATCAGTTACAGCTGTGGTAGTAGTAGTTGCTGTTTTAGTAGTATTTGTAACAGCAGTTACTGTTATTGTTTCTACTTTGTTGAATTATGAAGTTGTAAATAGCCTCCCTTTGATCCCATTTATAGAATACGTACATTCATTGCTAATTACTTCCCTTGGAGAGTTGTCCATATACACATATCATGGTCGGACATCTTAGCTGGTAATAATTACTATTATCTTTATCGCATGTCACTGGTGTCCTAATCTAGCCATTGTGTTTATCTACTGTTAATACGTAGCAGTCTAGGTATGCCAATCAATCAAGTTCCATTCCTGCAGGTGTACGCGGTTATGTTTCTACACAACTCTCTCTCTACCTTGCGCAGATTATCTACCAGTTCTGATGCCGACTTTGTGTTGAACCACTATTCAGAACATCCAATAATTTTTTTTTATTATTGCAAGATATTGAACGAGTCACCAATGATAGAAAGGTATAGAGTTATTGCTTACATGCCCTCTGTAATGTATAACGGTACTAGCCAAGTGTAATTATATATATATATATATATATATTTCTCTTGTAATTTCTCCATACTGATCTGTCCTGGACAACTGAAACTCTTCCATGGAATTTATTCCGATATTTATTGTCTCATCAAAATCGTTTCAAGGTTTTCCTAGTGCGTCCTATCTTTCTGGAACCCTTTGCGTTTAACTTCAGTGTCCGCTTTGATTCTCTTTGATCATTTCTTCACAATGCATTCCCAACATATCTCCATCTTCTCCTTTTTGTAACAGTTGTTACTAGTGGTTGACCAGGCATATCTCTGATTTCATCACTTCTCCTCAATTCGTCCCATCTTATGTTCATTATTTTTCGCAGACATCTATTTTCAAATGCATGCAAACATATATAAGTGACTGCGTATGTACGTGTGTATGTATGTATGTATGTGTGTATGTATGTATGCAGGTGTGTCAAAGACTTGACGTGAATAACTAGCTCACCTGTAGAAGCACTAATGGCAAACATCTCGGCAGCCATACCCTGTATTGATCTGATCACAAGCACCGCCACCATGGACGAGGCGAAGTAGAGACTTGTACCAAATACAGCTTGGATACCCAAGCATAAAAGCAGCGCCCTCTTCCGGCCAATTCTTGCACAGACAACAATATATAACAACACAGGGAGGAGATACATTACGTCATACGTTACTAAATATAGAATACTTTCTTTTCAAACATGATTATTCAACAAAAAGTTCATTGTCTAACACATATACTCAAATGTTACACATACAAACAGCTAACATCAGCGAAGGAAACAATCTTGGGGAACTCTTAAACGAATTTCTTTTGCAGATGATCAGGCAATCATATCAACAACAGAAGAACAGCTACAACAACACATTAACAGACTCCAGTTAGCATGTAACGAATACAATATGAGAATAAACATTGACAAAACAGAAGTAATGACATTCGCCAGAGATGAAAACACTACCAATATCTCCATCGACAATCTCCCATTAAAACAAGTCAAATACTTTATATATCTAGGATCATTTTTTCAGCAAACGGAAGAATAACTAATGAAATTCAACACAGATGCAACAAAGCAAATCAAATGATAGGACAAATGGCGCCAATTTTAAAATGCAAACATGTCACCATGAACACAAAAAGAGCAATGTTCAACACAATATTTTCCCACATTACGTTACCAGTGCCAAACCTGGACGCTGACAACAAATGATAGAAGAAAACTAGTCACGACAGAGATGAAGTGTCTACGCAGAATGCCGAGAGTATCAAGTGGAGACTGATTTAGAAATGAAGACATCAGGAAAAAATTGGGTACAACATCAGTACTAGACTTCATCAAGAAACAACAAATTAAATGGCTCTACCACATAAGCAGATTACCAACAGGCAATGCACCTCAAAGAGCGATGTTGCTACGATACAATGGATACAAGACACAAATAGCAACGCATCAGATGGACCTCCGAGATAACAGAGGCGACGAAAGACACTCTATATGAAGCACACACAAATGCTCGTTCTAGAAATCTCTTCTTATCCTGACACTGTGAGGCAAAACATGATTAGAGAAAAAGAAAACTCATATGTTCACAGTTCCATATGTTCACAGTTCCATATGTTCACAGTTCCATATGTTCGCAGTTTCATATGTTCACAGTTTCATATGTTCACAGTTTCATATGTTCACAGTTTCCTATGTTCACAGTTTCATATGTTCACAGTTTCATATGTTCGTATGATCATATGTTCACAGTTTCATATGTTCATATGATCATATGTTCACAGGTTCATATGTTCACAGGCTCGTGTGTTTATAGTTTCATATGTTCACAGTTTCATATGTTCACAGTTTCATGTGTTCACAGTTTCATATGTTCACAGTTTCATATATTCACATGCTCATATGTTCACAGGCTCATATGTTCACAGGCTCATATGTTCACAGTTTCATATGTATGTACTTACACGTCAGCAATAATACCAATGAGAAACGATCCCATCAAAGAGCCACAGAAGAAGCCCATATTTGTCAGTGATCTCATGATCTTGTTGTCACAAACAAAGTTGAACTGTACAGATCAAGCAGCATACACAGAACATCAGACCAAATACATGAAACACAAACACAATATTATATTACTGAAGATAATTTATAATCAAGTACAAAGTACTGTAGTTTTACAAATTACAAAATAATGACAAAATACAGCAAGTTCGATACAGCTTATCAGCAAACGAACAAACAGGAGTGACAAATTAAATGAAACACAAATGGACGACCAAATACAAACGTATCTAAGGAAAATCCGGAATAAAAACGAATAACGAAATAAATGTAACACAAACACACATAAAAATCAGAAATAGAAAGGAAAGAAACAATGAAACATCTAGTAATATAACTTGAATACATGCACATATACCATATAGATTCAAAGCAGGAAGAGAATACAGAAGCATAAGAATGGAATATAACATGAATACATGCACATATACCATATAGATTACAGCATGGGAAGAGAAGTACAAGAAGCATAAGAATGAAACGTGAGCGTGTCGCAAGTACATACAAAAACAACCGATTCCAGAGACTGCGATCATCCGAGGAACATGATCGATGCTGACCTGGACATCTGAGCTAAATGGCCAGGTCATTGAATGTGGTACAGGTCAAGAGCATTGCGATGCGGTGTTGGGCGAATCGGTCACGAGCTTTGCGCCGCCGATATAAGCCTGTTACACCCCCAGATAAGCATAGATAAGATAGGGACGCATGTGAACCATCGTCAATAAGAAACGTGCCTAAAGGAAAGATAAGTACGCGTCTGATCATAGCACATGTATGCAACGCCAGATACACTGGACAGTGCCGTCAGGCTGATATTGACTTAAGATGTGTACAACATATCCAAGACTTCTGTCCTGTCGTAAGACACCAAGGATAGTTGGGAAGACAGAAGTCCAGGATCTGATCTAGGAGAGACAGATGACGGAATAAAACATTTTTCACAGGAACATGGGGATGGTGTAAGATAAGTTTATCTTAACTTAACTTACCATCCCCATAGTTCCCTGGTGAAAAATGTTTTATTCCGTCATCTGTCTCTCCTTAGATCAGATCCTGAGACCGTTCTGTCTTCCCCAACTATCCTTTGGTGTCTTACAGACGGGACAGAAGTCTTAAGGATATGTTGGTACACAGTCGCCTTAAGTCCAATATCCTGACTCATTTTGGCACTGTCCAGTGTGGTCGTCGGCGTTGCAACACGTGTGCTTATGTGATACAGACGCGTACTGTATCTTTTCCTTTAGGCACGTTTCTTATTGACGATGGGTTCACATGCGAGTCCCGTAATCTTATCTATGCTATTATCTGTAAGCGGTGTAACAAGGCTTATATCGGCGAGACAGGCAAGAGGCTCAGTGACCGATTCGCCCAACACTTACGCGACATACGCCAATGCTCTGTGACCCTGTAGCCACCATTTCAATGACACTGGCCATTTAGGTGCTCACGATGTCCAGGTCACAGCCATCCGATCATGTTCTCGGATGATCGCAGTCGATTTGCTCTGGAGAATCGGTTGATTTCTTTGTATGGTACCTTGCGACCACGCGGGCTCAACGTATTACATTCTTATGCTTCTTAGTACTTCTCTTCCCATGCTTTGGAATCTATATGGGTATATGTTGCATGTATTCATGTTATATTCCATTCTTATGCTTCTTAGTACTTCTCTTCCCCTGCTTTGTAATCTATATGGGTATATGTTGCATGTATTCAAGTTGTATATTTGCTAGATGTTTCATTGTTTCTTTCCTTTCTATTTCTAGTTTTTATGTGTGTTTTTGTGTTACATTTATTTCGTTATTCGTTTTTATTCCAGATTTTCCTTAGATACGTTTGTATTTGGTCGTCCATTTGTGTTTCATTTTAATTTGTCACTCCTGTTTGTTCGTTTGCTTGATAAAGGCCTTGTTGGTCGAAACGTTGCTGTATTTTGTCATTGTTTTTGTAATTTGTAAAACTACAGTACTTTGTAATTACGTGTTTTGCCAATCAAATAGTTTTACTGCAGTTCCATATATATATACTGAATATTTATAATCAAGTGTATGTTTCATAAATAAAATTAAAAGCTGGAAATCTGTATACGCAATAAAAATCTGGAAATAATAGCAAAAATCTGAAGAAAAATTGTTAATTAAAATCTGGAGAAGCAGAAAATTTGAATTAAAAACCTGGAAAATGTGGTTTTCTTTAAAATGAGAATTTGAAAATGTAAAGAAAAGAAGAAAAATAAAAACAAGAACACGTGTCGTAAGATGCAATTGAGGTAGGGTCTAGGGAAGCTACCCTAGTAAATAAAAAGCGTTACAGACATCGAATGTGCTAGCCTACTTGTAGGCGCATAACAGGCACAACGTGCAATCGCTCTTAGGCTCAGATCACAAAGAGTGGTTTAACAAGTGGTCGATATGGAGCCCTCGGAGAAGAAGACCTCTGTCAAGATTGAAGTGTGGGCAACGTTTACATCTTCATCGCTTGCCCTTACCTTACTAACTTACCCCGCCCGAGTGGTTACCGGGGCCCAAATTTGGAGTGTAAAGAATAGAACCACTGTTACCTGTCACGCATGTCGTAAGAGACGACTCAGGAGGTTTGGCTGAAATCGGATGCATGTGTCCTAAACGTGTAGAAGTCTATGCGTTTAGGGGCCTACCAAACCAATGTGCAACGTATACACGTTCTTGGTAAAGATCAAACATGTCACAAATAGTGATTAAAATTGGTCGTAAAGAACGAACGCAAAGAAGAAGAAGAAGACTAACTTACCTCTGTCAAGATTGAAGTGTGAACTTCACGTGTATCATACACCCAGGCATTACATTTGGATATCTCCTGAGTCCAGTTTTCTGTGACTATCTTCACCGATAAATTCCCAAATTTCTCGGAGCTGACTGTGGTGTTGGAGTAAAGATAACACTGAGAGTAATCCAAGTCTAGTTCTTGGTGAGTGCTTGAGTGCGACTGGACTCTCTTGACAAGGAGGCTTCTGTGATGATTGTCGTGGTCTTGAAAGGTGTCATTCACTACTCCAGGTACAGCACATCTAAATGGGAACAGTACAAAATAAATTATGGATAGAGAGAGAGAGAGATATAGAGAGAGATAAAGAGAGAGAGAGGAATAGAGAGAGAGATAGAGAAAGAGAGAGAGAGAGATAGAGAGAAAGAGAGAGAGAGAGAATGAGAGAGAGAGAGAGAGAGAGAGAAAGAGAGAGAGAGAAAGAGAGAGAGAAAGAGAGAGAGAGAGAAATAGAGAGAGAGAGAGAGATAGAGATAGAGGGAGAGAGAGATAGAGAGAGAGAGATAGAGAGAGAGAAAGAGATAGAGAAAGAGAGAACGAGAGAGAGAGATAAAGAGAGAGAGAGAGATAGAGAGAGAGAGATAGAGAAAGAGAGAAAGAGAGAGAGAAAGAGTTGGTGTTTCTCTTGGACGTTCTTTCTTTCTTGAACTCTCTTAACCCCTCCACCCTCAGGTTATTGTATAAAGTGGCTATCACTTCTCATATATATTTCCCGAGTGTGCTGGAGGTAGGAGGATCAATTCCTTTCCCCATTCGTAGAACGTCGAGTGTGCTTTTGAACCCACAACCCTCTTGTATCTCGATGCATTACGTGAATCCTCCCCACATGGCAATCCTTGCGGGTAAATACGGTGACTGGAGCTGATGTAGGTGACCTCTCTGCACTCTGCATTCTCTTTTGCCTCGATATGCGATCGCGTTTTTCTGTCCTCTATTTGAGCCATCCCTCACTATCTATCGTCATGCCTGTCTTTCTCTGGAAAAACTAATTCCAACTATCTTTGTGCATCCCCTGAAAATTACTTTTTGATAAAACAATTTGTGGGACAGTTACTAACTAGTTATGATTCAATATAGACACAACATGTTGGGAATCCCTGGCGCAAGATCGCCAAATGTGGCGATGTAACAACACAAGAGGAACTCTCATAGCTGAGAATAGTCGTGCCGTCAAAGCGCAGAGAAAGCGTGCTGCGTGAAAAGACAGAACACGCAACACCCATATGTCTAACCTTGATAATGTATGCGTCACCTGTTTTAGGGGATTGTGTTCTATGATTGGACTCTACATTCACCTCCGCACACACTAGAGAGGTGCAGCAGCACACATATGAGGCTGTTGTCATCATTGCTTGCGATGGACGGCTATTATAGTTTAAACATTTATAAGAAGTCAATATCTCTATACATGAAGCCCATAATCGGAATCTGATCTGAATCCGGTCTTCTCCGTTTTCGTATAGTATACTGTGAGCGTCTGTAGCTCAAGCGGTAGTAAGCTCTATCACAAACCCAATCGTACCTGGTTCAAACCCCACGGTGGGCAGGTTTGGAAGCAAATTCGTTCCTGTGGGATTTTACAAAAGTTAAAATAGACCTCACCGTTCAGAAAGCAATGGCAAACTACTGAACGTATAAGTGGTGCCTAGAAAATTGTTTACTGTGGTTAATGTCTACGTCTTGTAAAGAATATGCTACGATTTTCATTTTCAAACTACCACCAAAATGTTTATTTTTTTTATTTTGCTCCCCTGTTGAACAATTTCTATTGACGCCCATAAAGAATACACATTATATCTATAAATAAAACTCCAGAAACCTAAACTTTGGAAGCTGAAGAACAAAGACTGTGCTCATAACAATGGCTGCCTTCATGATGGCTGGAGTACACAGGAAGTAATACGTCATCTTCTGGTAGGGACCAAAGTCTCCAATCTGTTCTAGAATGTCATCATAGGTCATGGTCGTTCAAGATGGCGGCTGTAGATTAGTGACAGTAAGTCAATATGAGCAAGATTTTACGTACAAACATAAAATACATGATTATTCCATGAAACTGGATGTTGTTAAACAGTTTCTCATTTATCTTAGGGGGTCTATACGACGCAGAGCGTGTGTGTTCGTCTCTCGGGTCAAAGGCACCAGGTTCGTTCTCTCGTAGAGACATCGGGATATTTTTTCAGAGATCCCTGATCTCAGTGTAGGTGAGATCGAGTTCCTAGTCCTATCGGAGACGGATGATAAAACGTAGGTCCCGTGTTCAATTTGAGCATGCAAAAGAACTCTTAACTGTTCAAATCGAAGTTAGAAAGCGGCTGTCCGGGTAAAATTAATTAGAAAAGATTAAAAATAAAATTATGACACAAATATCCTCACCATCTTCAAAATTACATCGGGGACCCTCGCCGGTGCTATGGAGTTCGTGAACTTCAGCTGAGATCTTCCTGTGTAAGAAAGAGATCGGAGCACACATGGTTAATCACCGAAGTGCAATGACGATGGTCATATCAATCAATCAATCAATCATGTATCTGTAATATTATACGGACGCTGACATAAAACAGCAGAAGAAAACTAGTCACAACAGAGATTGTTTATGCAGATTGTTTATGCAGATTGTCTATGCAGAATGCTGGGAGTATCAAGATGTGACCGGTTTAGAAATGAGGACATCAGGAAAAATGTAGATACAACATCAGTACTGAACTTCACCAAGAAACAATAAATTAAATGCTTCGGTCGGTCACATAAGCAGATTACCAACAGACATTTCTATTCAGATACAGTCGATACAAAAAGGTAGTCAACGTAAAAGGAGAAGCATAGAAATTATAGAGATTGTGTGAAAGACACAAACGTGGTTCTATAATTATTTGCTAATCCTGACGCAGCTGTGGGACAAAATCAGATTAGAGAAAGGTTCACATGAGCCCGTTCCATGGACATCTTCTCATTCTGAGGATCTGAGGATCAGAGGCAAGAGAGGATTCGAGAAAAGAAGATATACATTTATCCTTACTATCTCTCATTCATACTTCTTCTTCTTCAAACGCTCCATATCGACCACTTATTCAACCACTCTGTGTGATTTGTATGTGATCTGAACCTAAGAGCGATTGTACGTTGTGCCAGTTATGCGTCTACAAGTAGGCCAGCATATTCGATTTTTGCTAATATTTTTATTTACTATGGTAGCTTCCATAGATCGGTACATTAGTCGCCCCTGTGACATGTCTTGTAGGTCACACTGTTACTAGGTAGCTTCCATAGACCGGTACATTAGTCCCCCTTACTCCCGGACATGTCTTGTAGGTCACATTGTTACTATTCTTACTCTACATGCGAGGCTCTGCATTTCATTCTGACTAAATTAGATACTCTCACTCCCACACACGCTCATGAAGAGTCATCTTCTTCTTCTGCCTTCTCACTAGATTGGGATTTCGGATTCTCTAATAAAGGCAGCCGTCTGCCTCAGATTTTCAGCCACGCTATACAGTTTGTCTTGGACACTAGTGTAAGTGGGCCACCTCTTTCTTCTCAAGTCTGCATACTGGGGCAGTTCTGTAGGATATAATTCCTATCAGTTCTGCTTCCCCGTTTGTGCCGACCTCTTCCGGTAGTAAGTTTTGGCCACCCTCGTGATAGTAGGTCTGACATTCTTACTGCATGTCTAAATCTCCGAGTCAGATTGGCGACCGTAGAATCCGTTATCCCATTCCTCACTGTAAAGGGTTGTTGCACCATGTTATGCGCCTTACGGCCTGGTGCTTCCGTTTTCTGCAAGCATTTGTTTCGGGTTAGATTCCTAGAAGATTCATATAAGCATACACTCAAATACAAACACACATATAACAAAGATAATACGTAAACATAAAGCTATAGTCTGCCATCTTATCTCACTCAATACGTCCACACACACACACACACACACACACACACACATACACACACACACACACACACAAAAAAACATACAATTATTGATCAAATTCTCTTACCTTCACAAACATTTTGAGCCAATAGACAACCAAATTAAACAAATTCAGAGTTAATCTCATTTGAAAGAATTATAACGTTCGGAGTTTTGACACGTGACATACGTACCTGGGTCCTCCTGATGCGGCACTGCTGG
This sequence comes from Arion vulgaris, assembly GCA_020796225.1. Taxonomy (NCBI): domain Eukaryota; kingdom Metazoa; phylum Mollusca; class Gastropoda; order Stylommatophora; family Arionidae; genus Arion; species Arion vulgaris. The sequence continues at coordinate 2,631,257 of CM036762.1, forward strand.
GTAAGGGTCCAATAAATTATTTTTTTATATATATATATATATATAATTTTTTTTAAACATTACTTTCACAAACTATCGTCTACATCCACTTATTGCTAGGTCAACCAATTATTTTCGGACGCGCCTGTCCTACACTAGTAGGGACATAACGTGGACGCAACGTTATATTCGCTCTTGTCAAAGATGATCAATTATATATCACAAAAAGAGTGATCAAATTAGTTGTTAAGAACGAACGAAACAAACAAACAAACAAACACATATTGTTTAGCTTTTCACAAACTATCCCTGAATGTACATATAACTTAGACGTTCACTAATTATTCTTACTTCCCCTTACAAGTTCGACGTTTCCTTACTTCCCTTAATTTCGTTATTGAAATACTGTTTATCTCACGTACAATGACGTCTCTTGTATAACCTTCATATAAACTTCCCTTACCTGCAACTGGTCTCTTTATTTACTGCTTGCGTTTTGATTTAACGGCCTGCGCTATGGTTTCTCTAGTTTTCCTGACACCGCAGAATAATTAATTAAATGCAGAAAACGACAACAAATAGGGATCAGTAGGTCGTGACCAACATTAAAATTATAAAAACAGTTCATACGTGTCTCGCCTTCTACAGATCACTGTGTCACTAATTGACAGGATTGTATAGATCACGGTGTCCCTCGCATGCGTGTTGCTGTGGCTCGGAAGGGAAGAAAAGAATAGTACCACTTCGATCTACAAAACATGTCGTAAGAGGAGACTGAGGCAGGGACCTAGAAAAGCGCATCATCATCAATTAGCTAGTCCTGAGCAGAAGTTTGCCATCCCAACAGTCTTGATTCCTTTATATGCAGATTTCTCATACAGCTCTTTTAAATCATCTGTTACATGCTGAAACCATCTTACTCTTGGTCTTCCTTTTCTCCTCTTTGCCAGTATGCCATCCTTCCATGATGGTCTTCTCAGCCCTTCGTGACTTTTTATATGTCAAAATATCTCAATTTTCTCTTTCTTATTTGTAGCATCAGCAGTTTTCTTTGATTTTGAGTTCTTTCTGGATAGATCTATTTTCTCTTCTCTTCAATATATAAGGAAGCTAGCCTGCTAAATAAAAAGCGTCGCAGAAATCTTAGGGTGTGGCTAAGAAGTCAATCGCCTAGAATCATCCTACAAATCGTAGAGTGGTCATAATGGTCGATGAAGCGTTTGAAGAAATGAAGACTGTGTCACTGCTCCTAACGAAGTATCAGAGTCGAGCATATTGTTTCAATCAGTAGGCATGTTTGACTTAACTGATCATCATGATTAGCGCATTTACAGAGATTTCTTCCTCTTCAATAACCAACAAAGCTAGGCTCAGCCCGATCTCAATTAGTTGCAGATTTATATAGGCAGCTTTCGTTTTACAGCTGTCATTAGGTTTGTAGTCATGAGTTTGCTCTGTTTCTTTTTATTCAAACTCTCCTAACATCTTCAAGATTGTGCAGTATTGTAATTAGTTTTCTATATAACGCATCATCAGCTAGCTTTCCCATTTGTTGCAAAGTCAAAAGTCTTCAAAAGTTGAAGTCTTTCTAATTTGTATATATATATATATATATCATATATATATATATATATATATATATATATATATCATCATTGCCTTTTGTCTCAGGAAACAATAGGTATTGTGTCACTTTAGTATGCTCTGCGCTGAATCACAGCGTTTGTGGCTGTAATGTCCAGATGGAACATCAGCAGTTGTTGCAAGTAAAGTTGGATATTTGGAACCCTGATAAATAGGATTTCTCTCTGCCCTCTGTGCTCTCTTTGCCTCCATAAGTGATGTTGTTTTTCTTCTTTTCTTTTTGAGCCGTCCCTCACTGCTGCTCGCCATGCTTGCCTGTCTTTGGCCAGCCGCTTCCAGTGTTCTTTGTCTATGCCGCATGAAGTTAGATCACGCTTGCAGGTGTCAATGAAGCGTAATAATGGGCGCCATGCTGTCTAGCACCAGATGCGAGTTGGCCATATAGAATGTTCTTTGGGATTCTATCATCGCTCATACGGCACACGTGTCCCAGCCATCTCAGACGTCGTTGACTCAGTAAGGTGTACAATATTCGTCAGAGACAGCGCATGTGAAAGGTGTTGAGGCGATGTTCTTGTCTAGCATATGTGGTCCATGTCTCACTACCATACAGCAGAGTACTGAGAACACAAGCCTTATATACTTGTGTCTTGGTGTTTCTTGTGAGTGCTCTAATATATATATATATATACATGTATATATATATATATATAAATTTATATCTGAACAGAAGTCTGCATTGGAGTCTCGTTCTTTCCAAAGGTTTACAGAACAGCACCTTATTGGAAAATGTGGCTATTATCCATCTTCTCATATGTCCAAGCTATCTTAGTCTTCTATAGTTGAGCATGTCCACGATGGAAGGCAAGTTAGCATGTTGCATTACGGAAGAGTTGGCTATCTTGTCGTACCACCTGATGTTCATATCTTTACGGAGACATCGAAGGTGGAAGGTGTTGGGTCTCCTATCATGTATTCAGTAAGCTGTCCAGTGCACACACATCTTGTACTAGAAATCACTTCTTATCCTGACGATGTGAAGCAAAACAGAATTAGAGAACAGAATAAAGAATCCGTATGCTATACGCTGGTAAAGCTATTTAGAGGAGATCGAAGCATCTAAGGACATGTCCGGAGATGGTGAGATCACTATCCTAATCTTGAATAGACTCAAGTCCTACAACCATTAACTAGAATAATATTTGCTGTCTTGACTAAATCACTCTTTGATGTTCTCTGTTTGCACGTGATGTCTAGGAGTCTGTCCTATGATACCTCGACTAGAGTAACATTTGTTGTCTAAACAAGTTAGTTAGTTAAGGTTAGTTTGTTTGTTCTTTTCGTGTCAAAGGCGGCACATAGGGCAGAGGTTTTAGATCTCCATGTGATGCGGTTCGTTGCTAGCAGTTGAGATCTTGTATGGTTTTACATCCTAGTAGTTTACTTTCTTGTTGGATGGTTCTTCGAAGAGTGGTCTTTGGTCTTCCACGTTTTCTTTTCCCAACTGGTGACCACATAAGGACTTGTCGATTTAGTCTCTTTTCATTTGATCTAAGAACATGATCTAAATATTTCCACCTTCGTTTCCTTATAATATTTGATACGGGTTGTTGGTGTGTTCTATCTCTCACTGTGTTGTTAGAAACGAAATCAATCCATTTTACTTTTAATAATTTCTGGAGACATTTATTCTCAAAGCTGTCCAGTTTCTTATCAATTTTCTTTGTTGATTTCCAACTTTCACAACCGTAGGTCAGTACAGGAATCACACATGACCTAAACAATTTAATTTTTGTACATATACTAAGGTCTTGAGATTGCCAGATATTCGTTAATTTAGTGAAGGCACAAGCTGCTATAGCAATACGAGAGTTTATTTCTTTCATCGTGTCTCCGTTGTTTGACACTTTACTACCCAAATATGTAAAATGTTTAACTTTCTTCAGTGTTTGGCCATTTATTACGATGTTGTCTGTCGAGTTTGTGAGGTCCATAATTTTGGTCTTGGCAGAATTAATCTGGAGACCAACCTGTTCTGCAAGTGTGCAAAGATTTCTCGTTAGTTTGTGGGTTGCTTGTGTGGTTGAATTCAATATGTCCACTTCATCGGCAAAGTCAAGATCAAATAGCTGTTTATTAAGCCATTTGATGCATAGTTGATCATCTTGGGTGCATTTGCGCATGATCCAGTCTACAGCTATCCCAAAAAGCATAGATGACATAACGCAGCAAGTCGATAACAAAACAAGACGATAACAAAAAGCAGAATGTAAAGATCAAACATATTCCAAGTATCAGAAAAGACGAAGATGGATATAGTGTGTAAAATATTTCTTTAAAATGACAACAGAGGCAGAATTGTCATTACTACTAAGTCAGTAAACGTTAGGGAAAAGCTGTTTATTTACATTTCATTTCGTGTTTTTTATTTATCAAGTAAATTTGTTTCGCTGCTTAGTTCCAACTTTTAACATCTTCTATTTCTGATAGTGAAAATTGAATCTTTGACTTCCGCCGGTTAATGATTCCTAACTTATGGAACTTTCTTCTCTATGAATATTATTTGTTCTAAACTAATACTAATGTTTGTTGAAATCTGCACACTGTGAAAAATCCATAGTTTCAAGATATATTATGAGGTATTTTTTTCCTTTTATACATGTGTCGTATTTAAATATTATGTTGAGCCAAGATTAGTACTTCTGTTTGGTTTGTAAAATATATTATATGCCATTTCACTGATTTCTTTCTTGAAGACAAATGAATTATACATTATCTGTGGCAATAAACCCTTCCAACAGTGTTAACTTAAGTGTTTCCACCGTGTAGTTGGTGGGAGGGTTTAAGTATCCTAGCGACCTCGAGAACTATATCGGAGCTAGCAATAGCATTGCTGTCAGCAGTTTAACTATGCCGAACAGATCACTTAATTATATAGTCACTCACTGTCAGTAAGTCACTTCAGTCAGTGTCACTGTCAGCAGTGTGACTCGCACTGAGAGTGACCGATCCAACGAAAATTGAAGTATTTTGGACAGATAAAAAGACACTCCATTCATAGGGTTGAAAAAAGATCATCATGGTTATTGAAGTAGACATCCCTTCAAAGAAGAGAAGAGGAAGACTATTATCATAATATGGCTATATGAATGGAAGAAGGCATCCAAGAGAAGAGGAAGACCACAGAGATGGATTCAGGATGTAACTTAGCATGATAAAGCATCATAGCATGATATACGCATTTTACCACTGCATAGGAGGGACATATGACCTTTGAGAAGAGAAATTCTGAAGGATTGTAGTGTAGAGAGGGTAAGTCAGCTCAGGCGAGCTATTTAAAGAAGGTTGGCTGTAGCAAGCCCCAGTGTTTTATTTCATTAACCCAATTGAAACGGAATAAATAGGAAGTATTTGGAAAGATAAGAGTATTTGGGATAGGTTTCAGTCACGAAAGTGAGTCTCGAAGTTTCAAAGTGAGTGCTAGATTTTTCTTTGTTAAAATACAGTACTATACTTAGAATTAGAACCTAATATTTCCTTGTTCTTGTTTTTCAGATGTGTCAGTGGACTTAATAAAGTTGACATAGGGTCATGCTGTGTAAAAGTACCTCCTTCATTAAATATTCTTACGCTTAAAGAACATTTGGTACAACTCATTCTGCTGCCAAGTGACCATGTCCATCTACATTGCTGTTCATTTCCTGATAGATGAAATATATAACCACCCAAATATATCCGTGGTTGTATCTGTCAGCTCATTGTTGCTATGGTTGTCTGTTCGACGCCGTCGATATTCCCCCAACCCCTGGTTTATATTTCCAATCATAGGTCACAGACCGCTGTTACGAGGAGACCCTATACTGACTCTACGAAGGCTACGTAAGGAGCTAGGGGAGGTTTATAGTATCTATATTGATGCTCAGCTGGTGATCGTTGTCAATGGGCTGGCTGCAATCAAGGAGGCTTTTATGACAAGAGGAGAAGAGTTTCACTGGAGACCTAACACCAGAACATGTGATCTCTTTCATTTTGTAAGTTATCTTTCATTTGAAAGTTTAACTTGACAATATTACAAATAATCGAGATTTTCTTTATTTTTGTCTCAATTCTCATTATACTTTCTCAATTTTATGCTATTTTCAATAACTTTTTTTTAAAATTCATATGCCAGGCATGCACAAATTTGTGCCCATATAGTCTTGTGATTCTCTCAAGAGTGTTGGGGAGGAATTTATGACCAGATACAATTTTGTTCTTGTTTATTTGGATACCTCGGACTTTGATACACTCGTAAACTATTATTTTGTTTCCTGCATCTTTACATGCGTAATTCCTGTGTATTCAGCAGACTGCATCCATAGAGCTGGATTGTCAACATGTAGGGCCTATCTGTAAAATCTTCACACCATATTACCTGATAGATTATTTTAACCACTGGTTATTGATAAAATTTGACAAACATAAAACCACACATTTGTTTGTATGTGCCTCACGGCTCCATTGTTATACATTCTTTGCACCCTATTTTGCTCACCTGCTTTCTTCTTTGAACACTCCATATCGACCACTTGTTAACCACCCTGATGGTATGCGATCTGAGCCTAAGAGCGGTTGCCAGTTATGTGCCTACAAGTAGGCCAACACATTCGATTTCTGTGATGCTGTTTATTTACCAGGGTAGCTTCTCCTTAGGTCCTACATCAGTCGCCTCTTACGACATGCCTTGTAGGTTGCAGTGGACTATTCTTTGCTTCCCTTGCAGGCCCGACACCTTGCTTTAGCGCCAATCAAATTTCAAGCAAAAATATCACTTACTAAAATTATGTTTCTTGTTCTTGGTAAGCACATTATTATTATATTTTAAATTAAACGTTTAGTCAGAATTAATTTAGTTTTCATAATTTTTTTAAATAAATGTAACTATTAATATTACTTTATTATTATTGCAATTACTTCACGTTGCCCATGCCTTCACAGTCGTTAGTTAGATGCACCTCAATATATAAACATGTTAGAGAGCATTACATTGTGGTGATATATTCCAGGTGTGATTTGTAACTCTGGTCGGGAATGGAGAGAACAGCGCAGTTACAGAGCTTGGACTGCAGCATGTCAGACCTAATGTTGCTGTATTTGTGCGCAGGGAGGCAGCTCATCTTGTGACGGCTTTGAAGGAGGAACAGGGCAAGCCAATAGATGCAAAAGTAAGTCAACTCTGTGTTGTGCTGATCTGCATGCTCTATGACAGCCAGCTGATATTTTGCCTTATATCCTGGATGAGATTGTCTTGTTTATAACATGGGATGGCCTGGAGAATGGATCTTGAGTCGCTACATCCTGGATCCATTATCTCTAGGGTCTTTCTTTTTTGCCGGATGCCTCCTTCCATGATGGTCTTCTCCAGCCCTAAGTGCCTCTTTATGTCTTGAAAATACTTCATTCTGTGAGCATACACAAACTAAATTAAACTACTGTTACATCATTAGAGCAGTCACAATATAAAGTAGACAATGTATTTCTTTCTACCATTTATAAACTAGAGTGATTGCTACAATTTACATCAAATATTATATAATGGTTTACAACAGGGACAGAAAAAAACTCTGTGAGATTTGAAATAAAATACTAGAAATGTAATCTCACAGTCTGACCCAGGGAACAAAAGTATAAACTCGTTCTTGTAATGTATCGTCCCCCTATGAGGCCATTACCTTGTAGTGGTGGGGGCTGCTGCCTCAATGATCCAGAAAGCTATGCCGGCAGGAACGTTCTGTTCCTGGAAGGGTTACCCATGCCGGACAGGTCCAAGGTGAGAGGTCAGACTAAATGTGGCCTCCAGGTTGGGGTTGGAGCAGTGCTAACAACTCTGCCCCATAAAAAGAAAAAATGTTACAGAAACTTCAAAAGGAAAAAAATGCTCTCGATGTCCAGCGGTCTTGAGACAGAGTACCACTGTCAGCATGAACAGTATGGGTGAAAGCCGCAAGGAAACCCACGCTGGGAATTCAAATCTGCTGGATGTCAAAACTAAACTAAGAAAAAGGTTCTGGAGCGTCAGAACAATGTTCGAGACCACAAAGACATCACAGGTGGTAAAAGAGATGCAACACTATAAATTACACATTCTGGGGTCAGGAAAGTAGATGGACGGGCTTCGGACGGGCGACAACTAGAACAGGGAAACCATCTTTACTCAGGAAGGGGCCGGGAATCATTCAGCAGGAGTTGCACTAATAATAAGGAAAGGATTGAATAAACATCTCTTAGAGTGGCACCTGATTAATGAAAGATTGTTGAAAGCCCGATTTAATGGGAAACAATGAAAGCTAACTATCATTCAATGCTATGCACCCACTAAGAAGCAAAAGAAGAGGACAAAAACACATTTTATAGAAGGTTACAAGAAATAGTGGACAAGGTTCCAGCTCAGGACTTTTTGTGCATAATGGGAGACCTAAACGCAAAAGTTGGAAACAATAACAGACACAGAGAAGCAATAATGGGAAAGAGGGATGTGGACGCAAATGAAAATGGAGAAATGTTGAGCAATTTTGTCTAGAAAACAGATTTGATCATAGGGAGGAAATTTTTCCACAGGACCATACACAAGTACACATGGATATCCCCAAATGGAAGAGATAAAAACCAGATAGACACTTTATGATCAACAGCAAATGGCGAAAGACATTACTTGATGTAAAGGTGAAAAGGGGAGCAGCGGCGGACCTTGTCGTTGCCAAGATCAGGCTCAAACTCAAGAAAACATATATACAAGCCAATACAAGAACAGAATACTTTAATGTTAACCTATTAAAAGACAGAGAGATTGCTACAAAATATATAGTGGAACTAAAAAACAGATTTCAAATCCTGTCAGAGCAGTCAGACACAACACCAACTGAAAGTATCCAAGAAAAATGGAATGCGATCAAAGGCACATATAAAATAGTTAGCAGTGGGAATTGCTGGAACCAGTAAAGGACAACATAAAGAGTGGATAAGTGGCCAGACCTTAGAATACATCCAAAAGCGAAAGGGAGAAAAAATCTATCAATAGCATTAGATCGAAACGTCAAAAGATAAGGCAAGAAAAGAATACAGAACTAAACAAAATGGAAAAAAGAAGTGCTAGAACAGAAAAGAAAAATTTATGGAAAAGACAGCAGAAAAGGCTGCTAAAGTCATGATCTGCCCCACTGTCAAGATTACCAAACAATTTGGGAGGAAAAAGACACAACCATAACATAGTCAGAAACATCTAGGACAACTGTGACAAAAGAGCAGGATATGAGATGGACATCCCATTTTGAAGATGTTAAACAGACCTGATCCTGAACATCCCCCGGATATCCACGGCCGCGGGATATTGATATCAACCTCAAATTGCCAGAAAAGAAAGAAATAGTAAAAGCTATTGGATCCCTGAGAAACAACAAAACACCGGGAAATGATGAAATGACAGCAGAGCTTTCAAGATCGATCCCATCTTAGCTGCAAACATATAGACCATTGTTTGCAGATATCTGGGAGAAAGAAGAATTGCCTAAGGATTGGACTAGGGTTTCTGTGGTGAAAATCCCAAGAAAGGAGACCTAACAGTTGCAATAACTGGAGAGGAAATCACTCTCAATCCCAAGTAAGATATTCTGCAAAATTGTCATAATGCGAATACCAGAAGCAGTAGACAAGTGTCTACGAATGGAGCAAGCAGGATTTAGGAAAGGAAGAGGAACAAATGAACATATATTTACCTCGTAACATTTTAGAACAATGTAGCAGTGGCAAGGACTATATATCCTTCATAGATTTTGAAGGATTGACAGCGTCCACAGAGACAGCCTATGGAAGATACTGAGACAATACGCGACGCAGAGCTTGTCAACATCATAGCCCTCTTCTATAAAGATTTCTCCTGCAACCTAAAGGGAAATTTCCCAAAAAACATTCCCAGTAAAATCTGGTGTAAGACAGGGATGCGTAATGTTCTCTCTTTTGTTTAGTATTACAATTGACTGGGTGCTAAAAAACAACAAGCACCAAGAGGAATAAGATGGACCCCTTTCTAGATGCTTGAGGACCTGGACTTTGCAGGCGTATAGCCCTGGTGTCACACAAATATGAACATATACAAGAGAAAAGTACAATACTTACACAGGGAAAGACAGTAGGCCTCAAAACAAACACAGGAAAAACAAAAATTATGACAAACAGTGAAATCCAACAACCAGTAATGTTAGAAAATGAAACACTGGAAAGGGTTGAGCAGTTTACATATCTTGGTAGCGTACTGACACTAAATGGTGGCACAGAGGAAGATTTAAAATCACGTCTAAGTAAGGCCAGAACCGCTTTTGCCAGAATGAAACCAGTATGGAAGTCCAAAAACTACAATAGGACCACAAAGCTTAAACTCTATAAAAGCATTGTTTTGCCAGTTTTGCTCTACGGATCGGGTGTTGGAGGATGACCAAAGGAGATACTAGCAGGCTGTCAGTTTTCCACCACTCTTGTCTTCGGGAGAATTTAGAATCTTTGGCCAGTAAAAATATCCAATAAACCAACTACTCCAAGATACAAGACAAGAGGCAATGAATGACATACTCAAAAAAAAGAAGATGGAAATGGCTCGGACATGTTATGAGAATGAGACAAGAAATGCCTGCAAGGATAGCCCTCACTTGGACACCAGAGGAAGAAAAGAAAGGCAGACCACGGACAGCATGGAGCGCATGATGGAAGAGGGAACTGGACACCGCATCTCTGACGTGGGGCTCTGCGCTGAAGGTAGCACGGGACAGGAGAGCATGGAAAGTCCTTTCTGAAGCCCCATGTGTCACTAGGCATGACGGGATTAAGTAAGTAAGTAAGTTAATGTATCGTAACAGTTGATAGTGTCTTTATATTATACAATCCAAAACATGGGGCTCTCTGTGGCGTAGAGGTTAGTTGCTTCTCTTGCTCCATAGGTACTTGGGTTGCTCCCTTGTGGAGTTATCTGGATATTTTCCAGGAGACCCCTGATCTCAGTATAGGTGAGATCGAGTTCCTAGTCCTATCAGAGACGGATGATAAAACATAGATCTTGTGTTCAATTTGAGCATGTAAAAGAACCATTGGCAGTTTAAAATTTAGAAGCACAGCCTGTAAAGCCGCTGTCTGTACAAAATTCATTAGAAAGATAATAATATACCTACAAAATATTTTCATCATCTTCCATAAGTAAATTGAGGACCCTCGCCAGTGCTACAGAGTTTGTGCACTGTCGCTGAGATCTTCCTATGTAAGAAAGAGATTGGAACACATATGGTTACTCACCGAAGTACAATGATGATAGTCTTATCAACCAATATACAATCTAAAGTTCAAATATGATTGTCAAAGTTCTAACTAATTGTTTGTGAGAAATTTTAAACCATTTTTGCCATTCTCCACAGATGTTACTTCACTCGGCTGTGTTCAATGCCCTCATGTCAACTATCTTCTCTCGGCGTATGGACTACAAAGATGTTCTGGTTGAGAAAGTTATCAGTCGATTTCAGGAAAACTTGGAACTATTCTCAGATAGCAAGTTCCCAAACTTTTTCCCTTTCCAAAAGTTTCTCATGGGAGACTTCTTTGATGTGAAGTTCTTGAGAATTAACATGACTGAAGTCCATCAGAAAGTCATCAGTCCTGTCTTTGAGGAGCATGAGAGGAACACAGTGATGAGCAGTCGTCGACTTTTAGATGTCTACCTCAGAGAAATAAAAGCTCACAAGAATATTAAAGGAACAACAGTTGAAGGTCAGATTATATCACCTACTTGTGTTATTTGCCTCATTCATTTTTTTTTCATGTTCCCATATTTATATCCGTACATTTTCTTATTCTTGTCCCATTTTTTTGGGTTTGGTTCTTGTTCATATTTTTGTTTGTAAATTTTCTTATTCACTTTTTAACAATTTTTGAAACATTCTGTTTTATTATTCATATCTAGTTTCAACTGCAGGATGTGAACCAGCTGAGTGGTTCACTTTAAACCATTCTTGAAACATTCTGTTTTATTATTCATATCTAGTTTCAACTGCAGGATGTGAACCAGCTGAGTGGTTCACTTTAAACCATTCTTGAAACATTCTGTTTTATTATTCATATCTAGTTTCAACTGCAGGATGTGAACCAGCTGAGTGGTTCACTTTAAACCATTCTTGAAACATTCTGTTTTATTATTCATATCTAGTTTCAACTGCAGGATGTGAACCGGCTGAGTGGTTCACTTTAAACCATTCTTGAAACATTCTGTTTTATTATTCATATCTAGTTTCAACTGCAGGATGTGAACCGCTGAGTGGTTCACTTTCAAGCCATTCTTGAAACATTCTGTTTTATTATTCATATCTAGTTTCAACTGCAGGATGTGAACCGGCTGAGTGGTTCACTTTAAACCATTTCTGAAACATTCTGTTTTATTATTCATATCTAGTTTCAACTGCAGGATGTGAACCGGCTGAGTGGTTCACTTTAAACCATTCTTGAAACATTCTGTTTTATTATTCATATCTAGTTTCAACTGCAGGATGTGAACCGGCTGAGTGGTTCACTTTAAACCATTCTTGAAACATTCTGTTTTATTATTCATATCTAGTTTCAACTGCAGGATGTGAACCGGCTGAGTGGTTCACTTTAAACCATTCTTGAAACATTCTGTTTTATTATTCATATCTAGTTTCAACTGCAGGATGTGAACCGGCTAGTGTTCACTTTAAACCATTCTTGAAACATTCTGTTTTATTATTCATATCTAGTTTCAACTGCAGGATGTGAACCGGCTGAGTGGTTCACTTTAAACCATTCTTGAAACATTCTGTTTTATTATTCATATCTAGTTTCAACTGCAGGATGTGAACCGGCTGAGTGGTTCACTTTAAACCATTCTTGAAACATTCTGTTTTATTATTCATATCTAGTTTCAACTGCAGGATGTGAACCGGCTGAGTGGTTCACTTTAAACCATTCTTGAAACATTCTGTTTTATTATTCATATCTAGTTTCAACTGCAGGATGTGAACCAGCTGAGTGGTTCACTTTAAACCATTCTTGAAACATTCTGTTTTATTATTCATATCTAGTTTCAACTGCAGGATGTGAACCGGCTGAGTGGTTCACTTTAAACCATTCTTGAAACATTCTGTTTTATTATTCATATCTAGTTTCAACTGCAGGATGTGAACCGGCTAGGTGGTTCACTTTAAACCATTCTTGAAACATTCTGTTTTATTATTCATATCTAGTTTCAACTGCAGGATGTGAACCGGCTGAGTGGTTCACTTTAAACCATTCTTGAAACATTCTGTTTTATTATTCATATCTAGTTTCAACTGCAGGATGTAAACCCCGCTGAGGGGTTCACTTTAAACCATTCTTGAAACATTCTGTTTTATTATTCATATCTAGTTTCAACTGCAGGATGTGAACCGGCTGAGTGGTTCACTTTAAACCATTCTTGAAACATTCTGTTTTATTATTCATATCTAGTTTCAGCTGCAGGATGTGACATGAGTGGTTCACTTTAAACCATTCTTGAAACATTCTGTTTTATTATTCATATCTAGTTTCAACTGCAGGATGTGAACCGGCTGAGGGGTTTCCCACTTTAAACCATTCTTGAAACATTCTGTTTTATTATTCATATCTAGTTTCAACTGCAGGATGTGAACCAGCTGAGTGGTTCACTTTAAACCATTCTTGAAACATTCTGTTTTATTATTCATATCTAGTTTCAACTGCAGGATGTGAACCGGCTGAGTGGTTCACTTTAAACCATTCTTGAAACATTCTGTTTTATTATTCATATCTAGTTTCAACTGCAGGATGTGAACCGGCTGAGTGGTTCACTTTAAACCATTCTTGAAACATTCTGTTTTATTATTCATATCTAGTTTCAACTGCAGGATGTGAACCGGCTGAGTGGTTCACTTTAAACCATTCTTGAAACATTCTGTTTTATTATTCATATCTAGTTTCAACTGCAGGATGTGAACATGAGTGGTTCACTTTAAACCATTCTTGAAACATTCTGTTTTATTATTCATATCTAGTTTCAACTGCAGGATGTGAACCAGCTGAGTGGTTCACTTTAAACCATTCTTGAAACATTCTGTTTTATTATTCATATCTAGTTTCAACTGCAGGATGTGAACGGCTAAGTGGTTCACTTTAAACCATTCTTGAAACATTCTGTTTTATTATTCATATCTAGTTTCAACTGCAGGATGTGAACGCTGAGTGGTTCACTTAAAGCCATTCTTGAAACATTCTGTTTTATTATTCATATCTAGTTTCAACTGCAGGATGTGAACCGCTGGAGTGGTTCACTTTAAACCATTCTTGAAACATTCTGTTTTATTATTCATATCTAGTTTCAACTGCAGGATGTGAACCAGCTGAGTGGTTCACTTTAAACCATTCTTGAAACATTCTGTTTTATTATTCATATCTAGTTTCAACTGCAGGATGTGAACCGGTTGAGTGGTTCACTTAAACCATTCTTGAAACATTCTGTTTTATTATTCATATCTAGTTTCAACTGCAGGATGTGAACCGGCTGAGTGGTTCACTTTAAACCATTCTTGAAACATTCTGTTTTATTATTCATATCTAGTTTCAACTGCAGGATGTGAACCGGCTGAGTGGTTCACTTTAAACCATTCTTGAAACATTCTGTTTTATTATTCATATCTTGTAAAAATCTGTTTACTTTCTGACAATCATAAATATATGCATCCAAGACCATATGTCATCTAAACCCCAAATGTTGGAGGTTTATTCTCGTTAATGATATCATGTATGTCTGTTATTTTTGTGAAAGTAAATGTCAAAACAATATGATTACCTGTGATTTTATGTGCAACTATTTTACCATTTCTGACAGAGAAGAGTTGTCAGGCTGTTCTGTATGATCTCCTGTGGCATGGAACTACTCATAACAGCACCTCTACTGGGCTGATATTTATACTGAGATATCCCAGCGTTGTGGATACAGCCAGACAACAGCTGGATGATGTCTTTAGTAAAACAGGTTAGTTTGGCACAGGTCTATCATGTGTTTGCTTTCTTTCTTATCAATCAAGTTGATTACTTTTGTGGTTTGCCTGAGAACGGAGTTGCATTCCTGTTAGGCTCTAATGCATGTAGAATAGAAAATTCAAATTTTGACCAAAGTGTATGTATATTATCCAAGAAACGAAATTTGTTAAGACAGGTACCTGTAAGATTGTCATCACCAAATAGCTTGTCCTGAGCAGAACTTTGCCACCCCAACAGTCTTCTGGAATTTCTCTCTCTCATAGGCCAGATAGGCCTGTGCAGCCGTCATGTTCAAACCATCAGTTACATCCTGAATCCATCTTCTCCATGGTCTTCCTCTTCTTCTCTTTGCGGTATGTCTCCTTCCATGATGGTCTTCTCAGCCCTTCATGTCTTATTATATGTCAAAATATCTCAATTTTCTCTTTCTTATTTGTAGCATCAGCCAGTTTAGTAAGATTTTACAAAGAGTAAAACCTCACTTTCAAGTAGCACATCTGGAGTTATATTGTAGCATGGTGTCAGGTCTGTCTATAGTGTGTGCATCGATGTGGGACAGTAGGGTAGTTTATCTGTTGGTTCAGGACATCTTTATAATGTGTTCATCAAGTTGGGCTGATCAATGTGAAGATTATGCTTGTTTAGGGATATGTGTTTTAGTGTCTGATTGACAGATAGCATTCATCACCAGTCCTTGTTACACTAAAGGACACATAAGGTAGAGATATCAAACGTTCACTCAATCCAATCTTGTGCATTTCTACCTCAAACCTAGTCCTGTAAAAAATGTAAAGAAACCATTTTTCATGCAATGGTGTAGGTATTTTGGGGAAATATGGTGTTAGGCCAATATTGTTCATTGACTGTCAGCTTGCGATGTAGGATGTAGTCAACATCACGTCAGCCGCTTTTCTGATGCCTAATTGAGGCTGGGTCATCCTTTGGAATTGAACCTGGGCATTGCGTCTAAGTAGCAAGTACACTAACCACTATGCTATCATGGCTCTCAAACCTAGTCCTTTACATTTCTTTCGAATCTATTTCAAAAGTTCTCTGTGTCCCTAGTTTTTTTCTTTTGTCCCTACGGTGTCCACTGCATTGCATGTCTTGGCCGCCTGTCTTTACTCATCCTGAGAACATGTCCAATCCATCGCCATCGTCTCTTTTGTATTTTTTTTTTTTCCATCTTCCTGACTAGCTAGTTCTGGTAGTCTGATATTGTTAATCTTATCCTTCCAGGTGATATTGTTAATCTTATCCTTCCAGGTATACCCAAGTATTTGAAAATGTCTTCCCTCAAATCCTCTAAACATACTATTTTCTTAACCGTTTTCCAAGTCTCGGGTCTATCAAGGACTACTACCCTAACACATGTATTGTATATCTAAAGCTTTCTCTTAGTGCTGTAAATATTAGATTTTCAGATGTTGCAAAATCTGTGTATTTGCACTACCAATTCTTGTTAAATCTGACAATAACGTCCCTATCAGAAGAAACAGTACTACTCAAGTATAGTTTCACATCTGTATCTAACTCTAATTTGGCATCTTTTATTCTTTTATTTGTATGTATCCTACATTTTTATTTGAATTATATATTCCTTTCATACCATTATACGTTACATAGGGCCTGCAAGTAATTTCTCCATACCGCTCTGTCCTGGGGGACTCGCTCAGTCTCTTCCATGGAACTGAGTCTCATATTTCTTGTCTCTCTCAGCAAAGTTTGTTTCACGGTTCCCCTAGTGCATCCTCTCTTTCTTGAATGTTTTGCCTCCCACTTCAATGCCTGATTTGTTATGTTTCATCATTTCTTCTCATGGTATGCCAAAGATATCTCCTTCTTATAACAGTTGTTACTTGTGATTAATCAGACAATTCTCTGATTTCATCTTCTGAATTCGTCCCATTTTATGCTGAATTCATCCCATTTTATGTTTATTATCTTTTTTCAATCTATTTTCAAATGCATTCAACTTACTTTCTATATCTTTAGTCATTTTCTAACTCTGCTGCTGGCATATGTTAGGATTGATACAACATTTGAATTGAGTGTCCCCAGTTTATCTCCTTTATTTTGGTTTTATTTGACATGGAGCGTTAGTGTAATCTTTATATTAGTTTGGGATGAAGACATATTAACTGTAATTGTTTGTGATCAAGTTGATGCCTGTCATGTTCACACGTATTCATATGTTTGCGAATGATCACATATATTTGCTATATATCCAGTATGTACATATGTGATACTGACGTGTTTTGTTTTGTTGTTACCAGCTGCGGAGGCTAGTGATGGAGGAGAGAGTCTCTCAGTGTATCCAGAATTACCAACTTATTTTAAGGCTTTTGTCCATGAGGTTCAGCGTTGTGCTAACATTAATCCCATTTCGATGGCTCATGCAGTAGCTAAGGAAAAGTTCCTCAAGGGATACAGGTAATTGGTAGCCTGTATAAGTCTGCTGTGTCAGTTAGTTAGTCAGCGTTGTAGGCCTGTCTGGTGTGTCAGTTAGTTAGTCAGTGTTGTAGAGCTGTCTGGTGTCTCAGTTAGTTAGTCAGTGTTGTAGGCCTGTCTGGTGTGTCAGTTAGTTAGTCAGTGTTGTAGGCCTGTCTGGTGTGTCAGTTAGTCAGTGTTGTAGACCAGTCTGGTGTGTCAGTTAGTTAGTCAGTGTTGTAGGCCAGTCTGGTGTGTCAGTTAGTTAGTCAGTGTTGTAGACCTGTCTGGTGTGTCAGTTAGTTAGTCAGTGTTGTAGGCAAGTCTGGTGTGTCAGTTAGTCAGTGTTGTAGACCAGTCTGGTGTGTCAGTTAGTTAGTCAGTGTTGTAGGCCAGTCTGGTGTGTCAGTTAGTTAGTCAGTGTTGTAGACCTGTCTGGTGTGTCAGTTAGTTAGTCAGTGTTGTAGACCTGTCTGGTGTGTCAGTTAGTTAGTCAGTGTTGTAGGCAAGTCTGGTGTGTCAGTTAGTCAGTCAGTGTTGTAGGCCAGTTAGTAAGTCAGTATTATATACCAATTGCTGAGTCTGCGATATCTGAGATGACTGGAACATTTGTGCGGTAAGAGCGATGATAGAATCCTAAAGGGCATTCTATCTGGCCAAACTCACAACTGGTACTAGACAGCATGGTCACCAATTACTACGCTTCATTGACACCTGCAAGCGTGATCTAACTTCATACAGCATAGACAAAGAAAATTTGGAACAGTCAACCAAAGACAAGCAAGCACTGTGAGCGGCAGTGAGGGATGGCTCGAAAAGAAAAGAAGAAAAACACCATGACTTGATAGGCAAAAGAGAGCGCATAGAGACCATCCTATGTATCAACTCCAGTGTAACCTGCAGCAACTGTGGCAAGGATTGCCACTTCAGAATAGGCAATTACAGCCACAACAGACTTTGGAATTCTGCACAAACTATGTGACGCAAAACCTGTTGTCTTCTGAGACAAAGAGACCAATGATGATTATTTACCATTTAGTAAATCAGTATTGCAAGTCACTGTTGTGTGCCAGTTATTAATGAAGTGTTATATACTAGGGAACAATTGAAAACTCCTCCAATATGAATCTTAGATGCAGAACCACCCAAGTGGTTACCGGGGCCTAAATTGGGGTGTAAAGAATAGAACCACTGTTACCTGCCACGATGTCGTAAGAGGCGATTGAGGAGGTTGGGTGTGGGCGAGCTACCCACACCGTAAACCGAGTAAAATGCTGGCTGAAACCAGACACATCACCGAAGGATAAGCACCAGAGCTCCAAATGGTGCTGAAGATGTGACATAAAACACACCAATGCTAAGGTTGCATGAATCAGATTTCCACATGAATAGAATTTATGGGGAGGTCTGGTACATCGGTCTGGGCGGTGATCGAGAGAGAGAGATATGCAGACAGATGTCAGTATTCTTGTTGATACCATTTAAACATTCTGTTACGGTTGATTGATTAATAGAACCATCATTGCACTTCGATGAGTAACCATGTGTGCTCCGATCTCTTTCTTATATAGGAAAATCTCAGCTGCAGTGCACGAACTCAGTACCATCTGCGAGGGTCCCCAATGTAATGTTGAAGATGGTGGAGATATTTTTATAGGATTAAAAATTTTTTTTTTAAAGAATCTTTTCGAATGAATTTTGTCCGGACAACTGCTTTCCAGCCTGCTCTTCTCAATTTTTAACTGCCATGAGTTCTTTTACGTGCTCTAAATGAACACAGGACCTACGTTTTCTCGTCCGTCTCCGATAGGACTAAGAACTCAATCTAACCTACACAGGGATCTCTGGAAAAATATCCAGATTGCTCCACGAGGGAGCGAACCTGGTATCTTTAGCATGAGAGATAATCACTTAACCTCTACACCAAAGACCCCTAATTCTGTTATGTATTGCACACAGTTAGATGTTGTGACTAAATATCAAATGTTTGTATGCTCGTTGACAATATTCTTCAATGTTTTCTCTGTTCTGGATGTTCTAGAATACCTGGGGATGCTGTCATCATGCCAAACTTAGACTCTCTTATGATGGATGAGGACATCTGGGGTGACCCTAAGGTCTTTCGACCTGAGAGGTTTATTAACTCTGAAGGCAAGCTGTCTGTACCGCCAGAGTTCATCCCCTTTTTCATAGGTAAGTATTTATATCTCTCTGTTCTCACAAAATAAAGAGGTTTTTTTTAAAGAACCCCAAGGGAGGCAACGGAGCCAATGATATGGTCAATAAATATACATTGTACAAGTTAGGCTTTGAAAAACAAATTACCAAACACAGAATTTGAAGCATCATCAAGGTGCGTATCCTTTATAGGACGTTGTCTCTTTGCAGCACATCTGAAATTCACTCTGTCTCTAGTCAGTTCACCCATTTCGCGATGGTCATATTCATGGTTTCTTTAATATCTTGTAGCCATCTTCTTGGTCTGCCTCTGCGTCCTGGGACCTTGCCCTCTAGTATTGTTCTTTCCAAGCCATCGTGACGCTTGATGTGACCAAAGTATGTAATTTTTCTGTATAATATGTTGTTTATCAGCCAATTCTCTTTAACATTTAGTTCTTTCAGGACATCAGTGTTCTTTTTTTTCTGTCCATGGTAGGAAAGAACACTGATGTCCTGAAAGAACTAAATGTTAAAGAACTAATTGTTCAAATGGATTCGAACCACACCCTTATTTCCTATAACACCCATTGCCTAGCCCAAGAATTAAGAAAGCAGTAAAGTTGTTTCTTCTATATGTAGACAATATTTAGTTACATTCAGCCTAGCTTCTGTCACTTCTGCTATCACAACAATTGGTATTATTTTTCATGGCTGTTGTGTTGGCTGGCTTTTACAAAGTCAATAGTTAGTCTTGTCTTATCCACATGTACCATGAATCTCATGGGAGTTTTAGTTTTCTATCCCGAGCCAGGTATGTTGCATATGTAGCTGCTAGTCTTTGATGTCGCATGGAAATCAGTGATATTATCTATCCATCACGTTCTTGGTCTTCCTCTGCGTGCCAGTTGTTATAGGCACAAGATGCCCAGTGTGTTCGTAGCGCTGGGACGGGTGACAAGTTCCTGTGAGTGCGGTTCAATTCTGCAGGCTGGCAGAAAAGTCACAGGTTGTCCAGATTTATGGTGGTCGAGGCACCGAAGGGTTACGATGTCCATGTCACCGAGCCGAAGGGTTATGATGTCCATGGCACGAGCGAATAGCTAAAAGCTCAAGTGCTTCTGGATCGGAAAAAAAATAAAAATAGACATGAGATTGTTGTAGATCTGGTTTCATTCTCATAAGATGTCCATACTATTTATTTGCCTTGTCTTCTAATATGTTAGTGCATGTTGTGATTTCATTCTCATAAGATGTCCATACTATTTATTTGCCTTGTCTTCTAATATGTTAGTGCATGTTGTGATTTCATTCTCATAAGATGTCCATACTATTTATTTGCCTTGTCTTCTAATCTGTTAGTGCATGTTGTGATTTCATTCTCATAAGATGTCCATACTATTTAATTGCCTTGTCTTCTAATATGTTAGTGCATGTTGTGATTTCATTCTCATAAGATGTCCATACTATTTATTTGCCTTGTCTTCTAATATGTTAGTGCATGTTGTGATTTCATTCTCATAAGATGTCCATACTATTTATTTGCCTTGTCTTCTAATATGTTAGTGCATGTTGTGATTTCAACAACATTTCTAATATTCTCATTTCTCCATCTATCCGTCTTGTAACATTGTACGGCTTTTCTTAACTCTTTCCACGCCCATTTATTTCCTCAGTTGTACACATTTAATTTAAAGGAGGCAAAAAATGCAATGGGTTATTTTTTCAAATCATAACTACTCATCAATAAATAAACATATATATATCTTATCATATACTAATTTGAAGAAAACTGGACAACTTATTAGAATAACAAGGTTAAATAGCAATACATGGAATATTTTAGAAGAAACTAGGGCAAATATGACAACATAAATATAAAAAATTATAAATTGTTAGTGACATATGCAACACTTACGTGACATTATAACAACATATTCAAAATGTATCCCTATGTGCTTCTAGAAATCAATTTGTAATCCAATTTGTGAAGTCCAGGCAAAATTTTATGACAATATATCCAATAGAAATGAAGATATGATGAAAAGTTGACATCAAACTCCAGTTGGGCTTTGATAGCCATTATATTATGATGATCGTCTGCCTGATTCATATCGTTATATTTTGGATCGGAATCATTACTAATACTACTTATAATACTACTATAATCTGAATTGTCCATGCATTTTTCTATAAAAATCCCGCTGATACACGCATGGGACGCTTATTACAGGAAAGGCCTGGTCCCACATTGAACTGTTTACAAATGCTGCGTCTGTAGCAATAACAAATAAACTTGAAGCAAATCGAAACGGGTGAATGTAAGTGAAATCGTAAGAGAAAGTGACGCTATTAAAATGAAGGAACCGGAAGAATACTATTAAAAACTAAAATTAGTAGAAGTAAAACTAGAAAGACTTGTATAACGAAACAACTCGAACGTGCGAACGAAACGACTTCAACGGCGAACTAAACATCTTGATGGCGCAGGTTGCGCTTTAGCGTGGAAAGAGTTAAATACTTTGTGACCTTTCTCTCTTGAGATTTAGTTAGGGACCATATTTGACATTGATAACAGAGAATTGTTAGAAATATGCAATAGTTAGTTAGTGTCATTGAAATAACATTACAATAATAAGTTTAATGTCAGTGAAAGGAAATGTTACTAGTTGCCGTGGTTTGACCATGTCTACAGTAGACTATTGTAAAACTGTCAGGATTATACCAGAATAGAAGTACAGTAACTTAGACAGTGAAGAGTACACTGCAAGTGAAACATTGTGTGATGTTCTCTGTGATACCTTCTACACTCCAGCTGCACCGTGTGTTGCCAGGGCCAGAAAGGAGAGCAAAGAATAGTAACACTGTGACCTATAAAACATGTCATAAGGGACGACTGAGTTAGGAAGTTACCCTAGTAAATAAAAAGCGTAGCAGAAATTGGATGTGTTGGCCTACTTGTAGGCGCATAACTAGCGCAACGTACAATCACCCTTAGGCTCAGATCATATACAAATCACGAGTGGTTTAACAAGTGGTTGATATGAAGCGTATGAAGAAGACTCCAGCTGAGAACAAGTAGCGGAGAAAGGAGAATGTAGACAAACTGAGTGTTCTATGTTTGTGGTTATTGTGTCTCCCATGCTGCTGTTTTGCCTGATGAATAGATCACCACCTTTATATTATCATCTTCTTCTCATCCTTGTTTGTTCTGTAGGTGTCCGAGCATGTCCAGCTTCCAGTATTGCACAGACAGTCCTATCAACTTTCCTAGCAGACATTTTGTTCAACTTCAACATTGAACCAGATGTCAACGGTCACCTGCCATCTGCTGAACGTAAAAGAGGTCTCATTCCAATGCCTCTAGACTTTAAATCAAAATTTCTCCTGCGGAGATAAACTCAGGCACAACAAGCAACATCTTCAGTACCTTTGGGTTGTGTATTTATGGATTAGCTAATGTTTATGTGTACATTATGTATTGTGTGGGAACACACAAGAATGAATTTATTTGTTACTTGATGCAAGCAATCAGACCAATTATCATAATCAGATTGTGACCTCAGTCAGACTGTGACCTTAGTCAGACTGTGACCTCCATCAGGCAATTATCATAATAAGACTGTGACCTCAATCAGACTGTGACCTTAGTCAGACTGATCTCAATCACACTGTTACCTCAGATAGACTGTGACCTCAATCAAGCAATTATCTTAATCAGATTGTGATCTAAGTCTCACTGTGACCTCAGTCAGACTGTGACTTCAATCAGAATGTGACCGTAATCAGACCAATTATCTTAATCAGATTGTGACCTAAGTCTGACTGTGACCTCAGTCAGACTGTGGCTTCAATCAGAATGTGACCTCAATCAGATCAATTGTCATAATCAGACTGTGACCTCAATCAGGCTGTGACCTCAATCAGGCAATAATCTTAATCAGACTGTGACCTCAGTTGAACAAATATGCCATTCTGGCTAAAATATTTAGACAGACTGTAGAAAGGGATCAGAGTGTATATAGGTGGCATCACTACAATACATTGTACATCAGCAGCACAGAGAGTGTGAAAGACATCTGAGAATGGAAGATAACTCTGGAGATTGCTGTATGAAAATGAAAGATCAATGTAAAAGGAGAAGTAAACTCATCATGTTCTTGGTTGGGGGGGTGGTGTGTGAATGATGTATGTAACAGTACTGACAGAATTTGTGGAAAGATGGATACAATGTGAGAGTTGATAGCACAAAATGTTTCTGTGTATATTGAGAAAATTCAGTTCACAAAATTGATTTTGATATACTTAATATGATGATTTGTGATGTTAGTCATTGTTGTGTTAGTTGTTTTCATATGTTGTGGTAGGTGCATGTTGTAGATGATGGTGGCGGTGGTTGCTGCAGCAGTAACTATACACTATTATATGTTCTCAAAACTAGCATTTTATTTCATGAATGTTTTGCTGTCATTTTTTAACTACATGTTGATCTGTCAGTGACGCTGCCTTGGGCTCATTGATGCTGTCTTGGGCCCATTTACGCTGTTTAATACTGTCATTGCCACTACTTAGGACTTGCTGTCATTGATGTTGTAATTCTAGAATAGTCTCCGAGTAGATCAGATGGACAGTTGTAGCTACATACATTAGGCTAGATTGTCTTAGACACATTGCATACTGCTAATCCATCAAAGAATAACTGGCGCCAGTTTTGAAATGCAAACATGTCACTATGACGACAAAGAGCATTGTACAACACTGAAACGAGTTAGAGAGTTAAGTTAGGACATGCCAGGCAGTGTCGTATTCATGGTAGAGAGAGTGGGTATACTACTCAACTTCTCATGGGTACGGTGTGCAAATGGACTTTGTGATTGCTGCTGCAGAACAGAGCATGCATTGGAATGCCCAATGTGCCATGACATCAATCGCCTAACAGAACATAACTATCATTCTCAAACCCTGACGTTGGCAGCAAATGATAGAAAAAGCTAGTCACAACAAAGATGAAGTGTCCATGCTGTGAGTATCAAGGACAGACCGGTTTCGAAATGAAGACGACATGAAAAACGTGGTACAACATCAGTACTGAACTTCATCAAGAAATAAATTGAATGGTTCAGCCACATTAGCAGTTTACAAACAGGCAGTGTGCATCAAAGAGCAATGTTACCACAATAAAGTAGATACAAAGCAAAGGATGGTACACACAAAAAGTGCATCTCAGAAATAACACAGGCAATGAAAAATACAATTTATGAAGCGCACACAAAAGCCTGTTCTAGAAATCTCTTCTTATCTTGATACTGTAAGACAAACAGGATTAGAGGAAAGAAGTCTTGTCAGACTAAACACTGCTTGTCAAGATAAATGCTACTGTGTGTATCTCATCTTTCATTAAGAAGTCTTATTAGTCAGACTAAACACTGCTTGTCAAGATAGATGTTACTGTCTCATGTATCATATATACATCTATATGTTCTAATCAGCATTATGTCTATCTGTCTGTCTCATCAGAGACATATGTCCTGTAGTAGATCTGAACATTTTTATTTGTTCAGTCGTCCCATTCCTCGAGGTTTCATCTCTGTGGGTTCGAACCTGTATCTCTCATGTGTTCTGGCTGTGGTTGATGCAGACAAATAAATGTTTACACTCAAATTTTAAATCTGTGTTGAACTTATCATATTTATATTTCTTATGATAAACTGTAAGTTATCTAAATGTTGTCAGTTACATTAGTGTACATTTTACTATTCAATTGTTTACATCATATTCTTGTCTGTTATCTCTTACCGTTTTTCCCTTGGCAACATATGATTGTGAGACATGGACCATTGGACAGACAGTGGCGGAGAAGTTCATTAATGCCTTTGAATGCAAATGCTACAGAAGAGTACTTAGAATATCATGGACAGATAAAAGAACAAATACTTCAGTTCTGCAACAGCTTGATATTAAAGAGAGTTGGCTATTAAAGAGCATAACAACAAGGAAAATTAAATATTTCGGACAAATCAAACGACATGAGTGCCTAGAGAAGATAATTCTGGAGGGAATGGTGCCTGGAAAAAGACCTAGAAGATGATGGGTACATTGACGATCTGAGAATGACTGCTACTGAGGCCAGTCAACTTGCACAGAACAGAGAGATTTTCAGGACTGCAGTCATGGGAGCCAAGTTCCGGAAGGGACAAGCGGACAAGCTACTTGATGATGATGATGAACCTCTTACATATAGTATACATTTGATGTCATTACATATTTAGTTCAACAACTAAAAACACTATGAAATGGCTTGATGATGATGATGAATCTCCTAACCTATAGTATACATTTGATGTCATTACATATTTAGTTCAACAACTAAAAACACTATGAAATGGCTTGATGATGATGATGAATCTCTTACATATAGTATACATTTGATGTCATTACATATTTAGTTCAACAACTAAAAACACTATGAAATGGAACTGATAAGAAAATGAAGATCGCCTGTGTGTTGCTGGGGCTTGCAAGGGGAGCAAAGAATAGTAACACTGCTACTAACAAGGCATGTCGAAGAGGTGACTGAGGTAGGAGCCTAGGAAGCTACCCCAGTAAATAAAAAGCATCACAGAAATCAGATGTGATGGCCGTCTTGTAGGCGCATAACTAGCACAATGTACGATTGCTCTTAGGCTCAGATCACATACAAATCATAAAGAGTGATTTAATAAGTGGTCAATATGGAGCGTTCAAAGAAAACAAATATATGAATACTAAGAATATGCATATTCCCAGAGGCAATGTATGGGTTTCCAGAGGCAATGTATGGGTGTGAAGCATGGACATTAGCAAGGCAGTGGAATAACATATATCTGCTTTTGAATATAAGTGTTACAGAAGAGTCCTTCGTATATCATGGACAAAGAAGAGAACAAATAGATCTATCCAGAAAGAACTCAAAATCAAAGAAAACTGGCTTATGCTACAAATAAAAAAGAGAAAATTGAGATATTTTGGAAATATTAAGAGACACGAAGGGCAGGAGAAGACTATCATAGAAGGAGGCATACCGGCAAAGAGAAGAAGAGGAAGACCACGGAGAAGATGGATTCAAGATGTAACTGATGGTTTGAACATGACGGCTGCAGAGGCAGGACATCTGGTCTATGAGATCGAGAAATTTCGACGGAGTGTTAGGTTGGCATAGTTCTGCTCCGGACAAGCTATTTGATGATGACATAATTAATAGACAACTGATGTTACATGATCAGACGATGTCATCAATAATCAACAAGATACAACCAGATAGACACAATCAATTATTTTTATTGAATGAACAACATGACAAAATATGTCAGTGAACAAACATGACAATAATCCTCTCTCTCAAATGCAAGCAAAACATGGATACTAAATAATATAGCAATAAATGGGGTTTTTAAAACACTTTTCTTAGATTTTTAATCTAGAGTAGGGCTTGTCAGTCAAGTCAGGATTGTAAGGTTAATATTGAGGTAGCATGTTACCAAGTGGAGATGCCACATCATCAAGCTTGTACTAGAAACGGAGGGGTTAATATTGCAAGGAAAGTCGTTTATAACTCAGCTGAGAGTTACTTTTTGATCATTCTTTGATAGGCACATTATTTGATAGCTATTCGTAATTGGTACAGGTTGCTTCTTTGGACGATCCATATCTTTGTTATTTGTATGTGATCTGAGCATAAGTACGATTGTATGTTGTGCCAGTTATGCGTCTATAAGTTTTTTTTTTTTTTTTCTTTCGTCCGCTTCAACTCAGACGAAGTTTCATCTCTGAAACTGATTTTTGCGTGAAAATCCGTTTTTCCAATTTCTTACAATGGCAGCAGCGTGCACATTGTAAATTACTTTACACTGGCAGCCGTGTGCTCAATGTACTCGTAATTAGTATTCCTCGCCATACAGGCAGATTTTCTCCGACTTCAGAGGTACTCACGTTATCGTCCTGAGTAAGACCAGGGACTCTAACAAATGCCGGACAGTAGGTTCGAACCCGAGCTATGAGGCGTCTCACAGCTAGCAGGCCGAGCTACTATCAACTACTCTAGGCAGTCCCCCGCGTCTATAAGTAAGCTAGCACATCCGATTTCTGCGCGCTTTTTTTACTAGTGTAGCTTCACTAGACCCTTACCTCACTTGCCTCTTACGACCATGCCTCGTAGGTGGCAGTGTTACTATTCTTTGCTCACCTGCCCCACACCGGCGACAGGTTACTACTAAACGCAGCCAAGGGTCACACATATCATACATGAGAGAGGAGGTCTACAACACAGACAAGTAAATAAAAAAAGAACTCTTTATCATACCATGAGGTATATACGGTAATACAATGTTAGGTCCATATATTTAGCTGACTGTCGACACACGATGGCTGATGCAGTCAACATCACATCGGTCATCTTTACTTCCCAGTGCTTTTCCTGGTATCTAATTGAGTCTGGGTCGACCTGAGAGCCGATGCGGTTGGAAAAAATTTGTGCCCGCTATGGAATTAAACCGAGACCATTAGCCTAAGACATGAGTTCACTAACAACTATGCTACTGCGGCTGTCAGGAGGTCACTATCCTTCATTCCTTGAGTAACACATTATCTTACAGCCAATCATAAACTAACAACTATGCTACTGCAGCTGTCAGGGGGTCACTATCCTTGAGTGACACATTATCTTACAGCCAATCATGAACTAACAACTATGCTACTGCAGCTGTCAGGGGGTCACTATCCTTCATTCCTTGAGTAACACATTATCTTACAGCCAATCATAAACTAACAACTATGCTACTGCGGCTGTCAGGGGGTCACTATCCGTCAATCCTTGAGTAACACATTATCTTACAGCCAATCATGAACTAACAACTATGCTACTGCGGCTGTCAGGGGGTCACTATCCTTCAATCCTTGAGTAACACATTATCTTA
The DNA here is from genome assembly GCA_020796225.1 of Arion vulgaris. Taxonomy (NCBI): domain Eukaryota; kingdom Metazoa; phylum Mollusca; class Gastropoda; order Stylommatophora; family Arionidae; genus Arion; species Arion vulgaris. The sequence goes on from CM036762.1 coordinate 2,659,423, forward strand.
CAGCCAGTCATAATGAACACACAGATCGAAAAATCTCTGAGGGCCACAGAAATGTGGTTTTATAGAAGAATGATGAGAATCCCATGGACTGTTAAAATGACTAATGTTGAGGTGCTGAATGAGATCAAGACACAGAGAAAGCTTATCATCAATATAAGAAAGAGGCAGTCATCATTTTTCGGGCATGTGATGAGGAGGGGAGGTTTAGAACACATTGTGACAAACGGTAAAATCCAGGGTAGACGAGACAGAGGAAGACAGAGAGAGAAAATGTTGGAATAGCCTGACTTCATGGCACGGTAGAGCGTCAACATCTGAGTTGATAGCAAACACCAACGACATAGATTTGTGGAGATCCATGATCGCCTACGCCAGCCGGCACCTGATGATGATGACAGCCAGTCATAAACTAACAAAACTTTACTTGATTCATGCTTTCACTTTCTACACATCAAATTTTAGTCAAAGTCTTACTTTCTGTTGACATATTTCTTTATCACGTTTGTCTTGCTTTCAGAACTTGATATCAGACTTTATCTGAAAATCTGCCCGTCTGCCCAGCGTGTTCGTAGCGTGTTGGACTACGGGTGACTATCCCTCTGTGTGTGCGGGTTCAATTCGCGGGATGGCAGAAAAAGCCACAGATTCCCCAGATTTACGGTGTTCGTGGCACCGAAGAGTTACGATGTCCATGGCACCGAGCGAAGAGCTGAAAAGCTCAAGTGCTTCTGGATCGGAAAAAAAAAAATCTGAAAGTCTGTCTGACATTCATCATCATTGGCCTCTTTGTCTCAGCAGACATAGGTTATGCATCACATAGTTTGTTCTGAATCACAAAGTCTGTTGTGGCTGCAATGTCCTATTCTGGAGTGGCAATCCTTGCCAGTTGAAACTGGAGTTGATACATAGGATGATCTCTTTGCTCTCTGTTTTACCTCCATATGTGATGGTGTTTTTCTTTTTGAGCCACCCCTAACTACCTCTTGCCATGCTTGCCTGTCTTTGGCCATGGTGTTTTTCTTTTGAGCCACCCTAACTACCTCTTGCCATGCTTGTCTGTCTTTGACCAACAGCTCCCAATTTTCTGTGTCTGACATTAATGACATTCAAATCTAACATGTCATTTTCTGGAAGTAAGAGCTGTTATACGTCACAGTACACGTCATCATCATGTTCTGTTCTCATATCAAAAGTTTCTAGTTCCCATCAAATTTTGCTGCTTGTCTTGCTGGTACTTACAGACCAACTGTTGTCTGTCCACCTATTTATATTTCTCTTCTAATTAAAGCTTTGTCTTCCCCTTACTGCAAGAATTATTGAATGAGACATGCATATACTGGAGAGTCATTGATTCCTCTTATTTGTTCCCTACAAGGTCGCTGCCTTATATTGGGGAACTTGCTTCCCTCCATGATCTGGGAAGTTATGATGACAAGAGCTTTGTGAAGCTCCCTACGAGGTCACTATCTTGTAGTAGTGGGGAACTTGCTTCCCTCCATGATCTGGGACAAGAGCTTTGTGAAGCTCCCTACGAGGTCACTATCTTGTAGTAGTGGGGAACTTGCTTTCCTCCATGATCTGGGACAAGAGCTTTGTGAAGCTCCTGCGAGGGCACTATCTTGTAGTAGTGGGGAACTTGCTTTCCTCCATGATCTGGGACAAGAGCTTTGTGAAGCTCCCTACGAGGTCACTACCTTGTAGTAGTGGGGAACTTGCTTTCCTCCATGATCTGGGACAAGAGCTTTGTGAAGCTCCTACGAGGTCACTACCTTGTAGTAGTGGGAACTTGCTTCCTCCATGATCTGGGACAAGAGCTTTGTGAAGCTCCCTACGAGATCACTATCTTGTAGTAGTGGGGAACTTGCTTACCTCCATGATCTGGAAAGTTTGGCTGACAAGAGCTTTGCTCCTGGTAGGGACACCCATGTTAGACAGGTTGAAGGATAGAGAACAGACAAAATGTGACCATATGGTCCTCCAGGCTGGCGGTAGGACAAGGGACTAACAACCCATTCCTGTAGAGAAAATATATTGTGTTAGAGAAACAAGAGATACCTTTGTTGCATCGGGTGAAGGGAGTCAGGTAACTGGTGACATGAAGAAGGAAGATCAAAGATTGGGGCCCAACATCTGAAACACTTGGTTAGTCAGGTAACTGGTGACATGAAGAAGGAAGATCAAAGATTGGGGCCCAACATCTGAAACATTTGGTTAGTCAGGTAACTGGTGACATGAAGAAGGAAGATCAAAGATTGGGGTCCAACATCTGAAACATTTGGTTAGTCAGGTAACTGGTGACATGAAGAAGGAAGATCACAGATTGGGGCCCAACATCTGAAACACTTGGTTAGTCAGGTAACTGGTGACATGAAGAAGGAAGATCACAGATTGGGGCCCAACATCTGAAACACTTGGTTAGTCAGGTAACTGGTGACATGAAGAAGGAAGATCAAAGATTGGGGCCCAACATCTGAAACATTTGTTAGTCAGGTACCTAGTGTCAGAAGAAGGAAGATCAAAGATGGGGGCCCAACATCTGAAACACTTGGTTAGTCAGGTAACTAGTGTCAGGAAGAAGGAAGATCAAAGATTGGGGCCCAACATTTGGTAGAAAGGTAGCAGCAACAGAATTCTCTTGTGGAAGTCTTACCTGTCACACAAAGTGGATATAGATTGTTTGTGAAGGTAGCAAGCTTACAAGACCTATCTTTGCTGAAGTTATCCGGTGGTGAATCTGTATTTCTTTAACCTTGCTTTGTTGAATATCATATCTGTAGGAACTCTACTGAACCTGTTAAACTAAGATCTAAGTCACGGACAACATCAAACTTGATGGATTAAGCATTAATATGAAATCATTAATTTAATTTAATAAAAATATAATTGTTACAAAAACAACAATATCGAACAAACAACCAACTAAATATATTTACTATAACTTGAATATTGAAGACAATTTGACATCAAAACACAAGACAACTGTCTTCTGCCAGCTCAGTGTATCAGTCTCAATACTTTCTCACTCACTCAAAGCATTTCACTTGATTAGCAGCTCCAGCTTGGGTAATATTTCATTAAAAAACAGCTTCAACTAGGGTAATAGTTAACAGCTTCAACTAGGGTAATAGTTAACAGCTTCAACTAAGGTAATAGTTAACAGCTTCAACTAGGTAATAGTTACGCTTCAACTAAGGTAATAGTTAACAGCTTCAACTAGGTAATAGTTAACAGCTCAACTAAGTAAAAGTTACAAACTTCAACTAAGGTAATAGTTAACAGCTTCACTAAGGTAATAGTCTAACAGCTTCAACTCAGGTAATAGTTAACAGCTTCCCAAATAGGGTAATACTTAACAGCTTCAACTAGGTAATAGTTAACAGCTTCTACCAGGGTAATAGTTAACAGCTTCAACTAGGTAATAGTTAACAGCTTCAACTAGGGTAATAGTTAACAGCTTCAACTAGGTAATAGTTAACAGCTTCAACTAGGGTAATAGTTAACAGCTTCAACTAGGTAATAGTTAACAGCTTCTACCAGGGTAATAGTTAACAGCTTCAACTAAGGTAATAGTTAACAGCTTCAACTAGGGTAATAGTTAACAGCTTCAACTAGGTAATAGTTAACAGCTTCAACTAGGTAATAGTTAACAGCTTCAACTAGGTAATAGTTAACAGCTTCAACTAGGTAATAGTTAACAGCTTCAACTAGGTAATAGTTAACAGCTTCAACTAGGTAATAGTTAACAGCTTCAACTAGGTAATAGTTAACAGCTTCAACTAGGTAATAGTTAACAGCTTCAACTAAGGTAATAGTTAACAGCTTCAACTAAGGTAATAGTTAACAGCTTCAACTAAGGTAATAGTTAACAGCTTCAACTAGGTAATAGTTAACAGCTTCAACTAGGTAATAGTTAACAGCTTCAACAAGGTAATAGAACAGCTTCAACTAGGGTAATAGTTAACAGCTCCAACCAGTTGCGGCTCGTCATTAAGAGAACATGGGACCGGGCCCCACCAAAAATAATGTATGATGTGTATTTATTATTTTATAAATTATTTTTTCATAATTATTACTTTTAACGTGATACTGTTTAACTTTCAAAGTTGAATATATAACGCTAAAATAGCATACACAGTCTGAAATTCAGCCCCTTTTCTCCCTAATTAGTACAATCATTTCCATAGCACTATTTTTTTAGGACCAGTAGAAATGTGGTCTATTTGACATCTGTTAACATAGAGACTTCTGACTTCTCTCTCTACTTGTCATTTACCATAGATAAATATGCAATAGTATAAATAATAGATAAAAATCATTAATTCAGTAGGAAAATTCTTACACGGCCAAATCAGTACACAGTTAAACGGTGTTATTGAGCTAAAAATTAGTCCGGACGAGTAAATACCGAATGATATATAAAAATAATACAAATAATTAACTAACCATCATAGAATAGTTTACGGTAATGGCCCTCTCCATCCATATACATCTCCGTACGACAATGTACGTTTTATTAAAGGGATGAGATAAGTTCCTGGAATAGACAAATAACAGGAAATACTAAAATATAACCAAAACCATGGTTTTTCCCACAAATTTTTCTCGTCCCACCAACAAAAATTATCACGATCCGCCACTGGTTCAAACTATGTTAACTATTTATTGACAGCTCCCACTAAAGCATAAGTTAATCAACAGCCCTAACTGACTTATTGTACCAGGTTTCTTCATATGGCTCAGTCACTCTTTGCAGAAGTGGAATACCACCTGGCAAGAGTATTATACCAGACACCAGTTCCGTAGCTCCAACAACAATTCTAAGGGATCTCTTGAATGAAGTGAACTGAACGACTCAGGCTAGATTAAAATCACAACCTATAGAATGCAAGGCAACCGCAACCCAAGATACTGTTGCTAGCAACTATTGCCATCAACTGTTGCCAGCAACTAGTACCATCAATCGTTGTCAAGAACTAGTCAAGTATTCTATTACTAACAACTTGTCAGTTGATATTGCCAGCAACTGGTCAGCAGATTTTGCCAGCAACTATTACCAAGAACTTGTCAGCAGATGTTGCCAGCAACTGGTCAGCAGTTACTGCCAGCAACTATCACCAACAACTTGTCTGTAGATGTTGCCAGCAACTTGTCAGCAGATGTTGCCAGCAACTATCACCAACAACTTGTCTGTAGATGTTGCCAGCAACTATCGCCAACAACTTCCATCCTGTGGACAAACTTTGATTTCATCATTGTCTCTACTTCCATGAAACGTAAACAATATCAAATATCACAACGACCTCAGCAAAAACCTAACACAATGACAACTATATTCAACAAACACATTAGCAACTAGCAAAATTTTGCAGCTAAGTTCAGCAAAAGCATACAAATATTTACAGCAAAATTCAGTTATAAAGTGAAAATAACTGCAACAAAGTACAAATAATGATAGCAAAAATGTATTGTTAATAAAAATGAAAATAATTGCAACAAAATTTAACAATAAAATGCAAGTAATTACACAGAAATATTCAATAAAGTAAAAATAATTGCAACTATGTTCAGAATCAAAGTTGTATGCATCCACACACACATACAAACTGTATAAATATAACTGTAATTTGATAGATCAGCAACTTTTGATTATAAATTTCTTTATCGCACATTTATTAACAACACAAGCACATGAAATATTCAATATTTACATGAGAAAAATCACGGTTTTATATATTCTGTGTAGATATCACAGTTGTTGCACAACAGACTTTGAATTGTTGCAACAACAGACACTGAATTGTTGCAACAACAGACACTGAATTGTTGGAACAACAGACACTGAATTGTCTGCAACAACAGACACTGAGTGGTTGCAACAACAGACTTTGTAAATAAGCAGAATTTGTTTCTCCTGCTATAGATGTCTTCAGTGGTTACCAAATGAAACAGTCTGTGAACATCATGATCTAGTCTGTGAACATCATGATCTAGTCTGTGAACATCATGAACTAGTCTGTGAACATCATGATCTAGTCTGTGAACATCATGATCTAGTCTGTGAACATCATGATCTAGTCTGTGAACATCATGATCTAGTCTGTGAACATCATGATCTAGTCTGTGAACATCATGATCTAGTTGTGAATATCATGATCGAGTCTGTGAACATCATGAACTAGTCTGTGAACATCATGATCTAGTCTGTGAACATCATGATCTAGTCTGTGAACATCATGAACTAGTCTGTGAACATCATGATCTAGTCTGTGAACATCATGACTAGTCTGTGAACATCATATCAGCTGAATATCAAGATCTAGTCTGTGAATATCATGATCTAGTCTGTGAACATCATGATCTAGTCTGTGAACATCATGATCTAGTCTGTGAACATCCATGATCTAGTCTGTGAACATCATGATCTAGTCTGTGAACATCATGATCAGTGCATCAGATCGAGTCTGTGAAATCAAGATCTAGTCTGTGAACATCATGATCTAGTCTGTGAACATCATGAACTAGTCTGTGAACATCATGATCTAGTCTGTGAACATCATGAACTAGTCTGTGAACATCATGATCTAGTCTGTGAACATCATGAACTAGTCTGTGAACATCATGAACTAGTCTGTGAACATCATGATCTAGTCTGTGAACATCATGATCTAGTCTGTGAACATCATGAACTAGTCTGTGAACATCATGATCTAGTCTGTGAACATCATGAACTAGTCTGTGAACATCATGATCTAGTCTGTGAACATCATGAATTAGTCTGTGAACATCATGATCTAGTCTGTGAATATCATGAATTAGTCTGTGAACATCATGATCTAGTCTGTGAATATCATGATCTATGGATGTCTTGTAGATCAGCAACAACAGGGTTCTATGAATGTAAGAAAGATATCAGAGAGCACACATGGTTACTCATCGCAAACTAGTCTCTTCTGTTACACCCAGTATTCTGCGTAGACACTTCATCTCTTTCGTGACTAGTTTTCTTCTATCATTTGATGTCAGCTTCCAGGTTTACAACATTTACAACCAGTATTCTGTAGACACTCATCTTTTCGTGACTGGATTTCTTCTATCATTTGATTTTCAGTTCAGGTTAATGTACACCCAGTATTCTGCGTAGACACTTCATCTCTTTCGTGACTAGTTTTCTCTTATCATTTGATGCAGCTTCAGGTTTACAACTGTTACACCCAGTATTCTGCGTAGACACTTCATCTCTTTCGTGACTAGTTTTCTTCTATCATTTGATGTCAGCTTCCAGGTTTACAACTGGAAGCATAATGTTGGGAGAAAGATTGTGTTAAAAATTGCTCTTTATATGTTCATGGTGACATGTTTGCATTTTAATATTGGCACCATTTGTCCTATCATTTAATTTGTTTTGTTGCTCCCATTTTTATAGTTTCTCCAATGAAAAATAAAGTGAGGAAAATTGTAATAAATTGAAAATGAAAATATAAATGTGAATAAGATCATGAACAATAGAGTCACATCAAATATTTGGAACTCAAATATAAATGTAGACACAACATTGTGTTGTTTACTGAAAATACTGTCTTTACTGGCTCTGTCTTACTGACAAATACTGTCTTTATGACTGTGTACGTTTAGGGTGTGGGATGGGGGGATGAGCCTGTAGTACCACTTTTATGGTCGTTTAAGACAGGGGAGGAACAGAAACATGTGACATTTAATTGCTGAAAAGCTATCACAATCACTGAGAAACTGTTTAGGTTGTGATATTTTTCTTGTTGCTTCAAACAAAATCTCATTCGTTTTACCAGGATTGAACCCCGGTCTCCTACGTGGAATCCCCTTTAATCCATTCAATCAAACAATCCACTTTTAATAAGGAGGAAAGATTGAATTCAAAATGTGGAAAACAGAAGGAAGATTGAATTCAAATATAAAACAGAGGAAAGATTGAATTCAAAATGTGGAAAACAGAAGGAAGATTGAATTCAAATGTGGAAAACGAAGGAAAGTATGAATTCAAAATGTGGAAAACAGAAGGAAAGATTGAATTCAAAATGTGGAAAACAGAAGGAAAGATTGAATTCAAAATGTGGAAAACAGAAGAGAATATTATTTGATAATAATAAAACATCAGCTGTTTGTATTGGTTATTGGTTACTAAACTGACATCATTGCACTTCGGGTAGACCCATAGGTGCTCAGTGTCCTCCAACAGATATCAAAAAGAATATGTGTAATGATGATTTCCATGGCTGTTTGTAAATCCACACTTTTGTGTATGAACTGTTATTTTGTTTTTAATAATAATAATATTTACCCGTTGCAGTGAAGTTGGAACCGTACTTATGAACTATGAACTTATGAACTATGAACTTATGAACTATGAACTATGAACTATGACAGAACTAATAATAATAATAATAATAATAATTCCTCTCGTACCGTTATACATTACATAGAGCCTGCAAGTAATTTCTCCATACCGCTCTATCTCCTACATGGAACTGAGACCGATATTTCTTGCCTAGCTCACAAAAGTTTGTTTCAGGGTCTCCTTAGGTCATTCTCTCTGTCTTGAACCCTTTGCATCCCACATATGACTTGAACAGCATATATAAAGAAGTTTATTGATATAAATAAACTTGTTAATATATGTTGTTCCAGTCATATGTATTACAATATATTATATGGTAGAATACGATCCAGACACGGAGGTCCTATAGAGAGCTGCTCGGACCAGCATCTACACAATCTTGATGCAGTCCCAGACACGATGGGCAGGACATATAGCTCGAATGCCGAATTGTAGAATACTGAAACGACTCTTCTATGGTAAGCTGCATAGCGGTAAACGCTCCCAGGGTGGTAAAAAATAAATCTGTTCAAATACACACTCAAGATCTCGATGAAATCCTTCTGTATAGATGTCGACAACTGGGAGAATGTTACTCAAGACAGATCAGCCTGGTGCACACTTCTTCGACACGGTTCTTCAGACTGCGATGCAGGTAGAACTGCAAGGATAGACTCGAAATTACAAACTAATAAAAACAGCAAAACTCTCCTCCACAAGTGCAAATATTCCTTGCTCACATTGTGAAAGAACATTTCAAGCCCGCATCCGGTTCACTACTCATCTACACACACATACAGACCCAATTCTTCTTGTCTAACCATTGGATGAAAAATGGTGGTCATCATCACCTGTGATGGACAATCATCGTTCAATATAATTATTTTATGTTTAAACTTGTTAATATATGTTGTTCCAGTCATATGTATTATAACTATTTTATGTTTAAACTTGTTAATATATGTTGTTCCAGTCATATGTATTATAACTATTTTATATTTAAACTTGCTAATATATGTTGTTTCAGTCATATGTATTATAACTATTTTATGTATAAAAACCAAATATCTATCTCACATTTAAGAATATGTAAATTTAAAAGATTTATTTTCTAAATTTATTTGCTGAATTTTACAAAGAAGTATAAAGAAGCAGCAACAAATTATTGGATTCTCTGAAAGAAGTTAATTCTTATTTATTCATGTTTGTTAGTCTACACGCTCTGATATAATCAAAACAATGATTGTCTTTAGAGCATTCCTCGGCTGAAAGATGCTTTAATCCTCTATGTAACAAACAAGAAGCAAGCATCAAATGGATCTTTCAAGTATTTTTCTAAAAAATATTTTTTTAGCGGTAAGAGGTTTGCTGTAGAAATGATACTGCCTGGACTGTTAGTAATGTGGCTTGTCGTATTATAGAGTTAATTTGTACAAATTAACCCTTTAACTCCGTAATTCTTGTGTATACGTGCTGGCACATTTCTGTTGTAATATATACTGAGTTGCTGAGTACGCCGACTTTGAGTTATCTTCAAAAGTGATGCCTGCCATTATATCGTCTCCTAAGGGCCAATGGGTTAACATGTTGTTTGTTTATGTAATGAGACACGGAGTATTGAAGATTTCTTCTAATCAGTCTTCTATGATAAGATGGCACTTGATCGTATTAATTTAATTCGCTATACCCAAAATTATGTTGACGAAATATTGAAAGTAAAAATATATTGTGCAATATATCACTACCATCAAAATCTTACAATGGCCACACTGGCAATTTACGGGACATGACTGTTCTAGCATATGCCAGATATATCATAGAAAATTGACATCTCCAAGCCTAATCCAGTTTCCCACATCTGATCAACTTGGATAAATACGTCTATTAACTACATGTATAAATTCATGGTGGGCGTCATTAGCTTAAGCGGTAGTGAGCTCATTCCCAACCCAAGCGTACCTGGTTCAAACTCCGCGGTGTGCAAATTCGTTCTTGTGAGATTTTTAACAAAAAGGTAAAAATAGATCTCACCGTTCAGAAAGCAATGGCAACCTACTGAACGTATAAGTGGTGCCTAGAAAATAAACGACTAGTTTACTGTGGCTGACGGCTACGTCCTGTAAAGTATTGGCCACGATTTTCATTTTTGTCATAAATTCACGAAGTGTTCTGGCAGGTTCAATCAAGTATACATGTTTAACAGACAAAATGGCTATCATATTTAAGTATGACATTCCAAACAACAACATATCGTTTGATCGTTATGCAAATTTGATGCAAATTACATAATCCGAGTCACATGTTTATAAGTCATATTTGTTTGACCAGGTTACTTGTTGCTGTATAACGTTATGTGTACCAGGTGCAGAAATATACTTTACTAAAGTTAACTACTTTCTGAGAAAGTGCCACATAGCCACAGGTTTACGCAATGACGTCATCATTTGATTCCAGTGCGTGGATTCTGTACCGGAAGTGTTGGCACCGACAATCACATGACCTAAAGATGGAGTCTTGTTTTCTGATTGATGCTCAGCTACTGTTATACGCAGCTGTACTGTCTGTAGAGTGGAGTGGAGTCGGGACAGAAAATAGAGAGATATATAATTAATCACAAATAATATATCATGTAAACAATGTTATTATCAACAATATCAACAAGGAAATAAAAAAACAGGGCAGATGTAAGTGGTTGGGACATATGTTAAGAATGTAGAAGACCAGAAACCCACACGTGGCTTTAAAGTGGAATCCGGAAGGCAAGAGAGGTAGGGGACAACCTAGAGAGACATGGAGACGAACTGTAGACGAAGAGATAAGAGGCGGGAACGACTTGGAATGAACTAAGCTGCCCGTGTGAGGCCGGGGGCCAGTAAAGGAAGTAAAGAAAAGTACCACTACGACCTACAAGGCATGTCGTAAAAGGCGACTGATGTAGGACCTAGAGAAGATTCTTTAGTAAATAAAAAGCATCACAGAAATCGGATGTGCTGGCCTACTTGTAGGCGCATAACTGGCACAACGTACAATCGCTCTTAGGCTGAGATCACATATAAATCACAAAGAGTAGTTAACAAGTGATGGATATGGAGTGGATGTGCGAAGAAGAAGAAGAACTAATCTGGCTTGCTCAAGACAGATCTGGTTGGAAGAAATTTCTTGATTGCTTATGCTTCAAGGGAAGTTCAGAGAAACAGAAGAAATTTCTTAATTGCTTATGCTTCAAGGGAAGTTCAGAGAAACAGAAGAAATTTCTTGATTGCTTATGCTTCAAGGGAAGTTCAGAGAAACAGAAGAAATTTCTTGATTGCTTATGCTTCAACGGAAGTTCAGAGAAACAGAAGAAATTTCTTAATTGCTTATGCTTCAAGGGAAGTTCAGAGAAACAGAAGAAATTTCTTGATGCTTGATGCTTCAAGAAGTTCAGAGAAACAGAAGAAATTTCTTGAATTGCTTGATGCTTCAAGGAAGTTCAAGAAAAGAAGAAATTTCTGATTGCTTATGCTTCAAGGGAAGTTCAGAGAAACAGAAGAAATTTCTTGATTGCTTATGCTTCAAGGGAAGTTCAGAGAAACAGAAGAAATTTCTTGATTGCTTGATGCTTCAAGGGAAGTTCAGAGAAACAGAAGAAATTTCTTGATTGCTTATGCTTCAAGGGAAGTTCAGAGAAACAGAAGAAATTTCTTGATTGCTTGATGCTTCAAGGGAAGTTCAGAGAAACAGAAGAAATTTCTTGATTGCTTATGCTTCAAGGGAAGTTCAGAGAAACAGAAGAAGAAGAAACAATATTATTTGTAAAGAACCATGTCATTCAGTTTCATTATTTCAACATCTGGAATATTTAGTTTACTGATGGTGATAGAAGTCTATGATGATAGTACAAGAAGTCGTCCATCCTCCCCAGCCCCACTCCCACCCCCACCCACCCACTTCAATTTTGAAGAAAGAAGCCGTAATAATAGTGTTGACCCCCTCCTCCTCTCCTCTCCTACTCCATCTGTAATTACAAGAGCCTTGATGATATGATAGGTTCCATAGACTGTGAAAATAACCCAGTAAAATTAAAGTTTGTGCTCTCATGCCCTCCTCCCCAGGTGCTCACTCCCTTTCTACTTGCCGAAAGTGTCAGCGGTAGAACATTTACTACTAAATTACTATCACCACCATTACAACATGTGCTGCCTGCTGTCAGTACTAGTAGTATTATATGGATACTACTTTTAGCACAAATACTATTTTACTGTTGCTATATATATATAAACCATTCCACGTCAACTACTATATGCAGGAGCTGGGTTTGAAGATTGGAGTAGCAAGAAAAGAACAGCATAACAAGTACGTGAGTAGGCTCATCAATCAAAATCGAACTGGTACGGTCTGTTGCTGGACGCTGTTGGAGATATTGCGAAGGAGATCGGAGCACCTATGACATGTCCGGAGTGCAATGAAGATATTCCAAACTAAACTGAAACTGATATATTTGGGTTTTTCGATCCAGAAGCACTTGAGCTTTCAGCTCTTCGGTTCAGTGCCATTGACAACGTAACCCTTCCGTTCGGTGCCACCAACACCGTGAATCTGGGGAACCTGTGGCTTTTCTGCCAGCCCGCGGAATTGAACCAGCACTCACAGACGGCTAGTCACCCGCAGTCCAACGCGCTACGAACACGTTGGCAGGCGGACCATAATAATATATATATATATATATATATATATATATAGGACTTTTCGTATTTACAGACGATCAATTGGCAAGTGTTTTACTGTGACAACTTCTGAGTTTGGTTGTCCCTCTTGTATTTACAGACGATCAATTGGCAAGTGTTGTACTGTGACAACTTCTGAGTTTGTGCTTGTCTCTCGATACACAAGTCCAAAGGCCTTTATAAGCAACAATCAAGAATGACTATCGAACTACAAATGACGATTATGAACATAAACCTATCTGATAGGTTTGTTTCCATGTAATCGTCCATTTGTGTGTTCTCGAAATTCTCATTCTTGTATTGTTCTTGATAAAGCTGTCAAACGTTGCTGTTTATCGTCACTGTTTATGTATTTTGTAAAACTGTAGTACTTTGTTTTACGTGTTTACCTATTTCCAAGTTTTCTGCAGTCTCACCCTTTTTCGTGCTTGTCTCTCTTGTATTTACAGACAGTCAATTGACAAGTGTTTTACTGTGACAACTTCTGAGTTTGAGCTTGTCTCTCTTGTATTTACAGACGGTCAATTGGCAAGTGTTTTACTATGACAACTTCTGAGTTTGAGCTTGTCTCTCTTGTATTTACATATGGTCAATTGGCAAGTGTTTTACTATGACAACTTCTGAGTTTGAGCTTGTCTCTCTTGTATTTACATTGGTCAATTGAGTGTTTTACTATGACAACTTCTGAGTTTGTGCTGTCTCTCTTCCCTTCAGTTCATCCCTAAGTCTCTGTTCAAAAGATTCTGCATCTTTGCATAATGCAGTTTTCCACATAACTCGGTCATCAGCTAGTTATTCCCATTACGCTACTACTGAAACTATCAATGCCAGATTGCAGAATACCCAAACGACTCTTTATGGTGAGCTGCAAAGTGGTAAACGCTCACAGGGGGGGCAGAAAAAGCGATTCAAAGATACACTCAAGAACTCGATGAAATCCTTTGGCATAGATGTCAACAACTGGGAGAATGCTGCTCAAGACAGATCAGCATGGCGCACACTTCTTCGACACGGTTCCTCGGCCTGCGAGGCAGATAGAACAGCACGGATGGAACAAAACGTCAAAACAGAAAGGCAGTAAAACTTCCCACAAGTGCATGTATACCTTACCCACACTGTACACGAACATTTCAAGCCCGAATCGGGCTCACTAGTTCATCTACGCACACACAGACAAACAGACAACTACATTCCCTTGGATGAAAATTTGTGTGGTCATCATCACCCGTGATGGACGAGCATCACTACTGAAACTATTACTACTGCTACCAGTACTACTACAACTACTACAAAGTTTATAAATCAGTCAAGTTTAGCACATTCAAGTCTAGTGTGTATAGATGTTTCCAGAATCACACATGTGATGATGTGCTCACAAGAGAGCAAAGAATAATACCACTGCGATCTACAAATCATGTCGTAACAGGCGACTGAGGTAGGAACATAGGAAACTACCTAGTAAATAAAAGCATCGCGGAAATCGGGTGCGCTGGCCTACTTTTAGACGTATAACTGGGACAACGTACAATCGCTTTTAGGCTCAGATCACATACAAATCACACAGAGTGGTTAACAAGTGATCGATATGGAGCGTTGGAAGAAGAAGAAGCTACCAGAATGCATCTCTCCGTTTCAGATGTAATGACACCACAAGTGACCCCACAAGATGTAATGACCCCACAAGTGACCCCACAAGATGTAATGACCCCACAAGTGACCCCACAAGATGTAATGACCCCACAAGTGACCCAACAACTGTATTGTCTACACTAAATAATTACAACATATTCAAATACTTCAACTTTTATTTTTCTGAGAGAGCCCTTACTGCGTCGTTAATTACCTGACAACCTACACAGATTCTGGAATGCTTTATTCTCAATTCCCAACGACAAACAATACGCACGTACGCACACACGGACGCACGCACGTATGCATACACGGACGCACACACGAACTCACACAATCCGTTAATATTAAACTTCAGAAACGCATTAAAACAGCATTTATCAATTTCGATTTTAAAAACATATAAACAAAGGGAAGTAAGTGCGTTTAATTAATAACAGCACGCTTACAAGCCCTGAATTTCCGTTTGGTTGCGTTTTTGTGAATACAAAGAATGAAATTTGAGATGAACAAAATGGAAGTATAAGCGTTTTCAATTAACTACAACTCTGATCTAACATGAACTACTTGACGTTCAAATAATCAACATGGATATGAGATATTTAGAACTTGTGTTCATATTCTGTGGGAGGGGGAGGTTGTTTTCTTGTTCTAGTTACAAAATAAATTCCATGAAAGAAATGTCTAGAAATTTGTTGTTGTTGTTGTTGTTGTTGTTGTTGTTGTTGTTTGTTGTTGTTGTTGTTTTGTTGTTGTTGTTGTTGTTGTTGTTGTTGTGTGCAGTGGCGACTCGTGATCATGTTTGTTGGTGGGATCAGAAACATTTTATTCCGGAGAAATCCTGGTTTTTGGTTGCTATATTTTAATTTATAAAATAATAAATACACGTTATACATTATTTTTGGTGGGTCCCGGCCCTACTGGCCCTTAATGACGAGCCGCCACTGGTTGTGTTCATATCTTGACACTGTCCACAATGTGTATTTGTTTTTGTAAAGAATAAACAACAGTTAATCAATGACAGTTGTTATGCATGTTTAGTTTTTGTCTGTTACCATTAAAAATTATTTTCTTGGAGAATTTGTCACGACGACATTTGTTTATCTTTAGATCGAGTGTTTATTTAGTTTTAGATCGAGTGCTAGTTTAGTTTTGCGATCTATTGTTTGTTTATTTTTTATATCGAATGTTTGTTTAGTTTTAGATCGAGTGTTAGTTTAGCTTTGGGTACGAGTTTTTGTCTACCGTGGGATCGAGTGTTTGTCTACCGTGGGATCGAGTGTTTGTCTAACGTGGGTACGAGTGTTTGTCTAACGTGGGATCGAGTGTTTGTCTAACGTTGGATCAGAGTTTGTCTAACGTGGGATCAGTGTTTGTCTAACGTGGGATCAGTAGTGTTTGTCTAACGTGGATCAGTGTTTGTCTAACGTGAGATCAAGTGTTTGTCTAACGTGGGATCGAGTGAGTGTTTGTCTAACGTTGGATCGAGTGTTTGTCTAACTTGGGATCGAGTGTTTGTCTAACTTGGGATCGAGTGTTTGTCTAACTTGGGATCGAGTGTTTGTCTAACTTGGGATCGAGTGTTTGTCTAACGTGGGATCGAGTGTTTGTCTAATTTGGGATCGAGTGTTTGTCTAACGTGGGATCGAGTGTTTGTCTAATTTGGGATCAAGTGTTTGTCTAACGTTGGATCGAGAGTTTGTCTAACGTGGGATCGAGTGAGTGTTTGTCTAACGTGGGATCAAGTGTTTGTCTAACGTGGGATCGAGTGTTTGTCTAACGTGGGATCGAGTGAGTGTTTGTCTAACGTGGGATCGAGTGTTTGTCTAACTTGGGATCGAGTGTTTGTCTTACTTGGGATCGAGTGTTTGTCTAACTTGGGATCAGTGTTTGTCTAACGGATCGAGTTTTGTCAACGTGGGATCGAGTGTTTCTCTAATTAGGGATCGAGTGTTTGTCTAACGTGCTATCGAGTGTTTGTCTAATTTGGGATCGAGTGTTTGTCTAACGTGGGATCGAGTGTTTGTCTAATTTGGGATCAAGTGTTTGTCTAACGTGGGATCGAGTGTTTGTCTAATTTGGGATCGAGTGTTTGTCTAACGTGCTATCGAGTGTTTGTCTAACTTGGGATCGAGTGTTTGTCTAACGTGGGATCGAGTGTTTGTCTAACGTGAGATCAAGTGTTTGTCTAACGTGGGATCGAGTGAGTGTTTGTCTAACGTGGGATCGAGTGTTTGTCTAACGTGGGATCGAGTGTTTGTCTAACTTGGGATCGAGTGAGTGTTTGTCTAACGTGGGATCGAGTGTTTGTCTAACGTCGGATCGAGTGTTTGTCTAACTTGGGATCGAGTGTTTGTCTAACGTGGGATCAAGTGTTTGTCTAACGTGGGATCAAGTGTTTGTCTAACGTGGGATCGAGTGTTTGTCTAACGTGGGATCGAGTGTTTGTTTAACGTGGGATCAAGTGTTTGTCTAACGTGAGATCAAGTGTTTGTCTAACGTGGGATCGAGTGAGTGTTTGTCTAACGTGGGATCGAGTGTTTGTCTAACGTGGGATCGAGTGTTTGTCTAACGTGGGATCGAGTGAGTGTTTAACTTGCTAGTGCAGTCAGGACATTGAAATATCTAGTTATAAATTGAATTTCACCATTGTTGAATTTCTCTCTATCTCTATATCTCTTTATTCCTGCTTCTCCTGTGTGTATTTATATACATTTATATATATGGCCTTTTTCGTCTTTACAGACGGTCATTTGGCACGTGTTTTACCGTGACAACATCTGAATTTGTGTTTGTCTCTCTCTTGTCTTTAAGCTTAACCTTAATCCTCTTTTCAAAAGAGTCTGCACGTTTCGCGTAATGTTGTTTTTCATATAACTCTGTCATCAGCTAGTGTTTTCCCATTTGGGCATATAGAGTGTGTACACGTATGAGTGTCTGTAGTGTTGTATAGTGTGTGTAGTGTTGGTATAAGTGTGTGTGAGTGTTGGTATAAGTGTGTGTGAGTGTTGGTATGAGTGTGTGTAGTGTTGTTAGTGTGTGTGTGTGTGTGCCCGTGTGATATAAATGTTAAAAGGCTAGCGGTAGCATTGGATAATAACTTATATTAATAAACAGATAGAAGAGGAATATTGAGTCATATAGACAGAGCGAGCGAGAAGGACAACACCTGGGATAGAGGTTCAGTCATATAGACAGAGCGAGCGAGAAGGACAACACCTGGGATAGAGGTTCAGTCATATAGACAGAGCAGGCGAGAAGGACAACACCTGGGATAGAGGTTCAGTTATACAGACAGAGCGAGCAGAAGGAAACACCTGGGATAGAGGTTCAGTCATACAGACAGAGCGAGAAAGAGAACACCTGGATGAGGAAAGACCAAAATTGGAGAGTTTGAAATATAAAACAGAAAGTTTAAGTGCTTCTGCTTAGAGAGAGACAATGAGAAATTAAAATCTGACAGAGGAATAAAGTAATAAATGAACTGGACCCCGCTCCTTTCTCCGCTCCTTCTCCCACTCCTTCTCTCGCTCCTTCTCCCGCCCCTTCTCCCGCTCCTTCTCCCGCCCTTCCGCCAAAAATGTAGATAAGAATAATAAAAGCTAAAATAACAGAACATTGGATCGAATGAGAACAATTAATGCTATATGATTAGTATCAAGTAAAGTGGTGTAAGCTGTTGAGTCCGTGTGGTCTCAGAACACCAGGTAGATACTCGTATAACTAAACTTGGATGAGGACAATCGATGTTGAATCGATCAAGCGATTTAGGCAATTTGGAGTTACCCGTTGTACAAGTTGAACTGGATGTCTGAGAGGCAAAGTGAGAGGGGTGTTTAATCAGCAAGCCACGGGAACCATCAGTATGCATGCTCTTCGATATCTGTTGGGGAGAGTGAGCACCTATGGAGTCTGCCGGAGTGCAATGACGTCAGTTTAGTAACCATTAACTTCTAAATATATAGAATTATAGTCACTGCAAGAACAGAATACAAAATCTAGATAATGTTGTTAGGAGCAGAGGAACCCCCTACAACAACAACTTACCGGCAAGGCAGTGGCTGGCACAGCAAAGATCATCGCTTCGTTAAAGATGGGGTTTCTTTCTCCTTTCTTCACAGACGTCCTCTTTTTACTAATCTTCTTTCCATTCTGCAGCAGATACACTTTGACGAACGGATCTGCAGACACACAAATAAATATTATAACAATATTTGTGTCTTAATCATGAAGACGATTTTCCCTCCTCATTTTTCATTTCAAAATTGTTTGATTTAAGTTCTAGGAAAGTGCAAACATTTTCATTGTGGATATTTTCACCAACTAATCTCCTTCAGAATTGTCATTTGTCTTTTTTATTTGATTTTGTTGAGAAAATATTCTATTTGATTTTACATGCCATCACTTACGTTTATATCTCTCCCTCTCATTCTCTCTCCCTCTTTGTCTCTTTCTATATTTTCTCTCTTTCTTTCTCTATATTTTTCTCTATGTTTCTCTTATTCTCGTTTGTTTTTTCTTTCTGTTCTTCTTTCTCTTTTTTTTCTCTTCTCTCTCTCTCTCTCTGTCTCTGTGTGTGTCTCTGATTGATCTTTCTCTCTCTTTCTCTCATTTATTTATTTATTTATTTATTCTCTCCACACATACTGTCTCTTCTCTCTCTCTCTCTCTCTATCTCCTCTCTATTCTCTCTCTCTCTCTCCTTTGTATTCTCTCTCTCTCTATCTTTCTCTCCACTTTTCTCTTTCTTCATCCCTTTCTTTATCTATCTTTCCATTCTCTTTCTCTCTTTCTTCACTTCTCTATCTTTCTCTTTTTCCATTCTCTTGCTCTCTTTATTTATTTATTTCTCCTTTTATTTGTTTTCTCCCTTTCTTGATCTCTGTCTTACCCTTTCTCTATTTTCTCTCTTGATTCCACTCTCTCTCTCTCTCTCTCTCTCTCTCTCTCTCTGTCTCTCTCTTTCTTTCTCTCTTTTTTCCGCGTTTTAAAATGCTCTCAATGTCTTTCAACAACGTCTCATATTATTGTCTCTATCCCTCTCTCTATCTCTCTCTCTTTCTCTCTCTCTCTCTCTTTCTCTCTCTTTCTCACTCTCTATTTCTCTCTCTCTCTTTATCTCTCTCTCTCTTTCTCTCTTTTACTCACTCTCTATTTCTCTCTCTTTATCTCTCTCTCTCTCTTTCTCTCTTTCTCACTCTCTATTTCTCTCTCTTTATCTCTCTCTCTCTCTTTCTCTCTCTTTCTCACTCTCTATTTCTCTCTCTCTCTCTTTATCTTTCTCTCTCTCTCTCTCTCTCACTCTCTTTCTCTCTCTCTTTCTCTGTTCTCTATCTTAGTACTACTTCTATCTCATATTCCAATAGTCACTCTCTCTTTCTCCGCGTGTTCTCATTGGTACTTCCTATCACTTTCTATCTGTTTCTCTACTAAATAAGACTCACCCCCTGACTCTTTGCCGTTTTTCCAGCGCAGACTCCTGGCTTTGACAATCACGACAGTCAACCTCTCCGCCGTGGGCAGATAGCTCAATGAGAACAAGATATCTCCGTACTCTGTAGGTTTCTAAACAGACAGAGATATTGGTGATACAACAAATGATGATCGCATGATATCACTGGTATTCAGTCACTCGTGTCTATCATATCTTCCTCTCTTCCTTCCTCTCTTCCTTCCTCTCTTCCTTCCTCTCTTCCTTCCTCTCTTCCTTCCTCTCTACCTTCCTCTCTTCCTTCCTCTTTTCCTTCCTCTTTTCCTTCCTCTTTTCCTTCCTCTCTACCATAGTTCAACTATCACATTTAGAGCCAATAACAACATCATCATTATAGCTACCATTACTATTACTAACAATATTACTACTATTACTACTAATGATATTATCCATATTACTACTATTACTACTAATACTATTATTATTATCACTACTAGTTCTGCTACTACTACTACTACTACTACTACTACTACTACTACTACTACTAATACTACTGCTACTGCTGCTACTGCTGCTACTACTATTATTGCTACTACTACTGCTATTACTACTGCTGGTGCTACTACTACTACTCCTATTACTACTACTCCAATTACTACTAGTACTACTCCTATTAGTGGCGTCTGTTGCCTAGGGGATAGTGACTCGGTCTATTAACCCCAACGTTCTGAGTTCGAAACACGCTGCGGACAGTTTGGTTGCACATTTTTTCGCGTGGATTTTTACCAAAGGACGATGGCACCACCCGTTCAGAAAGTAATGGCAAACTACTGAACGTAATAATGCCTAGAAAAATCACAAACAGCGTTAAAAGGTTGGGGTTGATTCGCAAAGTCCTGTAAACGATATACAATTAACTTAACCACCCCTATTACTACTACTAGTGATATTACTACTCTTGCTACTTCTACTATTACTACTTTTACTACTACTCTTACTACTTCTACTATTACTACTGCTACTACAACTCTTACTACTTCTACTATTACTACTAGTGGTGTTGTTACTTCTATTACTACTACTATTTTTACCACAATTACTACTATTATTACTACTACAACTATTAATGCTACCACTACTATTACTATAATTACTACTTTTAATGCCACTATTATTACTGCTATAGTCTGTCCATTAATTCGTGAGCACGTTTGAAATTGATTTTCTCGAAAACTACCTGTTGGATCTCAGTGATTTTTGCATGCAGCCTTAGAATATCAATGACGCTAAAATAAAGCTAACCAGTAGTCCATAGATGCTATGGATTTTGCACATAGGCGAATTCCTTTGATCTTTTATGACAATTGCAAATACAGGGGCTCAAATTTTAGATTTTACAGTATCCCTAGAATTTGTCCATGTCAATTCTTTTCATAGGCGTATCTCCATATTAACTTGATAGGTCAAGTAATTAAGTGTGTTGCCCTTTATGTGCAATCGTGAACTTGGATACAATATGCAACAGTTAGTCCTCCCCTTCGGTCACCATTAGACCCCAGGGTGTCTTAACTTCACCACAAATTGTATGATGGTAGACGCATTTGGATATGGAAATGTATACGTTGCTATTTCTCAGTCTGTAATCAAAATATGATTTGTATCATCCCGAATCTGACGATTCCATGAGGTTGATAATTGTTACTGGCTGGACAAATTGTAATCCATCTCGGTGCCAGTACTCGTCTTCCTCTCGGAGCACATGTTCAACACACTTCTTCCAGAACTGCATGTCTATCATTGAGAAGGACTCACGTGTCAGAACTTCAACATCACACATTTTAAACGTCCTGTTCTGTTCGGCAACTTGCCCTTTACTTTAGCCCAGACAAGCTCTATCGGATTGAGGTGAGCATGATATGGAGGTAGTCGCAAAGACGTGTGGCCGTATTCCGCAATGATTTTGTCAATATGAAACACCTTTGTCTTATTTGTCATCCTCACCAGGTGCAACAACTCGGGTTTCAAATATGTATCATCGAAGCTGACATTTTCCTTAGCAAGCCAAGGCCTAATTTGATCTTTTGTATTTGATGCAGTTGGTACTTTGTCTTCCGCTGATACTGCGTTGTGATAGGATGCATTATCCATTACCAAGCATGATGGTCTGTTTAGAATTGGAAGTAGATCTTTCTCCCTCCAGTGCCTGAAAATATGACCATTCATTTCTGTGCGTAGTCCCTCCGTCGGTACTTTTTGATTGGAAAATAAGTCCAGCGTCATGGACAAGACCTTCTTCCCTGCTTCCTGCATGTGTTAGTATAATACGCTGGCCTTTGCTGCTTGGTATTTTTCTTTTCTGTTCACCGTCTACTGATTGCCATTCTTTAGCATTGGTGTGGTGAGCATTGACCCAGGATTCGTCCAAATATACAATATCATAGCCTTGCCTCCGCCGCTCACGGATCTGCCTCAGGTATTTACTTCGGGCAGCAATTAAATGTGGCTTTTCACAAATAATATTCCTGCCGCCTATAGTTTTCTGAAGGTGAAGCCGGCGGCTCTTACAATTTTCCATAGAGTACTTTTAGAAATGTCTATGCTGCAATCTGATTGCAGTTTTAATTTCAATTTCCTGAGAGTAACAAGTTGATTTGTCGCAAACATTTTCAAGAGCTCCCGTCTTATGACATCTATGTCAAAGTCGTCAATTGTTCTTTTCCTTCCTTGCTTGACATTAGTGCACTTTGTGTCCTGTTTAATCCATCGGGAAAAGGATTCTCTATTCAGACCAAGCGCCAGTTGCGTTCGTTTCTCAGGGTTATGAATATCGCAATATAGATGACCTCTCTTAGATTCCCTACGGAAGTGTTGGTATAGTAAAACTGTAACCTTCTGCATTGTTATAAATGTGCACTTCAGACTCATTATGAATGTGATATCAATGTCAGTTTTGATAAGCCAACAAATATGATACAATAGCTTCATACAAATAGCGAGATACGCCTATAACTATACAACGGTATCCCAATTATAACGTCATATGCTTTCCGCTTTCAAAGTCGACTGGGTTAGGTGCACGGGATTTCGTGAAATTGTTGTATACTCACGATAGTTCTATGTTACCATAATGTATTTTTAGAACAACGCGTCTGTGTACCGTAGATCTGTTACTATTGTGTACAATCCGGTGAGGTTGATTTTAATATAACCTGAAGAAGAAATATTTCAAACTACATCAAATTTTCTTGGAAAAAATATTTCTCTAGCGTCATGGATATTCTAAGGCTGCTTGCAAAAATCACTGAGATCCAACAGGTAGTTTTCAAGAAAATCAATTTCAAACGTGCTCACGAATTAATGGACAGACTATACTACTGTGTCTTGTACTCAATGTAACATAAGGCATCACATATCAAGTTGTCATCACAAAATATAAGTTCTAGGAAAATTCTACCAAGATTTGAAGGGAAATTTAATTTAGAATTCTAGGAAAATTCTATCAAGATTTGAAGACTTCTACCAACAACTGCAGCAAATATTATTCCATAATTTGTTATGGTATCAGAATATCTGCTGTAAAAAATATTTCTACTAAAAACATGAAAACTTAAATTTAACATGTCAAATTTAAAAACAAAAAAAAATGGTTGCTTACCTCGTCAATGTCCCTCAAATTAAACCAAATTTTGATTGGTATGTTCAGATCAATATCTCCGACCCTCACGTCGGCTTCACCTATGACTTTTTGCCGCGCATACTTATCCACAGAGAAGACTTGCAGCTGCAAAATTTGCTTGAAGAAGCTCGGGTTCCACTACAAACAAAAATCGCTCCTTGTACACAGGGTCTGTTGTGTTCTTGATTGTCTGTTTTTGTGGAACAGATGATACAATGACGTCATGGAATTCATGATGGCGGAGATTTGAATATAGAAGAAAAATATGCAACATGTCTAAAATCAAATTTAATCAGAGATATCGAATTTGTGTGAAGGAATCGGTTCTCACGATATTTTGTAATCATCAACTGACAACGATTACTTGTGTGGGTTTTTTTTATCTTCTCTTGGAAATTTCTCAGCACGTGAGACCTAAAAATAAATGTTTCAGTAGCAGGGGCGGTTCGTCATTAAGGGCCAGTGGGACCAGGCCACATCAAAAATAATGTGTAAAGTGAATTTATTATTTAATAATTTAAAATATAACCTAATCCAATACCTTAATTTTCCCGAACATTTGTGCCTGGCCCCACCAACAAAAGGATCACGGGCCGCCACTGTTCAGTAGTATTTTAAAATTAAAATAGGAATTGGAAGCTACTTATACTACACATTGATTGATTGATTGATTGATTGATTGATTGATTGATTGATTGATTGATTGATTGATAAGACCATTATCATTGCACTTCTGTGAGTAACTATGTGTGCTCTGATCTCTTTCTTACACAGGAAGATCTCAGCGACAGTGCACGAACTCGGTAGCACCGCGATGCAATCCTGTTCAATAATATATGCTCAAACGTTACCATGGCAGCATCACTAGCTATGACAAGAGCTCATCATCATCAAGAGTCGTCCCTACATCGAAGGTTAGCTGAAATGTACCTCCAACACCGCCTGTCTTTGATGTCGTATTCTGTCAGATTTTTCCTTCTGTTGAGGTTTCTCTCCCACTTGTCCCTCAGTCTTCCTCTTGCTCGTTCTCTTTCAACTTTCTCCTCTAACAATGTTTTCATCAATGTGTCGTGTGTTTTTATGTGTCTGAAATATTTGATCCATTCCAATTTTATTTTTGTTATGTTGTTTGATTTTTATATTGGTTAATTTTGTTATTTAATTTTGATGTCAACAGATAGCCATCTTTATTCAATTCTAAATACTTCAATCTTGAGATATTGGAGTCATTGATTGCTTGATTGATTGATTTACTGATGCTATTATTTCTTGATTGATTGACTGATTGATTGATTTACTGATGCTATTATTGGTTGATTAATTGATTGATTGATTTATTGATTGATTGAATTATGCTATTATTGGCTGATTGATTAATTGGTTGATTGGTTGATTGATTGATTGATTGTTTGATTGATGGATGCTATTATTGGTTGATTTATTGATTGATTTATTGATTGGTTTATTGGTGGACTGATTGATTCATAGATTAACTGATTCATTGATTCATTCATTTATGTGATTATCAGCTCGGAATTTCGACGAAAATATATGTGTGTTTCGATATATTGCTTACGCAGGAAGATCTTAGCGACAGTGCACGAACTCAGTAGCGCCAATAATTAGAGATGAATTATCCAGTCTTGTAATGCATCGGTTTTTACTCGACATAAAACATGGACAATTTTGAAAGAAAGTCAACGAATTGTTAACTAAAAATGTTGTATTGATAATAGTAACAAATGTTAACAAGGATGTGAACAAACTAGTTGTTTAGAGGATCTCTGTAGCCTAGAAGTTCGGTGCTTGTCTCTCGTGCTATAGGTACCAGGTTCGTTCCCTCGTGGAGCAATCTGGATAATTTCCAGAGATCCCTGATCTCAGTGTAGGTGAGATCCAGTTCCTAGTCAAATTGGAGATGGACGATAAAATGTAGGACCCGTGTTCAATATGAGCACGTAAACAAATCATTGGCAGTTGAAAATCGAGGAGAGCAGGTTGAAAAACCGCTGCCTGGGCCAAATCCAAAAGGAAATATTAAAATTTAAATTCCTGCAAAAATATCTTCACCGTCTTGAAAATTACATCCTGGACCATCGCCGGTGCTACGGAGTTTGTGCACTGCAGTTGAGATCTTCCTGTGTAAGAAAGAGATCGGAGCACACATGGTTACTCACCGAAGTGCAATGATGATGGCTATCATCAATCACTCAATCTCTCTTATTCTCTTTATCTCTCACTCTCTCTCCCTCTCGCTCTCTCTCCCTTTCTCTCCATCGCTCCCTCGTTACAATACAAAGCCTCCAGATAACAAGCCTTATGACTCAGTTTCTATTCTATACTGGCAAATATTGAACTCTAACGACCCGGAAAGAAACGGCATCAGAAAACGTCACATAATTAGAATGCCTGGCTCGAACTGACACCTCCGGATTTCTTCTGCCATCTGGAGAAGATTAGAGAAAGACTTAATGATAATCCACACGTCTCGCGCAGAAACATTTGGTGCCAACTGATGAACCCGACCTATGAAACTACTAACCTTCACTGGATTGAACCAGGATATTGAAGCTATATTCGGCGCAAGTGAAACTGGCAATAAAATGACAGGACTTGGACGGATCACAATTTGTTGGCATCATATCCAGGAGATGACAAGAACTAACGAGTTTGTTCTGAGAGTTCCAGACATAGAACGGAAATTGTTTTTCCCCAAATAGGACAATACGATACCAGAGTGTCGGTATGACAGTTATTAATCGGTTAATATCAACTATTTTCAAATATTAAGATAATTAATTAATGTTTTCACTTTGGTCTTATCTCTATTCCTCATGACTGAAATTTCTTTTTGGTTGAAGTTTCTTATTGCATTTTTGTAATCAGAGTGTAGGCGTTCTTCAAACTCTTTCACGATTTTGTTTTGCTCTCTTTAATTCCTGTTGTGTGGTGTGTCATTTTGCTGTTTATAATCGATATAGTTTTTCGGGCATGTGATAAGGAGAAAGGAAGGTTTAGAACACATTGTAATAACTGGTAAAATCGAGGTTAGACGAGACAGAGGTAGACAGAGATATACAATTGTGGATAGCTTGACGTCATGGCACGGAAGAGCGTCAACATTTCAGATTGATTGATTGATTGATTGATTGATTGATTGATTGGACCATCATCATCGTACTTCGGTGAATAACCATGTGAGCTCCGATCTCTTTCTTACACAGACAGATCTCAGCGACAGTGCACATACTCCGTAGCACCGACGAGGGTTCCCTAACATCTGAGATGATAAAAAACACCACATACAGAGATTTGTGGAGATCCTTGATCGCCTACGACAGCCGGCACGGCACATGAGGACGATAGTCTTCTTCTCTACTGCATTGTGCTCCGGTTTGTATTTCGTTTTTTTATCTATTGTTATTGTCTTTACTTTACTACCCCATCACGGTGTTATCTTTAGTCTTGTATCCTCCTACCCTGGCAGTTCTAAGTAACTTTACTGCCCCATCAACGGTGTTATCTTTAGTCTTGTATTCCCTACACCCTGGCAGTTCTAAGTAACTTTACTATCCCATCACGGTGTTATCTTTAGTCTTGTATTCCCTACACTGACAGCAAGTAACTTTATACCCTCATCACGGTGTTATCTTAGTCTTGTATTCACTACCCTGTAGTCTATTGTAACTTTTTTACTCCCATCACGAATTTTTTTTAGTCTTGTGATTCAAACCTGGCAGTTCTTAACTTTACTGCCCCATCACGGTGTTATTCTTTATCTTGTATCCTCCTACCTGGCAGTTTCATTGTAATACACTTACGCATCGACAGGTGTTATCTTTGTCTTGTATTCCTAACCCTGACAGTTCTAAGTAACTTTATGCCCCATCACGGTGATATCTTTAGTCTGATCTCTCTACCTGGCAGTTCTAGTAACTTTACTGCCCCATCACGGTGTTATCTTTAGTCTTGTTTCGCCTACACCCTGACAGTCTAAGATACTTCTACTACCCCATCACGGTGTTATCTTTAGTCTTTTTCCTACACCTGACAGTTCTATAAACTTTACTACCCCATCACGGTGTTATCTTTAGTCTTGTATTCCCTACCCTGGCAGTTCTAAGTAACTTTACTGCCCCATCACGGTGTTATCTTTAGTCTTGTATTCCCTACACCCTGGCAGTTCTAAGTAACTTTACTACCCCATCACGGTGTTATCTTTAGTCTTGTATCCTCCTACCCTGACAGTTCTAAGTAACTTTACTGCCCCATCACGGTGTTATCTTTAGTCTTGTATCCTCCTACCCTGACAGTTCTAAGTAACTTTACTCCCCATCACGGTGTTATCTTTAGTCTTGTATTCCTACCCTGACAGTTCTAGTAACTTTACTCCCCATCACGGTGTTATCTTTAGTCTTGTATTCCCTACCCTGGCAGTTCTAAGTAACTTTACTTCCCCATCACGGTGTTATCTTTAGTCTTGTATTCCCTACACCCTGACAGTTCTATGTAACTTTACTACCCCATCACGGTGTTATCTTTAGTCTTGTATCCTCACCCTGCAGTTCTAGTAACTTTACTGCCCCATCACGGTGTTATCTTTAGTCTTGTATCCTCCTACCCTGGCAGTTCTAAGTAACTTTACTACCCCATCACGGTGTTATCTTTAGTCTTGTTTTCCTCTCACCCTGACAGTTCTAAGTAACTTTACTTCCCCATCACGGTGTTATCTTTAGTCTTGTATTCCCTACACCCTGGCAGTTCTAAGTAACTTTACTACCCCATCACGGTGTTATCTTTAGTCTTGTATTCCCTACACCTGGCAGTTCTAGTAACTTTACTACCCCATCACGGTGTTATCTTTAGTCTTGTATTCCCTACACCCTGGCAGTTCTAAGTAACTTTACTACCCCATCACGGTGTTATCTTTAGTCTTGTATTCCCTACCCTGACAGTTCTAAGTAACTTTACTGCCCCATCACGGTGTTAT
The DNA here is from genome assembly GCA_020796225.1 of Arion vulgaris. Classification (NCBI taxonomy): domain Eukaryota; kingdom Metazoa; phylum Mollusca; class Gastropoda; order Stylommatophora; family Arionidae; genus Arion; species Arion vulgaris. The sequence continues at coordinate 2,688,205 of CM036762.1, forward strand.
CTTTAGTCTTGTATTCCCTACACCCTGGCAGTTCTAAGTAACTTTACTATCCCATCACGGTGTTATCTTTAGTCTTGTATTCCCTACACCCTGACAGTTCTAAGTAACTTTACTACCCCATCACGGTGTTATCTTTAGTCTTGTATCCTCCTACCCTGACAGTTCTAAGTAACTTTACTACCCCATCACGGTGTTATCTTTAGTCTTGTATTCCCTACACCCTGACAGTTCTAAGTAACTTTACTACCCCATCACGGTGTTATCTTTAGTCTTGTATTCCCTACCCTGACAGTTCTAAGTAACTTTACTGCCCCATCACGGTGTTATCTTTAGTCTTGTATCCTCCTACCCTGACAGTTCTAAGTAACTTTACTGCCCCATCACGGTGTTATCTTTAGTCTTGTATCCTCCTACCCTGACAGTTCTAAGTAACTTTACTACCCCATCACGGTGTTATCTTTAGTCTTGTATTCCCTACACCCTGGCAGTTCTAAGTAACTTTACTACCCCATCACGGTGTTATCTTTAGTCTTGTATTCCCTACCCTGACAGTTCTAAGTAACTTTACTGCCCCATCACGGTGTTATCTTTAGTCTTGTATTCCCTACCCTGACAGTTCTAAGTAACTTTACTGCCCCATCACGGTGTTATCTTTAGTCTTGTATCCTCCTACCCTGACAGTTCTAAGTAACTTTACTACCCCATCACGGTGTTATCTTTAGTCTTGTATTCCTACACCTGCAGTTCTAGTAACTACTACCCCATCACGTGTTATCTAAAGGCTTGTTCCCTTACCTGACAGTTCATGTAACTTACTGCCCATACGGTCGTTATCTAAGTCTTGTTCCTACCTAGAGCTCTATATAACTTTACTGCCCCATCAGGTGTTATCTTAATATTGATTATTTGCTCACAGTTCATGTAATTCGTCAACTGCTAGTTTAAAAAGGATACTCACTTGTTTGAATTATCATCTCTCAGGCATTAGTATACTGACGAGACTTCCAGTGTGCACTGTAGAGTTAGTCAAGTCTCACACTAAACATGCTAGCTATAATAGACACTCCTAATACAAGAAACAATACATTGACAATATGTACATTGACAAACATTTCATTAGACAGACATTTCAGTGAATAACATCGCTCGTTTCTAAGCTTTGAATGGTGACTACCTCTGTGATAGGTAATTCGACTGGCAGTAAAACTAGTCCAGATTTAGGTGTTCGTGACCAACGAAAATCGATGCCATGACCAGACCGAAGACTGACAGACAAATCTTCAGATCATAAATGATTGACAACATTTCATTGACAGATTATTACAGAGACATATGACTATTTACGATTTCAAGAATGCACTTTGTGAATCACTTCATGGCTGAAAGATGAGTTTAACTTGGAATACTACACACAAAATGATATAAACCTATGTGACAAACAAATTGATTAAAAATAGGACTATAAATATATGTGATCATAAACCTATGTGACATAAATTATGTGATATACATATGATAAAAGATATATGTGAATAACTATCTGAACAATGGTTTGAACATGACGGCTGCGAGCAGACATCTGCCTATGAGAGATATACATTTCGGTAAAACTATTGTGAAAATGATAGGAAACTATTGATATAGAATGACTACTTGTATAATCCAATGAAATTCAATTGTCGAAACCTGATTCTGAGCATGTAAGACTACTGAGTCAGAGGCCATGTACATGATCTGACCATGAGGTTAAGTCGACTGAATAAGACTGTCAGTAAAAGCTTAGCTCTACCAGGTGCAACATTTGATATATGAAGACTTCAGTAAAACCATTCACAAATGAAAACGTTTGAGCTATAAGATGTAAGACTACGAGTACAAACATGTCACAGTGAACTCACTTTGATATAAAGTATATACTGACATTTTAAACAGTTTAGCATATGCTGGGCAGCATTAAGGATACGACTTTACGCTTAAACATGTACCAAAATGTGACAGCTCAAGTCTGTGATAAAGATGGTTATGACCTTACGTATCAACTATTAACATGTAAATTATCATATTATTTTTATCGCAGAAGCACTTGACTTTAGTCTTGCTGTGCACATGGATGAACCTTCGATTCAGAGTCCAGACTGAACATCGTAAATCTGGGAACCTGTAAGCATTTCTGACCCTGAATTGAACCCATAACAGAGAAGTACCACAGTAACTCGTACGAAGCTGAGCAGCGGACTTTCGATATAAGGAAGACTACAGTAAAACTATGTAACAATGGTGAAACACTTGATATTAGAGAGACTTCATAAAACTATGTAGCAATGTGAACACTCGATATAAGAGAGACTCAGTAAAACTATGTAACAATGGTGAAACACTTGATATAAGAGAAGACTACAGTAAAACTATGTAACAATGGTGAACACTCGATATAGGAAGACTGCATAAAACTATGTAACAATGGTGAAACACTCGATATAAGGAAGACTACATAAAACTATGTAACAATGGTGAAACACTTGATATAAGAGAAGACTACAGTAAAACTATGTAACAATGTGAAACACTCGATATAAGAGAAGACTGCAGTAAAACTATGTAACAATGTGAAACACTTGATATAAGAGAAGACTACAGTAAAACTATGTAACAATGATGAAGCACTGATATAAGAGAAGACTACAGTAAAACTATGTAACAATGATGAAACACTCGATATAAGAGAAGACTGCAGTAAAACTATGTAACAATGGTGAAACACTTGATATAAGAGAAGACTACAGTAAAACTATGTAACAATGGTGAAACACTCGATATAAGAGAAGACTACAGTAAAACTATGTAACAATGGTGAAACACTGATATAAGGAAGACTGCAGTAAAACTATGTAACAATGGTGAAACACTCGATATAAGAGAAGACTACAGTAAAACTATGTAACAATGGTGAAACACTCGATATAAGGAAGACTACAGTAAAACTATGTAACAATGGTGAAACACTGATATAAGGAAGACTACAGTAAAACTATGTAACAATGGTGAAACACTTGATATAAAGGAAGACTGCAGTAAAACTATGTAACAATGGTGAAACACTTGATATAAGGAAGACTACAGTAAAACTATGTAACAATGGTGAAACACTGATATAAGGAAGACTACAGTAAAACTATGTAACAATGGTGAAACACTCGATATAAGGAAGACTGCAGTAAAACTATGTAGCAATGGTGAAACACTCGATATAAGAGAAGACTGCAGTAAAACTATGTAACAATGGTGAAACACTCGATATAAAGAAAGACTACAGTAAAACTATGTAGCAATGGTGAAACACTCGATATAAGAGAAGACTGCAGTAAAACTATGTAACAATGGTGAAACACTTGATATAAAGGAAGACTGCAGTAAAACTATGTAACAATGGTGAAACACTGATATAAGGAAGACTACAGTAAAACTATGTAACAATGGTGAAACACTTGATATAAGAGAAGACTGCAGTAAAACTATGTAACAATGGTGAAACACTCGATATAAGAGAAGACTTCAGTAAAACTATGTAACAATGGTGAAACACTTGATATAAAGGAAGACTGCAGTAAAACTATGTAACAATGGTGAAACACTCGATATAAGAGAAGACTGCAGTAAAACTATGTAACAATGGTGAAACACTTGATATAAGAGAAGACTTCAGTAAAACTATGTAACAATGGTGAAACACTTGATATAAAGGAAGACTGCAGTAAAACTATGTAACAATGGTGAAACACTTGATATAAGAGAAGACTGCAGTAAAACTATGTAACAATGGTGAAACACTTGATATAAGAGAAGACTGCAGTAAAACTATGTAACAATGTGAAACACTTGATATAAGAGAAGACTGCAGTAAAACTATGTAACAATGGTGAAACACTTGATATAAGAGAAGACTGCAGTAAAACTATGTAACAATGTGAAACACTCGATATAAAGGAAGACTGCAGTAAAACTATGTAACAATGGTGAAACACTTGATATAAGAGAAGACTGCAGTAAAACTATGTAACAATGGTGAAACACTTGATATAAGAGAAGACTACAGTAAAACTATGTAACAATGGTGAAACACTTGATATAAGAGAAGACTGCAGTAAAACTATGTAACAATGGTGAAACACTCGATATAAGAGAAGACTGCAGTAAAACTATGTAACAATGGTGAAACACTTGATATAAGAGAAAACTGCAGTAAAACTATGTAACAATGGTGAAACACTTGATATAAGAGAAGACTTCAGTAAAACTATGTAACAATGGTGAAACACTTGATATAAGAGAAAACTGCAGTAAAACTATGTAACAATGTGAAACACTCGATATAAGAGAAGACTGCAGTAAAACTATGTAACAATGGTGAAACACTTGATATAAGAGAAGACTGCAGTAAAACTATGTAACAATGGTGAAACACTTGATATAAGAAAGACTGCAGTAAAACTATGTAACAATGGTGAAACACTCGATATAAGAGAAGACTGGAGTAAAACTATGTAACAATGGTGAAACACTCGATATAAGAGAAGACTGCAGTAAAACTATGTAACAATGGTGAAACACTTGATATAAGAGAAGACTACAGTAAAACTATGTAACAATGGTGAAACACTTGATATTAAAGAAGACTGCAGTAAAACTATGTAACAATGGTGAAACACTTGATATAAGGAAGACTCAGTAAAACTATGTAACAATGGTGAAACACTTGATATAAGAGAAAACTGCAGTAAAACTATGTAACAATGGTGAAACACTTGATATAAGAGAAGACTGCAGTAAAACTATGTAACAATGGTGAAACACTTGATATAAGAGAAGACTGCAGTAAAACTATGTAACAATGGTGAAACACTCGATATAAGGAAAGACTACAGTAAAACTATGTAACAATGGTGAAACACTTGATATAAGAGAAGACTGCAGTAAAACTATGTAACAATGGTGAAACACTGGATATAAGAGAAGACTACAGTAAAACTATGTAACAATGGTGAAACACTTGATATAAGAGAAGACTGCAGTAAAACTATGTAACAATGGTGAAACACTTGATATAAGAGAAGACTACAGTAAAACTATGTAACAATGGTGAAACACTGATATAGAGAAGACTGCAGTAAAACTATGTAACAATGGTGAAACACTGGATATAAGAGAAGACTACAGTAAAACTATGTAACAATGGTGAAACACTGATATAGAGAAGACTGCAGTAAAACTATGTAACAATGGTGAAACACTGATATAAGAGAAACTGCAGTAAAACTATGTAACAATGGTGAAACACTTGATATAAGAGAAGACTGCAGTAAAACTATGTAACAATGGTGAAACACTTGATATAAGAGAAGACTGCAGTAAAACTATGTAACAATGGTGAAACACTTGATATAAGAGAAGACTGCAGTAAAACTATGTAACAATGGTGAAACACTTGATATAAGAGAAGACTACAGTAAAACTATGTAGCAATGGTGAAACACTTGATATAAGAGAAGACTGCAGTAAAACTATGTAACAATGGTGAAACACTGATATAAGAAAGACTACAGTAAAACTATGTAACAATGGTGAAACATCTGATATAAGGAAGACTGCAGTAAAACTATGTAACAATGGTGAAACACTTGATATAAGAGAAGACTACAGTAAAACTATGTAACAATGGTGAAACACTTGATATAAGAGAAGACTACAGTAAAACTATGTAACAATGGTGAAACACTTGATATAAGAGAAGACTTCAGTAAAACTATGTAACAATGGTGAAACACTTGATATAAGAGAAGACTACAGTAAAACTATGTAACAATGGTGAAACACTTGATATAAGAGAAGACTGCAGTAAAACTATGTAACAATGGTGAAACACTTGATATAAAGGAAGACTGCAGTAAAACTATGTAACAATGGTGAAACACTCGATATAAAAGAAGACTGCAGTAAAACTATGTAACAATGGTGAAACACTTGATATAAGAGAAGACTGCAGTAAAACTATGTAACAATGGTGAAACACTCGATATAAAAGAAGACTGCAGTAAAACTATGTAACAATGGTGAAACACTTGATATAAAGGAAGACTGCAGTAAAACTATGTAACAATGGTGAAACACTTGATATAAGAGAAGACTGCAGTAAAACTATGTAACAATGGTGAAACACTCGATATAAGAGAAGACTGCAGTAAAACTATGTAACAATGGTGAAACACTCGATATAAGAGAAGACTGCAGTAAAACTATGTAACAATGGTGAAACACTTGATATAAGAGAAGACTGCAGTAAAACTATGTAACAATGGTGAAACACTTGATATAAGAGAAGACTACAGTAAAACTATGTAACAATGGTGAAACACTTGATATAAGAGAAGACTGCAGTAAAACTATGTAACAATGGTGAAACACTGATATAAGAAGACTACAGTAAAACTATGTAACAATGGTGAAACACTTGATATAAGAGAAGACTGCAGTAAAACTATGTAACAATGGTGAAACACTTGATATAAGAAAGACTGCAGTAAAACTATGTAACAATGGTGAAACACTCGATATAAGAGAAGACTGCAGTAAAACTATGTAACAATGGTGAAACACTCGATATAAGAGAAGACTGCAGTAAAACTATGTAACAATGGTGAAACACTTGATATAAGAGAAGACTGCAGTAAAACTATGTAACAATGGTGAAACACTTGATATAAGAGAAGACTGCAGTAAAACTATGTAACAATGGTGAAACACTTGATATAAAGAAGACTCAGTAAAACTATGTAACAATGGTGAAACACTTGATATAAGAGAAGACTGCAGTAAAACTATGTAACAATGGTGAAACACTCGATATAAGGAAGACTACAGTAAAACTATGTAACAATGGGAAACACTTGATATAAGAAGACTGCAGTAAAACTATGTAACAATGGTGAAACACTTGATATAAGAAAGACTGCAGTAAAACTATGTAACAATGGTGAAACACTCGATATAAGAGAAGACTGCAGTAAAACTATGTAGCAATGTGAAACACTCGATATAAAAGAAGACTGCAGTAAAACTATGTAACAATGGTGAAACACTCGATATAAGAGAAGACTGCAGTAAAACTATGTAACATTGGTGAAACACTTGATATAAGAGAAGACTGCAGTAAAACTATGTAGCAATGTGAAACACTCGATATAAAGGAAGACTGTAGTAAAACTATGTAACAATGATGAAACACTCGATATAAAGGAAGACTACAGTAAAACTATGTAGCAATGGTGAAACACTCGATATAAAGGAAGACTGCAGTAAAACTATGTAACAATGGTGAAACACTTGATATAAGAAGACTACAGTAAAACTATGTAACAATGATGAAACACTCGATATAAGAGAAAACTGCAGTAAAACTATGTAACAATGTGAAACACTCGATATAAGAGAAGACTGCAGTAAAACTATGTAACAATGGTGAAACACTTGATATAAGAGAAGACTACAGTAAAACTATGTAGCAATGTGAAACACTTGATATAAGAGAAGACTGCAGTAAAACTATGTAACAATGGTGAAACACTGATATAGAGAAAACTGCAGTAAAACTATGTAGCAATGTGAAACACTCGATATAAGAGAAGACTGCAGTAAAACTATGTAGCAATGTGAAACACTCGATATAAGAGAAGACTGCAGTAAAACTATGTAACAATGGTGAAACACTCGATATAAGAGAAGACTGCAGTAAAACTATGTAACAATGGTGAAACACTCGATATAAGAGAAGACTGTAGTAAAACTATGTAACAATGGTGAAACACTCGATATAAAGGAAGACTGCAGTAAAACTATGTAACAATGGTGAAACACTTGTATAAGAAGACTGCAGTAAAACTATGTAACAATGGTGAAACACTTGATATAAGACAAGACTACAGTAAAACTATGTAACAATGGTGAAACACTCGATATAAGAGAAGACTGCAGTAAAACTATGTAACAATGGCGAAACACTTGATATAAGAGAAGACTGCAGTAAAACTATGTAACAATGGTGAAACACTTGATATAAGAGAAGACTGCAGTAAAACCATGTAACAATGGTGAAACACTTGATATAAGAGAAGACTGCAGTAAAACTATGTAACAATGTGAAACACTCGATATAAGAGAAAACTGCAGTAAAACTATGTAACAATGTGAAACACTCGATATAAGAGAAGACTGCAGTAAAACTATGTAACAATGGTGAAACACTTGATATAAGAGAAGACTACAGTAAAACTATGTAGCAATGTGAAACACTCGATATAAGAGAAGACTGCAGTAAAACTATGTAGCAATGTGAAACACTCGATATAAGAGAAGACTACAGTAAAACTATGTAGCAATGGTGAAACACTCGATATAAGACAAGACTACAGTAAAACTATGTAACAATGGTGAAACACTCGATATAAGAGAAAACTGCAGTAAAACTATGTAGCAATGTGAAACACTCGATATAAAGGAAGACTGCAGTAAAACTATGTAGCAATGGGGAAACACTCGATATAAGAGAAGACTGCAGTAAAACTATGTAACAATGGTGAAACACTTGATATAAGAGAAGACTGCAGTAAAACTATGTAACAATGGTGAAACACTCGATATAAGAGAAGACTGTAGTAAAACTATGTAACAATGGTGAAACACTCGATATAAGGGAAGACTGCAGTAAAACTATGTAACAATGGTGAAACACTTGATATAAGAGAAGACTGCAGTAAAACTATGTAACAATGGTGAAACACTTGATATAAGACAAGACTACAGTAAAACTATGTAACAATGGTGAAACACTCGATATAAGGAAGACTGCAGTAAAACTATGTAACAATGGCGAAACACTTGATATAAGAGAAGACTGCAGTAAAACTATGTAACAATGGTGAAACACTCGATATAAGAGAAAACTGCAGTAAAACTATGTAACAATGGTGAAACACTCGATATAAGAGAAAACTGCAGTAAAACTATGTAACAATGGTGAAACACTTGATATAAGAGAAAACTGCAGTAAAACTATGTAACAATGTGAAACACTTGATATAAGAGAAGACTGCAGTAAAACTATGTAACAATGGTGAAACACTTGATATAAAGGAAGACTGCAGTAAAACTATGTAACAATGATGAAACACTTGATATAAGAGAAAACTGCAGTAAAACTATGTAACAATGGTGAAACACTTGATATAAGAGAAGACTGCAGTAAAACTATGTAACAATGGTGAAACACTTGATATAAGAGAAGACTACAGTAAAACTATGTAACAATGGCGAAACACTTGATATAAGAGAAGACTGCAGTAAAACTATGTAACAATGGTGAAACACTTGATATAAGGAAGACTGCAGTAAAACTATGTAACAATGGCGAAACACATAAAAACAAAGCACCCGGGACCGTGTCGTAATATGATACATAGAGGCGGCCGCATCAGGCGAGACTATATGGGGGCGTTATAAGCAGAGAAATCAAAATACAATTTAAACCATTCAATAATTTAAAATCGTTACACAACGCTATTCTATATCGTTCTATGTTATTCCGATATTGATGTATATGACTAAGTATTCCTACATTTTGTGCAGTTTTTTTTTTTTAAATCTAAATCGAAGGTTATTTTAAAGAAAAAATATTTAAGGGACGCATTTCAAGACTTGTCTACTTTGTGTTACCAGAGCCAAACATGGACAATGAGCAAAGCGCAGTCATAAAAATAACTACATGTGAAATGTACTGTTACCAACAACACCGGAGTCACCAACATCAGCATAAGAAAGAAAGTTGGCACAAAACCTTGTTTGAATTACATTGAGAAACAAAGAATGAAATGGTTTGGCCACTTAAGAAGGATGCACCCAAACTCCACAGTATACAAAGTCTTCTACAACAGAACATCAGGAAAGAAGGTGAGAGAAAGACCACGAAAAAGATGGTTAGATGGCGTAGCAGAATCCTGTCAAAGAGCAAAAATAACAATCACCCAAGCCACCAGAACAGCGCAAGACAAAAACAGAAAGCCACAACACTGGGCAACAACCCGGTAGCAGTGTGACGACAAAAGAAGAAGAAGATTTCGAAGACTTGCATCATACTGAGAAAATATACCGCAATGTTCTGAAAGTACTATAGTTTTATAAAGTACAAAAACAATATAATTGAATTTTTTTCAAAAGATAAAAATAATAAAATTGCTTTTAATCCGAAATACGTTGATGTTAGCTTTTGTGATTTTATTGATGTTGTCTTTGGGGAATCAGAATGTCCATGACTCTGTGCTATGCAGTTCATTACATTATTAATACATGCATTATTTGTCTGCCTCTGGTGAAGTTAGACAATCATTGACAAACCAACAAAATTATATCGATAAATCTTAGGACGAAATAAATATATGTAATAAATAAGAAAATGAAAAATATGTAAATGAAAAAAGTTGAAAACAATAATACAAATTGTATACAAAATAAACATTTATTTATGAATATGTAATGTGCAGAGAATAAAATGAAGAAATGTGCTGGAGTGTCTGCGGCGATGCAACCATTCTTGGTCAAGTTGAATATACAACTTGACCCAGTGTAAAATACATGCTGTTGCATTTTTTTCCCAGAGACCCTCAAGGATTGTTGCTGGAGCTATGGAGTTCATGATTTGAGCAACACTCTCGGCAGGTGGCGCGTAATTTCTGCGGATAGGGACCGAGCCAAATGGGGTAAGGCCGGTGCAATGAAGTCAATCCTTCGGCTTAAAAACCCTCTTGTTTATATATCAGTGACATTGATCGATCGTATTAAATATTTCGATCTATCTACACTTTCGTAAAGTCAATTCATTTATTGCAGAGAAACGCCCTATGTTGACAAGCATATAATGTTACAGCAATCATAGAGACTTATAATGTTACCGCAATCATAGAGACTTATAATGTTACAGCAATCATAGAGATGGTCTCATGAATATCTATCTACACCAATTCCAAACATGTCATCATCAGTATGTACTGTACCGACTGGTGTAGAGACGATCACGCGTTTAGACAAGAGCATGGCATAGACCATAGATTCCTAAACTTGTTCGGCCCACCGTCCACTTTGCACGACGTAAACTTTATACCGCCCCTTCCCATTTTAACAGTTTGCCAACGCCCCCCACTACCCCTCTCCCACTACCACCCCCCATATATATATACACACACATGCTCTATTTTCACTTTTACATAATAAACTGATATATATTTCTGTCATATAATGGTCAATTTTCAAATGATTATATACATGAAATAGAAAATTGATGAAAAATGGATCGTGTAAGATGGGCATAAGATGAATTAAAATGCAGAATTCAAATTTTGTATGATTATTCAATCGCAAAATCACGAAAACATTCCCAATGCTATGAACCCACTATCGTCGCCTGAAGGCTTCAGCGCCACGAAGGGAACGCCACTTTGGGAATCCATGATATAGACGATCACCAAGAAGACAATGGACAGAATGTTTATATTACATGACTGAAGTCAAGAACATGGACAGGAAGATTTGAATATATTACATGACTGAAGTCAAGAACATGGACAGGAAGATTTGAATATATTACATGACTGAAGTCAAGAACATGGACAGGAAGATTTGAATATATACAGACTGAAGTCAAGAACATGGACAGAAGATTTGATATAAATGACTGAAGTCAAGAACATGGACAGGAAGATTTGAATATATTACATGACTGAAGTCAAGAACATGGACAGGAAGATTTGAATATATTACATGACTGAAGTCAAGAACATGGACAGGAAGATTTGAATATATTACATGACTGAAGTCAGAACATGGACAGAAGATTTGAATATATTAATGACTGAAGTCAGAAATGGACAGGAAGATTTGAATATATATGACTGAGTCAGAACATGACAGAAGATTTGAATATATTACATGACTGAAGTCAAGAACATGGACAGGAAGATTTGAATATATTACATGACTGAAGTCAAGAACATGGACAGGAAGATTTGTATATATTACATGACTGAAGTCAAGAACATGGACAGGAAGATTTGTATATATCACATGACTGAAGTCAAGAACATGGACAGGAAGATTTGTATATATCACATGACTGAAGTCAAGAACATGGACAGGAAGATTTGTATATATCACATGACTGAAGTCAAGAACATGGACAGGAAGATTTGTATATATTACATGACTGAAGTCAAGAACATGGACAGGAAGATTTGTATATATTGGATTGTATATATATCACTGTTGTCACATAAAGAGATACCGCTAACAACTAAAGCAAATCTTATAAGAAGGATTTTCTGGCCAACACTATGTTACCAGTGTCAAACATGACCAATAACAGCAGCTAATCAGCGGAAAATCATAACGACAGAGATGAGGTGTCTTAGAAGAGCTGCAGGTGTGCACGTGCTCGCCCACCTGCCCAGCGTGTTCGTAGCGCGTTGGACTGCGGGTGACTAGCCCTCTGTATGTGCGGATTCAATTCCGCGGGCTGGCAGAAAAGCCACAGGTTCCCCAGATTCACGGTGTTCGTGGCACCGAACCGAAGGGTTACGATGTCCATTGCACCGAGCCGAAGAGCTGAAAGCTCAAGTGCTTCTGAATCGAAAAAAAGAAGAGCTGCAGGTGTGACAATAAGAGACAAAATTAGAAATCAAGAAATCAAAAGAAGACTGGATGTGAAACCAGTCATGCAATTCATAAAAGAACAACAGATTAAATGGTTTGGACACCTGACAAGAATGCCCTGGTATCGCCTACCTACAGAGAAGCCACACTGGAAAAAAGTATAGACCAGTACAGAGCAAGAGGATAGTACAGAACAAGAGGAGAGTACAGAGCAAGAGGAGAGTACAGAGCAAGAGGAGAGTACAGAGCAAGAGGAAGACCACGCAAAAGATAAAACAATAACATCAAAAATAGCCTTATTAAAATTAATGAAAACTTACAAACTGCTTTAGAAAAGGCACACATTTTTTTCCCTCCGATCCAGAAGCACGTGAGTTTTCATCTCTTTGGCTCGGTGCCATGGACATCGTAACCCTTCGGCTCGGTGCCACAGACGCCGTAAATCTGGGGAACCTGTGGCTTTTCTGCCAGCTCGTGGAATTGAGCCCGCACTCACAGAGGGCTAGAAAAGGCACAATAAGATCACTACATTTCTCCCCCCTCCTTCCCTCAACATTTCTATAAAGAAGTAAAATTGGAAGAGAAGAAAAAAGACATCACTGAAGACAAGAACGACAACAGGAAAGTGTGTCCTATTTTTCACTATTGAAGATAAGATCATGTTAACCCTAACATGCGTGGATACGCAGAAATTAAAACAAGAAATGTAGAGCCATAATACAATTAATTGCTATGCTTAGATATATTACACAGCAAAGTGGCTGTCTGCGCAGACATGAGGGAATAAATGAAGACAACAGACATTTCATCTGCTTAGATTTGCTAAACATAAGAAGCTGATCGTAGATGAAGAATGACGTTATTGATTAATTCTGCCCGTGTGTTGCCGGGGTCAGCAAGGGAGAAAATAATAGTAACACTACTACCTACAAGGCTTGCTGTAAGAGGCGACTTCTAGGGAAGCTACCCTAGTAAATAAAAAGCTTAGCAGAAATCCGATGTGTAGCAGAAATGAGACTGGTGAGCGCATAACTAACACAATTTACAATCCACGTCAATTGCTAGATTTTAAGAGCTGGGATTGTAGTGATTACAACGGTTACACATGAATAAAGTAATGATTGACATTCATGTTTAACCTTTGTAATATCTTTGTCAAACTCTATATGTGGTGTTCTGTGATATTCGTCACTTTTGTTGTATCGTTTGCTTGATAAAGGCCTTTTGGTAGAAACGTTGCTGTGTATTGTCATTGTTTTTGTATTTTATAAAACTACAGTCTTTTGTTATTACGTGTTTCGTTAGTTTAAAATAACTAAACTATTGTGTCGGTGACAGTCTATTTTTCAACAGACTGTCACTATCCTTCCATCCTTCAACAGACTGTCACTATCCTTCAACAGACTGTCACTATCCTTCAACAGACTGTCACTATCCTTCAACAGACTGTCACTATCCTTCAACAGACTGTCACTATCCTTCAACAGACTGTCACTATCCTTCAACAGACTGTCACTATCCTTCCATCCTTCAACAGACTGTCACTATCCTTCCATCCTTCAACAGACTGTCACTATCCTTCCATCCTTCAACAGACTGTCACAACCCATCCTTTCATCATATAAAAGATTGTTACAACCCATCCTTTCATCATATAACAACCTGTCACTACCACCATTCTTCTAAACATCCCATTATCCAGAAAAGCCAGATTGTCAGTCCCCCCTGCGTTCACGCCCAGCTCAACCAAACACTTTCCCATTATTGCATGTCACACAGCAACATCACCATCCAATCCTGCTAGCAGCAGCCAAATTATCACCACACTCATCCGTGAAGATGATCACGCCACAGATATTGTTCGAGATCAATAATACTTAAATTCCTAAACCTCGCCATCTTGAAGGTTTGCCTGCCAGTGGGTTACGGGTTTAAATGGATTCTGAAATTGGAGCGATTAAGTGCTAGACACAGTAGTGCTATATAGCACATGGTTTAGGTATAGCACGTACATGTGCTTGACATTATGGAGTCAGATAGAACAGTTGGAGAGTTGGGGGAGAGTTTGTTTGTGCAGAGGTGGCTTAGAAATGGGGAGAAGTTTGTGTGCACGGATTGATAGAGGGAAGAAAGAATATGGTAAGATGGTGGATGAAATTGGGTGGATAGATGGGTGGATAGATGGGTGGATAGAGGGGTGGATAGATGGGTGGGTGGATGAGTGGGTGGATAAATGGATGGATGGGTAAATGGGTGGATGGATGGATGGATGGAAGGATGGATCTATGGATAGATAGATGGGTGGATAGATGGATAGATTAATGAGTGAATAGATGGATAGATAGATGGGTGGATGGATGGATTGATAGATGGGTGGATGGATGTATGGATGGATTGATGGATGGATATATAGATAGATGAAAGGGTGGATAGATGGATAAATAGATGGAATGATGGATGGATCGATGGACAGATGGGTGGATGAATGTATGGATGGATGTATGGAGGGATAGATGCATGGATGGATGGATAGATAGATGGATAAATGTATAGATGGAAAAGGATATATGCATGGATAGATGAATGGATGGATAGAGGGATTGTGGATGGATGTATCCATAGATATACACTGTTTAAGGCGGGAGACCCACCCAGAACAAGGGTTGTATTTATTTTTAATTCACAGAAAGAAAAACTAAAAAAGTTATTGTCATACAATTTGGCCACCTGTTGCAAAAGGCATCGTTTTCGATGATAAACAACGTTTAGTGTATGCACTGTAATTAGTTATTTTAAAAATAATTAATTTTCTTGAAAATATATTGTAAACCCCCTCCCCCTTTCGCCCCCTCCCCGTCCCCATCCTTATCGGGCAGTGGATGTCACACATATAAGAAGTGCACAAAATGTCAAATTGATTGATTGATAGGATCATCATCATTGCACTTCGGTGAGTAGCCATGTGTGCTACGATCTCTTTCTTAAACAAGAAGATCTCAGCTGCAGTGCACGAACTCTGTAGCAGCGTCGAGGGCTGTAATTTTGAAGATTGGTGACGAAAATTATGTTGACATTTTATTTTGAATCTTTTTTCTAATGAATTTTGCCCGGGCAGGGGAGTTCCAGCCTGCTCTTCTCGATTTTTGAAATGTCAAGGGTTCTTTTATGTGCACAAATTGAACACGGGACCTACGTTTTATCGTCCGTCTCCGATAGGACTAGGAACTCGATCTCACCTACACTGAGATGAGGAATCTCTGGACAAATATTCAGTTTGCTCCACGATAGAGCGAGCATGGTACCTTTAGCACGAAAGACGAGCAACTAACTTCTACGCCACTTTAAATATCATATTTCAAATAATACTTATACGTAATACACCACTCAGCCTCCCCCGGTCAATAAATTTACTGTTTCAATTCAATTTTCAAACCAGATTAGCACTTTCATCAAACTATTTTAATCCTTCTTATCCTGTGTTTTATTCGCTCTAACATAAATCAGCTTACGTTTCAGCGCATGAACCAATCCTACTTGGGATTACTTAGTCGTGGGATCTATGCATTCTTTGACAAAAGATTTATTACCCCGAGAATTAAATGGGATCTTATGCTCGAACAGGAGCTGAAAGTATTATTGTCTATTGTCTATTCCCAGGTGGAAGATGTAGTTGGCTGTCCACTCTTGCCGTTAAGCGTAGGGATGGGAGCTTAATTTGCGTTCTAGGGCTAGATGAGTTGCCCTTGTTGTGCTGTATCCGTGTTTATGTAGTGTGGTCTTGATATTGTCTATCCATCTTTTCTTGGTCTTCTCTAGTACCTGATCTCTTTTTATTGTATGCTGTTATTTGGGGTTGGTTGTATTTCATTCTCATTAAATGTCCAAACCACTGCATTTGTTGTCTTTCAATGTATTCAGTGCATGAAGTTATGACCACTCTGCTTCTGATGTCCTCATTTCGTAGTCTGTCTTTCCTGGTGATACCCACTGCCTTCCTCAAGCATTTCATTTCACACTTGGTGAGCTTTCTGTGATGTGTTGCTGTAAGAGACCAAGTTCTGGCACTGGAACAAAGTGTTGGTAGGAAAATACTTTTTTTATCATTTTGGTTTGTACTTCCATCTTGGATCTTTGCTTTGTAGTCATGTCCTGCACACTGTTAAAGGTACTGTATTTTTTTATGACACTCTTGTTCTCTATTCTTTCCAATCACGACACTATAAATAAGCAAAGTTAATTGAAATTTTTATTTTAAAGAAGTTAAAGGGACAAGACTGCATATACTAGTATCCAAGGTCCTGACTGGTATCGATACCGAAGGACTTGCATCATATGGAAACCGAACTTGGGACGAAATAGCAGAAATTGCATCATACTGAAATTATGAAGGTTATTTTGAAAGAAAAAAGATTTAAAGGAGACGAAATTGTTTGAAGACATCACAACGGAGAAATTTATATCCTGAACGGCCCTGGGAATCAAACTACAAGATTGCACAACGAGAAAATATACCTGAACGGTCCTGTTGAGTATGACTACCGAAGACTTGCATCATACTGAGAAATATACTGGAATGGTCTTGTGAGATCGATGACTATAAAAGAGCATCGGGAGATAACAGAGGAGGAAAGAAATGGTTTATGAAGACATGAGAAACGCGTTCTAGAAATGTCTTGAATATGGTCTCTGCGTATGGAGAGGGCTAGTAATGAGATGATTATGAATAGAAGAAGAAGAGGTCTCTGAGATGAATTCTTCAATAAATGGTCTCTGAGGGAATGGTCTATAATAATTCTCAGATAGTGTCTAGGAGATGGAGATGGTCTAGTGAGATGGAGATGATCTAGTGAGATGGAGATGGTCCAGTGAGATGGAGATGGTCTAGTGAGATGGAGATGGTCTGTGAGATGGAGATGGTCTCGGATGGAGATGGTCAGGAGAGGGAGATGGTCTAGTGAGATGGAGATGGTCTCGCGTGAGATGGAGATGGTCTGTGATGGAGATGGTCTAGTGAGATGGAGATGGTCTAGTGAGATGGAGATGGTCTAGTGAGATGGAGATGGTCTAGTGAGATGGAGATGGTCTAGTGAGATGGAGATGGTCTCGCGTGAGATGGAGATGCTCTAGTGAGATGGAGATGGTCTAGTGAGATGGAGATGGTCTAGTGAGATAGAGATGGTCTAGTGAGATGGAGATGGTCTAGTGAGATGGAGATGGTCTAGTGAGATGGAGATGGTCTCAGTGAGATGGAGATGTCTAGTGAGATGGAGATGGTCTAGTGAGATGGAGATGTCTAGTGAGATGGAGATGTAGGATGGATTCGGAGATGAAGATGGTCTAGGAGATGAGATGATCTAGTGAGATGGAGATGGTCAGTGGATGGAGATGTCGATGAGATGGTCGGAGATGGAGATGGTCTCTGAGATGGAATGGTTAGTGAGATGGAGATGGTCTCTGATGGGATGGTCTCGATGAGATGTCGAGATAGATTCAGAGATGGAGATAGTAGATGAGATGTATGAGATAGATGGTCTAGGAGATGGAATGGTCTATGAGATGAGATGTTAGAGATGAGATGGTCTAGGAGATGGAGATGGTCAGTGAGATGGAGATGGTCCGAGATGGAGATGGTCTATAGATGGAGATGTCTAGTGAGAGAGATGTCGGAGGATGGTCTCGATGAGATGGTCAGGAGATGAGATGGTCAGTGAGATGAATCAGTGAGATGGAGATTCAGAGATGAGATGGTCTGGATGGAGATGGTCAGTATGGAGATGGTCTCGAGATGAGATGGTCTATAGGAGATGGTCTAGGAGATGAGATGTGTGAGATGGATGGTCTCGATGAGATGGTTAGTGAGATGGGATGGTCAGAGATGAGATGGTTATGAGATGGAGATGGAGATGGAGATGGTCTAGTGAGATGGAGATGGTCTAGTGCATAACTCTTTCCCAAACTCTTTCGGCCCACCGCCCACTTTGCACAACATAAACTCTGTAACGCCCCCTCAATCTCAAAATCAAGAAAATAATTTATTTTAAAATATTTATTATTAATTTCTTTTTAAGGAGTCACCAACCCTAATCGCCTGAACCCCCACATTCTTCTGAACCAACTTCGCTTCCCCACCCCTAGAACACTTCAGCGCCCACTGGGGCTGTACCGCCCACTTTGGGAAACTCTGAGGTTCTAGCGAGATGCAGATACTCATATTATTATTATCATAACACTCAAAACGTGCATTGACGTCATGAAGACGTTGATGGACGTGCAGCTCATGTTATGTTTTTGTTCATAAACATGATTAACTGCAGCTGTCAACTTGAACATGTAATTGTTGTATATTATCCATTATTATTTGATGGCAAAGAAACAAGAACAGTTATAAAGATGATTAAAAGATAATATTGATATCTTTGTTACGTGGACGAATATACAATAAACTTGAATGTGCATTATAAACGGAAAAAATAGTGAATTAAATCAGTTCTTTTAGGGGCCTACCAAACCAATGTGCAACGTATACACGTTCTTGGCAAAGATCAAACATATCACAAAGAGTGATTAAAATTGATCGTAAAGAACGAACGCAAAGAAGAAAAAGAAATCAGTTCTGATGAGATATTTTAATTATAAAACTGAGTGTTGCCATGACTGTTTATCTAAAGAAGTAAATATTTATGAATGTCCAATTCTGAAATCAAGGAATTTGCCATCAGCAGACTAAACAGAAAACAGCACACAACAATCTTTCGCCTAAGAACAGGTCACTGCAGGCTCAACCATCACATGCACAGAATAAAACCTGCTCAGACTGCACAGTGTGCATGCCAGACAGAAACACAAACTCCAGAGCACATCCTGCAGTCATGTCCATCATACATATAAATTTGTGGGGTTTTTCGTACTTTGAATTCATACATATTCATTCACCCACACAAGTACAACCATCCACCCACCCACACAAGTACAACCATCCACCCACCCACACAAGTACAACCATCCACCCACCCACACAAGTCAACCATCCACCCACCCACACAAGTACAACCATCCACCCACCCACATAAGTGCAACCATCCACCCACCCACACAAGTACAACCATCCACCCACCCCCACAAGTACAACCATCCACCCACCCCCCACACAAGTACAACCATCCACCCACCCACACAAGTACAACCATCCACCCATCCACACAAGTACAACCATCCACCCATCCACACAAGTACAACCATCCACCCACCCACACAAGTACAACCATCCACCCACCCCCACAAGTACAACCATCCACCCACCCACACAAGTACAACCATCTACCCACCCCCACAAGTACAACCATCCACTCACCCACACAAGTACAACCATCCACCCACCCACACAAGTACAACCATCCACCCACCCACACAAGTACAACCATCAACCCACCCCCACAAGTACAACCATCCACTCACCCACACAAGTACAACCATCCACCCATCCGTGTGGACATATGTGTTTTAAAACAAAACGAAGATTTGTTTCAATTCCAATATTGTATCAATCCGAACTTATCTCAGCCAGAATTCAGGAAAATGACTAAAGATAAGGAAAGCAAATTGAATGAATTTGAAAATAAATGTTTGCGAAAAAAATAATTTAAATTGGACGAAATCAGGAAGGTGATGCATTCAGGAGTTTCTAGGTCAACTACTAGTAATAACTGTTATAAGAAAGAGAAGATGGAGATATGTTGGGCATAATCTGAGAAGAAATGATCAAAGAATTCCAAAACAGGCATTGAGGTGGAAGGCACAGGGTTTAAGAAAGAGAGGACAACCTAGGGAAACCCAGAAACGAACATTACTGAGAGAGTCGAGAAATATCGGACTAAATTCTATAAAAGAGATTGAACAAGTTGCCCAAGATAGAGCGGTTTGGAGACATTGACTGCAGTCCTATGTAACGTATAACGATTTGAGAGGAATATAATACATTAGTATATGTAAAGTGATCACCTGTATTTTGTTACGGCGCTCACCTGTATATACATGTAAAGGTGTACATATATTGTGCTAAGTATAAAAACTGACCTGTACCAGAAGCATCTTTTGTTGTGCCATGAGATGTTTATAAACCCTTATCCTCATGCAAATAAGAAAATCAAACTTTAACAATCTTCCAAAGTGACATCAGTTTTCCTATCAATCTTCTATTCCCTATCCCTTTAGCTGCTAAGGACGTGTATAGACGTTTTTTCCATTCACTGCTAAAGACGCATTAACACGTCTGTTATTATCTCTTCTCTGTTGGCTAAAGACGTGTTAACACGTTATACATTTCTACTGTCACTGCTATAGGCGTACATTCACGTTTGTGACCTAGAAATAAAGAGTAGCTATTTTTAGATCCATCTTCGGAGAGTATTGTAGCAGCGAAAGGTCTATATATATACTACTAACAGATCCTTGAAACAGATATCGACTTGGCCTAAACGTCTGATACATTTTCTAATTGATGTTTCATCATCATTATCATCATCGATGTTTGACTGGTCCCTTCTAAGCTAAATCATCAATCATATATAAACATCAACAACATCTTAGATTGAATTAAATGTTTGATGACGATAATTTTGTTGAAATATCGATTTTTAAATTGTACCTGTGCGACATTGCAAAACTGACTACTTTCGATTTTACATAAATTTTAGATATTTCTATAAATATTAACTGTAGTCATTGACCCGGCACATCTGAAGAGATCTCAAGAAGATTAGCAATAGCAAACAGAAAGTTAAACACAATGAAGAACATGTGGCAAAGCACTAGCAAAATATTAAAAATATTGAGAACATGTATTTTCCCAGTGGCTACTTATGGTTGTGAATCATGGACTATTACACAAAAATTAAGAACGAAAATCCAGTCCTTCGAAACTAAATGCTACAGAAAGATCCTTCGAATACCATGGACAGAAAAAGAAAGAACACTGATGTCCTGAAAGAACTAAATGTTAAAGAGAATTGGCTGATAAACAATATACTATACAGAAAAATTAGATACTTTGGCCACATCAAGCGTAACAATGACCTGGAGAGAACAATATTGGAGGACAGGGCCCATGACGCAGGGCAGAGGTAGCCCAAGAAAAAGATTGCTACAAGATATTAAAGAAACCATGAATATGACCATCGACGAAGTGGGTGAACTGGCTAGAGACAGAGTAAATTTCAAATAGAGCAACGTCCTTTGAAGGATACGCACCTTGATGATGATGAGCACATGCTGATGATGAAGACAGAAACAGAAGTGATCATCTATTTCGCTAACTTCCTTTTTGTAGTCATCACGTTTAAACTAAATAACTCATCATTTTATTTATACATTTCATATCTTCTAGAAGTCAACATTATTATCTGAGACTAACTCAAATATTAAATAATTCTTCTATTTACTATTTAATCTCAATTTCAATAAATAATGATGAAATCTGAACATGATATATTGCACTTCAGCAAAATTACATTAGAAATAATATAGCAAAATAAAATATTGATGTTAAAAAAATCTAGCAATTATATATTAAAAACTGCAGTAAAATTATATGCTACAGTAGAAATGTAAACATAAATTAAATTATTTTTACAGAATCATGTTTGAAAATCTGATTTAAAAAAAATTCTAAATACCAAGTTAAAAATGTTGGTCGAAACGTTGCTGTTTATCGTCACTGTTTATGTATTTGTAAAACTATAGTACTTTGTTTGTACGTGTTTCACTAAGTTAAAAATTGGTGATATGATAATGGTAATATTGTGATGTCACTTTGTAAGAAGCTTTGTTATCCAGACCTTTTTCTATATATAAGACCTCGGAGACAATTCCTTTACTTCCGAATGCTATTGCGTAACCTGGCAACATATTGAGGAAACATATTTAATTTCCGTAACACGGGAAC
This sequence comes from Arion vulgaris, assembly GCA_020796225.1. Taxonomy (NCBI): domain Eukaryota; kingdom Metazoa; phylum Mollusca; class Gastropoda; order Stylommatophora; family Arionidae; genus Arion; species Arion vulgaris. The sequence goes on from CM036762.1 coordinate 2,710,892, forward strand.
CACAAGATAAATACTACAGGATGTACGATAATAATGCTTTATTATCTGTCTTACAATTCTAGGATTATTTACCCTTGAAAATTATTTCCTTTGATTCTTCTTGCAGGCATTTCTCTTCACTATGGAATCAATATTGCGATTTCTTATGTTCTGTTTCAGCCAAGAATCAGTTCTTGTATTGAAGATTTTGATGAAGATTTGTTCCATCTGATTCATGTGGAGGTGTCTTCCTCTTTCAGACAATACATGGATATTTCATTAACCGTGTTTATAAGAGAACAAATAGATGTATCCTGAAGGAACTCAAAATAAAACAAAACTGGCTGATGCTATAGATAAGAATGAGAAAATTGAATATAGAAAATATTTTTAAAACATTAATGGTTGAAGAAGACCGTTAAGAAGGAGGCATCCCGCAAAGAGGAGCATAGGGACACTACGGAGAAGCTGGATTCAAGATGTAACTAATAATTTAAGAATGACGGCTGCAGATGCGGAGCATCTGTCCTAAGAGAGAGAAATTCAGAAAGACTGCTAGGGTGTACAATTCTGCTGAGAACAAGCTATTTGATGATGGCTCCATCAAAGAAGACGCTCTGATGATGAAATTGTATTTATTGTGGCAAAGAAACAGCATCATCTTGTATGCATATATACATGTCAATTACATTTTTTTAATGTCAGGTAATTTAGTAAATAATAATACCTTATTAGAATAGAGCATTTGATGACTTCACAGTCACTGGGAGATGAGAAAATATAATTATATATAAGCAAATAATATCACAGGAGACTAAAGCGTTAGTTAGTTAGTTAGTCTTTCCTCTTGGGCCTGTGGCGCGCATAGGCAGAGGTCATAGCTCTCCATGTCTCTCGGTTCGTTGCTATTTGTTTTAAGTCTTTAATGTTTACTAGGCCCATCGTTGAGCCTCTCTGGTGATGGTTCTACGCAGAGTCTCTCTTGGTCTTCCTCGTTTTCTTTTCCCTCTGGTGTCCATATGAGGGATTGGTAAGGAGTCTTCTCTCATCCATTCTAAGTGTGAGGCCGATGTAGTTCCAGCGGCGCTTTCTTATAAAATTTGATACATTTTCTTGCTTGGTCTCTTGTCTTATTTGTGTATTGGGTCTGAAATCTGACCATTTGAGGTTCAGTATTCTTCTAAGACATTTATTCTCAAAGTTATCTAATTTTCTTTCTAGAGCTTTTGCTGCTTTCCAACTCTCGCATCCATAAGTTAATACTGGAATCACACAAGAGTTAAAGATCTTTAATTTTAAGTGCTTGCTGAGTGAATTGGACTTCCATATATTTGACAATTTGTTAAAAGCACTTGATGCCAATGCGATTCTGTGTGGAATTTCTGGCGCTGTATCCCCTGTAGATGACATCATACTCCCTAGGTATGTAAAACTTTGACTTTTTCAAGAGTGTAATTTTTTAGTTGAATATTTTCTGGACTGCTGGTAAGGTCAACAATTTTTGTTTTTGTGGTGTTTATTTGGAGACCAATTTGTCCTGAGATATTTTGGAGAAGGTTTGTTTTCATTTGAATATCTTGATGTGATGAACTCAAAAGGGCTATATCGTCGGCAAAATCAAGGTCTTCTAAAATTTTATCAACCCACTTGATGCCCATATTTGCGTTATTGGTGCATTTTCGCATGACCCAGTCAATTGCTATTCCAAAGAGCATTGGCGATAAGACGCAGCCTTGTTTCACTCCTGTTTCCACTGGGAACCAGTCAGAGTTACCGAAATCTGTTCTTACACTGCAGCGCGATTCACTGTAGAAGGATTTATGATGTTGATGAATTTAGTAGGGAAACCATAGTTTTGAGTAGTTTCCAAAGCGTAGGACGGTGAATATAAAGCGTTAAGAGACTTCATAATAAACGATAGAATAAAGAAATGTATTCATATCGAACACAACGGATTTGATCAGCAACTCTGGAAAGAAAGAGTTGGGGACAGCCATGGAACATGTTCACCAAATAGCAGGCTATACGGCACTTAATGTTGATGATGATGACGGTATAAGTGTTGACGATAACGTCACAAGAAAGTGCCGACTTATTGAAGAGGTTCCTTAAATCTATAATTAGCGTCTACGTCACAAGCGACCTCTGATTTGCTGATTTATTCTATAATTAGCAACATTGATTACGTCACAAGATATACCTCACCTATAGAAGAGTTTCCCACTGATACAGGACTACTTCGTGCACTATCATCATGTTGTGCTGGTGGTTGAGGTTGGTCTTCTTCGTGTTGCTGTTTAGAAGGACCTGCAGGAGTCCCTAAAACATCATGTCCAGGCTCTGACAGCAGTGTTTCATATTGAGGATGTTTACCACTTGTGTCCAGTCTGAACTCTGATTTGCTGTTAGAACCAACCTAGAAAACACAAGAAACGTCAGTTCTTTGTTCTCTTAAGTAAGCTAGAAAATACAACATCATCTGCTCTTGAATCAAATATCAGTTACATGAGGACTAACATCATAGCACTCCGGACATGTCCATAAGTGCTTGATCTCCGTCTCAACAAATCCAGCAGGTGCAGGGGCCCTCAACACGCCAGTTCGATCAGGGACTCACAACCCAGAAACTCTTCTGTTCGGAATCACTCTCTCAATGTGTTAGGAATGTCACTTCAGTTCATTGCAGCTCTGATAATGTAGAGACGGATGATAAAACGTAGGTACGTGTTAAATTTGAGCACCTACAAGAACCTTGGCAGTTCAAAATCAAGAAGAACAGGCTGAAGTCGCTGCCTGGCAAAATTCATAAGATAAGAATAAAATAAAATCTTCAAAAATTTACTATCAGGACCTAGCTCGGTGCTACATGAGTTGTGCCTGTCGTTGAGATCTTGTTTGTGTAGAAGGAGAAGGAGCCACATATGTCCTCACCAGTGCAATGATGATGTTCCATTTCATCAATCGATCTATCAACCAACATCGAAAATACAAGAAATACTGTCAACAGAAAATTAGAAAAAAGGTGAACTGTCAGCACAGACTAGAAAACTAAAGGTCAACTCAGCACAGACTGAAAATAAGGTCAATCTGTTACACAATCTAGAAAACTATAAGCGTCCATCGCAAGCGACGATGACTACAATCTCAGACGTTACTGTTGCACCTCTCTGGTGTGTGGAAGTACTGTAAGTCAATCATAGAACAGAATCTGAACAGTGGACATGATCAAGGAGACATGCGTGTTGTGTGCTGTCTTTGGCGCTCAGCTTTTTGGATTTCAAAATAGATGATTCACGGCTATTCGGTCCTCTTTAGTAGTTACAGCACCACATTTAGGGATCTGCGCAAGATTCTCAGTACGTATTGTCTATATGAAGATTAGAGACTTAAGAATGTCTAAGCGTTTTCTTCCACCAGCTAAAACTAAAGTCAACTATCAACAGACTTAGAAAACAAAAATGACTGTCACACAGACTTAGAAAACAAAAGGTCAACTGTCAGTACAGACTTAGAAAACTAAAGGTCAACTATCAGCACAGACTTAGAAAACAAAAAGTCAACTGTCAGTACAGACTTAGAAAACAAAAGGTCAACTGTCAGCACAGACTTAGAAAACAAAAGGTCAACTGTCAGTACAGACTTAGAAAACAAAAAGTCAACTGTCAGTACAGACTTAGAAAACAAAAGGTCAACTGTCAGCACAGACTTAGAAACTAAAGGTCAACTATCAGCACAGACTTAGAAAACAAAAGGTCAACTGTCAGCACAGACTTAGAAAACCAGATTGTGACATCAATCTTGTCCGAAAGTCTGTCTGTTTTGTTAAAGGAAAGTCTTCTTTGTATTCATTAATCTTCCTAATTGTCTATCTCTCTGTCTGTCTCCAGTTCGTGTCTCTCTCTCTCTCTCTCACTCTCTCTCTCTCACTTCTCTCTTCTCTCATTGTTATAATCACAAAGTTAGTGAGGAGAAGAAGTAGCGATGTAGGATAAATTAGATAATGCATCAACGAAATTACGACACAAGTAACTATATCAGAGAATGTCAGTAGTGTCAGTGAGAGATACAGGAAAAAAAAAGGGGGAAGAGAAGAAAGAAGGAAGGAGAAGGAAGGAAGGAAAGAAAGAAGAAAGAAGAAAGAAAGAAGAAAGAAGGAAGGAAGAAAAGGAAGGAAGAAGGAAGGAAGAAGGAAGAAGGAAGGAAAGAAGAAGGAAGGAAAGGAAGAAGGAAGGAAGGAAAGAAGGAAGGAAGGAAGAAGGAAGGAAGAAGGAAAGAAGGAAAAAAGGAAGGAAAGAAGGAAGGAAAGAAGGAAAGAAGGAAGGAAAGAAGGAAGGAAGGAAGGAAGGAAAGAAAGAAGGAAGGAAGGAAAGAAAGAAGGAAGGAAAGAAGGAAGGAAGGAAAGAAAGAAGGAAGGAAGGAAAGAAGAAGGAAGGAAGGAAAGAAAGGAAGAAGAAGAAAAGGAAAGAAGGAAGGAAGGAAGAAAAGAAAGGAAGGAAAGAAAGAAGGAAGGAAGGAAGGAAGGAAAAGGAAGGAAGGAAGAAAGAAAGAAGAGAAGAAGGAAAGAAGGAAGGAAGGAAAAGGAAGGAAGGAAGGAAAAAAAGAAAGAAGGAAAGAAGGAAAAAGGAAGAAAGAAGAAGGAAGAAGAAGAAAGAAGGAAGGAAGGAAAGAAGGAAGGAAGGAAAGAAGAGAAGGAAAAAAGAAAGAAGAAGGAAGAAGGAAAGGAAAGAAGGAAGGAAGGAAGGAAGAAGGAAGGAAGGAAAGAAGGAAGGAAAGGAAAGAAAGAAGAGAAGGAAGGAGAAGAAGGAGGAAAGAAGAAGGAAGGAAGGAAAGAAGAAGAAGGAAAGAAGGAAGGAAGGAAAAAGAAGGAAGGAAAAAGAGGAAAGAAGAAGGAAAGAAGGAAAAAGAAGGAAGAAGGAAGGAAAGAAGAAAGAAGGAAGGAAAGAAGAGAAGAAAGAAGGAAGGAAAGAAGGAAAGAAGGAAAGAAGGAAGAAAGAAGGAAGAAGAAGGAAAGAAGAGAAAGAAGAAAGGGAAAGAAGGGAAGAAGGAAAAGGAAAGAAGGAAGAAAGAAGAGGGAAAGAAGGAAGAAAAGAAGGAGAAGAAAGGAAGAAAAGAAGGAAAGAAGAAGGAGAAGAAGGAAGGAAAGAAGGAAAGAAGGAAAGAAAAGAAAGGAAGGAAAGAAGGAAAGAAGAAGGAAAGAAGAAAGAAGGAAAGAAGGAAAGAAGGAAGGAAAGAAGGAAAGAAGGAAAGAAGGAAAGAAAGAAAGAAGGAAAGAAGGAAGGAAAAAAAAGGAAAGAAGGAAGGAAAAAGGAAGAGGAAAGAAAGAAGGAAAGAAAGAAGGAAGGAAGGCAGTCAGGAAGGAAGGCAGGAAGAAAGGTAGGAAGGAAGGAAAGAAGGAAGGAAAGAAGGAAGGAAGGAAAGAAGGAAAGAAGGAAGGAAAGAAGGAAGGAAAGAAGGAAGGAAAGAAGGAAAGAAGGAAAGAAGGAAGGAAGGAAAGAAGGAAAGAAGGAAAGAAGGAAAGAAGGAAGGAATGAAGGAAGGGAGGAAAGAAGGAAATAAGGAAGGAAGGAAAGAAGGAAGGAAGGAAAGAAGAAAAGAAGGAAGGAAAGAAGGAAGGAAAGAAGGAAAGAAGGAAAGAAGGAAAGAAGGAAGGAAAGAAGGAAAGAAGGAAAGAAGGAAAGAAGGAAAGAAGGAAGGAATGAAGGAAGGGAGGACGGAAGGAAATAAAGGGAGAGATGAAAGATAGAGTGAACGAAACAAGAGAGTTAGGAAGGGATATAAAAGGAGAAAGGATGGAAGAAAACAAGAAGGAAGGATAAAGGAAAATGACAGAAAAGATGAAAAAATGGAAAGTTGGTAAAGAAAGAAGAATGAAAGAAAGATAAGAACAAGAAGGGGAAGCAAGGGAAGATAGGAAGAAAGGAAGTAATATATGACGGACGGACGAACGAATGAAAGAAGAGAGATAGGAATGATGGAATCATAGCGTCTAATACGACGCCTCTGGCTGATATTTGCATGAAATCTTGCTTTCCGTGTCACCAGTGTCTCCCGTCATTCAGGCGAGTCTTACCCCGACTTCAGAGGTACATGTACTTAGACCTCCACGTAAAGGATCATGGCCTCTTTTAGTCCAATGGAATGCTGTATATAAATTGAGATTATTTCGCCATAGCTGGCCTCGAATCTCGGAATCTCTGCGGCACGTTGTTACCGGCGCAGCTTGTTATCAACGTATCTATCAGCGACTACCGGTTCTTGCTAACTAGCACAACCAACTAGCTACAGGTCAATGATATCATCAACTACTCACCAGAAATCCATGCCCCTTCTCGTTCTGTGTTAACGCTGCTTTCTCTTCGTCTGAGCTCAGACACACTACAAGCTGGTGCACACCAAACAACCGGAAGAGGACACCAACAGTGACTGCCAACATGGCCATCAACATGATGACCAGTAAAGCTATACCCCAATCTACCATGCTGGACTCTGTCAACAACAAATAAAGTGTGATACATTACAATTATTATAAATCACAGTTTTTAAAATTGTATACAGTAAATTATTACAATTTTTCATCCAAACTGGTTACAGCTCCATACAAAGCATGAGGTGGCAAGTGTTGATACCAAAATATTTCTACTAATAGCGGATAAAATAAACTTACTAGATAAGATTTCAAGTGGTTATACGTCACTCTTGTAACAACTATAGAAAGCTCTTGGCGAGAAATACGTCACCTTGTAACAACTATAGAAAGCTCTTGAGAGAAATATCACTCTTTAACAACCATAGAAAGTTTTGGTAGAAATACGTCACCTTGTAACAACTATGAAGCTCTTAGGCGAGACATACGTCACTTAGTAATAACTTAGAAGCTCTACGAGAAATCATGTCACTTTTGTAATGAACTATAGAAAGCTCTGGTCGAGAAATACGTCGCACTTGTAATCAACTCATAGAAGCTCGTACAGAGAAATACGTCACTCATGATAATCAACTATAGAAAGCTCGTTTGAGAAATACGTCTACTCTTGGCTAACAACTATAGAAGCTCTGACAGAGAAAACCACCTTTTAACAACTATAGAAAGCCTTGCAAAATACAGCTGACTCTGTAACAACAATAAAAGCTCTTCATTGAAAATACGTAACTTGTAACAACTATAAAGCTCTCCAGAAATAGTCACTCCTTACAACTATAGAAAGCTCTTGGTCCAAAATACGTCACTATTGTAACAACTATAGAAAGCTCTTCATGAAATACGTCACTCTTGTAACAACTATAGAAAGCTCTTGGCGAGAAATGATTCAATCTCAAAAGGTCATCCACGCAAAAGGTGGAGCTGAGGGATAAAAGACGTGGACGAAAAACACTATTTATGACGCGCACATAATGGTTCGTTTTAGAAATCACTTTTTATCCTGAAGCTGTAAGACAAAATATCGAACTAGATGGAGACTGCAGTCAAACTATGTAACATGGTAAAACACGTAATAACAAAGTACTGTAGTTTTACAAAATACAAAAACAATGACAATACACAGCAACGTTTCGACCAAAGGCCTTTAACAAACAAATGATACAACAGGAGTGATGAATTTCACATCACACTACATATAGATTACAGCAGAGATTCCAACGGGCAGAAAATGAAAATTTGTGACTAAAAACGAATAATAAAATAAATGCAGACAAAACTAGAAGTGGAAAAAAGAAGATAAACAATAAAAATCAAATAAATATATAACTTATATACATTTAACATATACACATATAGAATATGGAACATGAGAAGAGAAAGTACTAAGAAACATAGGCATGTAGTGTGTTGAGTCCATGAGGTCACAAGGTACCATATAACGAAATAAAATGATTCTCCAGAGAAAATCGACTACGATCATCAGAGGAACATGATCGGATGGCCGTGACCTGAGACAAAACAGAAGTAGAGAAAAGACAGAAGGAGAAGGAGAAGCGTTTGGTCGAATGAATTAGAGCGCGACTCCGATGTGGAAGATCTGTGTTCAATCCTCAAAAAGGCCAATGATTTTTTTCTGTTGGGGGTATAAATAAAAAAATCCTAACCTGAACAGCTACGCGGCGACTACACTAGCCATGCGGTCATTAAATTCCTCAGACTCTCGTCCCATATGTCCCACACCGCCCTAAAATGCGGTACTACAGACAGTAAAAACAGTGAAGAAGAAGAAGAGGAAGAAGAGGAAGAAGAATGGAAAAGAAAGAAATTGATTGTTAGATAAGAGCCACCATCCATTCATCAAATCCTCAACATAAACATAATAATTATAGTTGACGTGTCGGTTAGTGCAAACTGTCAAATGCTTTCTGAAAGTCAATATAATTATAGTCACTTGAGTATTATTGTTTCCACCGACTGCACCGTCCGACACTTAGGAAATTCCATAACAACCGTAGCAATTCAACAACATCGATTATATCAATGTATATAATACAGGCTTTGTATGAGAATTTTCAGTGTTGTGTTTCAACTGTTGGTGGAGGAAATATGTGCGTTTTTTGTGTGTGTAGAAATATGTGTCAAACTAGCTTGCAATTATATCTTTGATTTCTTTCTCTTAATCTTCTACATATAGTTTAAACATGCTCAGAAGTGGACAAGTAGATGATTCGTAGTCTTCTACATTTAGTTTATACTTGCTCAGAAGTGGACAAGTAGATGATTCGTAGTCTTGTACACTTAGTTTAAACGTGCTCAGATGTGGACAAGTAGATGATTCTTCTTTCGTTCTTGTCTCTAATCCTGTTTTGCCTCACATGGTCAGGATAAGTTTTGCCTCACATCGTCAGGATAAGTTTTGCCTCACATCGTCAGGTTAAGTTTTGTCTCACATCGTCAGGATAAGTTTTGCCTCACATCGTCAGGATAAGTTTTGCCTCACATCGTCAGGATAAGTTTTGCCTCACATCGTCAGGATAAGTTTTGCCTCACATCGTCAGGATAAGTTTTGCCTCACATCGTCAGGATAAGTTTTGCCTCACATCGTCAGGATAAGTTTTGTCTCACATCGTCAGGATAAGTTTTGTCTCACATCGTCAGGATAAGTTTTGCCTCACATCGTCAGGATAAGTTTTGTCTCACATCGTCAGGATAAGTTTTGCCTCACATCGTCAGGTTAAGAAGAGATTTCTAGAACAGGCTTTTGTTTGGGCTTCATAAACAGTGTTTTCATCGCCCTGTTATCTCTGAGGTTCACCTTTTGCTAGTACGTCTTATGGAATCTTACGTTAACTGTCATTTTTGGTTTGTGTGGCGTAGAGGTTAGGTACACGCCTCTCATGCCAAAGGAACTCGGTTCGTTTCCTCGTGGAGCCATCGAGATATTTTTCAAGAGATCCCTGATCTCAGTGTAGGTGAGATCGAGTTCCTAGTCCTATCGGAGACGGACGATAAAACATAGGTACCGTGTTCAAAAGAACTCTTAGCAGTTCAGAATCGATAAGATCAGACTGGGAAGCCACTGCCTGGGCAAAGGTTTTAAAATAAAATCCCTATACAATATCGTCACCACTTTCAGAATTACATCGAGACCCTCGCCGGTGCTACACAGTGCGTATATTGTCGCTGAGATCTTCTTGTGTAAGAAAGAGATCGGAGCACATATGGTTACTCCCCGAAGTGCATTGATGATGGTCCTCAATCAATCAATATATCAATCAATAAATCAATCAATCGATCAATCAATCGAGCCTTAACTAAGATTTTTCTCCCCGAGAAGATGACATTTTTGGGGTGAACCATTAAAGTATATTTTATATTACCACCATCCTTCTCTCTATCTCTCTATCTCACAGACAGACAGACACACTCATGGCTTCCTAATACCAGAATGCTTCTATTCGCGTCTTAAATCAAGCTGGTCTAAATAAACCTCAATGATTGGTCATCACGTCGCAGCAGCCAGGTCTAGTGTAGACAGGAAATAGGACACCCAACTACAAAGGACCAAACTTAGAAACAGTCTGCAGACGCAAGTTTAATACGACCCCAAAATAAACAACATCCATTTTGAAGTTCATTTCTGAACAATAATTACAGAAGATGAATTCTCGTCTTGTCATTTTCCTTAAAAGCCGGACAAGAGCTTCTAGAACATTCAACAATTCAACTGTTACTAAAAATAGTTCCACTATTTAAGAAAGGAAAATTTAATGGACAGACCAAACTTGAAGTATAAAAAGAAAATGGGCGTTATTCTATTGTTTGCTGTTTGGAAAATATCTGCTACTGGTGGGGTGGGGGAGGAAGTGATGGCGTCATTGAGATCGATATTGTTGATTTAACAGAAGTTGGGAACTTGTTGAGGGATAACAACTTTGATGACAATATGGAGCGTCTTCGTCGACTGTTTGAGACACAGTGCTATCATATTTAGATGGAAGATATGGCTTGTGAAGATGTGTTTGCAGACATCAGTGCTCATCATATTTAGATGGAAGATATATGGTTTGTGAAGATGTGTTTGCAGACATCAGTGCTCATCATATTTAGATGGAAGATATATGGTTTGTGAAGATGTGTTTGCAGAACAGTCATAGATGGAAGATATGGTTGAAGATGGAAGATAGATGGTATGGGAAGATGGAGAATAGATGGTATGTGAAGATGTATGATGGATGGTATGTGAAGATGTATGATGGATGGTATGTGAAGATGTATGATATGGTATGGATTGGATGATGGTATGAAGATGGATAACAAGATGCAAGTTGAAGATATAGAGTCAGCGTGTAGTTTGATAAGGGGCAGGATGTGGGGAGAAGTAGGGCAGAGTGTAGGTGGGGTAGGACAGTGTATTCTTGGTAAGGGCAGATTACAGGTTGAGTAAAGAGCAGATTACAGGTTGAGTAATGGGCAGATTATATGTTGAGTAAACGGCAGAGATCAGGTTGGGTAAAGGGCAGATATCAGGTTGAGTAAATGGCAGATTACAGGTTGAGTAAATGGCAGATTACAGGATGAGTAAAAGGCAGATTACAGGTTGAGTAAATGGCAGAGATCAGGTTTAGTAAGGGCAGATAAGGGTGCTGAAGTTTGATTTAAGTATAACATAGTGTTGTATTGTAAATGTTCAGCTAACGCGCTCATTTATGCATTTTCCTATTTCGTGTTTGCTGCAACATTTTTCTAATCTTTCTTTTCATGTCATTGAAAAAATAATGTTTTAACTTGTTTTTAACTATTGTTATCTTTTCTTATACTTGTCATTATTTTTGTCTCTGCTGGTCGGCACTATTTTTGTCTCTGCTGGTCGGCACTATTTTTGTCTCTGCTGGTAGGCACTATTTTTGTCTCTGCTGGTAGGCACTATTTTTGTCTCTGCTGGTAGGCACTATTTTTGTCTCTGCTGGTCGGCACTATTTTTGTCTCTCCTGGTCGTCACTATTTTTGTCTCTCCTGGTCGGCACTATTTGATCTATTCTTTCAGTGTTTTTACATTTTGTTTGTTGTCACTATTTTTACGTGGTTTGTTTGGGTTCACTATTTTTACTATTTTCTGCTATAACTATTTTTGTGTTTTGACTTGATATTTGTATATTTTATCACATGACACTAACTTGTGTAACTGTGTGTGTACTTTCTCTACAGTAGCTCTCTTTTGGATGTCATACATGGTGACAACTGGTAAAATTCAGGGACGGAGAGATCGTGGAAGACAGAGGAGAAGATGTTGGATGGCCTGACATCATGGTTCGACACAAGATCGACGTCAGAATTGATTACCTGCACCAAGCAGAGAGAGTTGTGGAGAGACATGATCGCCTACGCCGGCAGGCATGGCACTTGATTGATTGACATGGAGCATAAAAGCCAGTCTGGCTGCTTCTTTTCACCATTCAGTTATATTAAATCAATACCAAGGAACGCCTGAGTGGTTACCGAAGCCCAAATTTGGGGTGTAAAGAATAGAACCACTGTTACCTGCCACGCATGTCGTAAGAGGCGAATAAGGAGGTTTGACTGAAATCGGATGCACGTGTCCGCTAGGGAATGCTAACCCGAAACAAATGCTTGCAGAAAACGGATGCACCAGGCCGTAAGGCGCATAACATGGTGCAACGACCCTCACAATGTGGAATGGGATAACGGATTCTACGGTCGCCAATCTGTCTCGGAGATTTAACCACGCAGTAAGAATGGCATACCACCATCACGAGAGTAGCCAAAACTTACTGCGGGAAGAGGTCGGCACAAATGGGGAAACAGAAATCATAAGAATTATATTCTACAGAACTGCCCCCAGCATGCAGACTTGAGAAGAAAGAGGTGACCCACTTACACTAGCGTCCAAGACAAACTGTATGGCGTGGCTGATCTGAGGCAGACGGCTGCCTTTGTTAGAGAACCCAAAATCCCAATCTAATGAGAACGCAGAAGACAAACTGTATGGCGTGGCTGATAATCTGAGACAGACGGCTGCCTTTATTAGAGAATCCAAAATCACAATCTAGTGAGAACGCAGAAGACAAACTGTATGGCGTTGCTGATAATCTGAGACAGACGGCTGCCTTTGTTAGAGAACCCGAATCTAGTGAGAACGCAGAAGAAGATGAAATAGAAAGGAAGACTGCAGTAAAACTCTGTAGCAATGGTGAAACACATAAAAACAAGGTACTGTAGTTTTACAAAGTACAAAAACAATATACAGCGAGGTTTCGACCAAACATATATTTTATCAAGTAAAAGATACAAAATAAACGAAGAAATTTAGACTTTTAATACAGCAGACATAACACATATAATCTGATCATAAATACATAACGGCCGTAAACTGACAATCTGAGACCTTTTATGTGAAGATATGTCTGCCGTATAGAAAGTCTGAATTTATTCGCTTCTTTTGTTCCACCAAGAGCTCGTTCTAGAAATCTCTTCTTATCCTGACGCTGTGAGGTCAAACAAGATGAGAGAAAAGAAGACAACAGAAAGAAGAAGATAATGATTTCGGAAAGATGACGTCACTAGCAGTAACATTTAATTATACAACACATATTTATCCTATATTAATGTATGGCTCGAAACATGGACAATGAACAAGCAGTTAGAAGACAGAATTGATGCATTTGAGATGTGTATATTCTAGAAGAATAGGCAGAGTTTCATGGACAGAAAAACAGACAAATCAACAAGTTTTAGGAAAACTAGGCATGAAGAAAACTATTAATACACTATGGAGTTCCACCCAAGATTGCAAACCTAATAGAGAAAACGTATGAAGGAATGAAATGCAGAGTCATACACGAGGGCCAACTGACGGAATCCTTTGAGATAAGAACAGGGGTGAGGCAGGGATGATTGTTATCACCATTCCTGTTCTTGCTGGCCATAGATTGGATCATGAAATCAACAACGGATAACAGAGGGGGAATACAATGGACACTTGTGAAACAACTGGAGGACCTGGATTTTGAAGACGATCTGGCTTTGCTGTCTCACAACCACGCACAGATTAAAGACAAAATGAATACCCTAAATAATAAGTCTCAGCAGCTAGGTTTGAAAATACACAGGGGAAGACCAAGGTCATGAGAATAAATGCTGCAAATGTAAACCAGATTATGCTGGAGGAAACAGCACTGCAGGATGTAGAATCATACACATACCTTGGAAGCAACATAAACACAGAAGGAGGAACAAACAAAGATGTTAAGATAAGAATACAAAAAGCAAGAGGGAACTTTATTGCATTGAGTAAGATATGGAAGGCAAGGGAGATCAAAACAAACACAAAACTGAGAATTTTCCAGTCAAATGTGAAGTCAGTGCTGTTATATGGCTCGGAAACATGGAAGACCACAAAGGAAACTATCAGAAAACTGCAGACCTTCGTAAATGGATGTTTACGTAGGATAGAGGGATTGAGATGGTATGATAAGATTACAAACGAGGAACTCAGGGAGAGAACAAAGCAGATACCAGTGGAGAGAGAGCTCAGGAAGAGACGCTGGCGATGGATAGGACATACATTGAGAAGACCGACCGGAAGCATCGCGAGACAGGCATTGTTTTGGAACCCGCAGGGAAAGAGGAGTAGGGAAGGCCTAGGCAGACCTGGAGAAGAGAGCTGGAGGCGGATATAAAGAGGATAGGCAAAACATGGAAAGAATTGGAAGGGATGGCAAGAGAGGAAGAGATGGAAGAAGTTTGTTGAAGACCTGTGCTCCAATGGGAGTTGAAAGGTGATGATGATGATGAGGCATGAAGAAACAATTATTAAGAGAAATAAAATTCAGACAAGTAAAGTATTTTGGCACATAAAAAGAGATGACAAAATCTTTACTAGAGGGAAATTTTGGGAGGGTGAAGAGCAAGAGGAAGACCGAGAGATAAGTGGGAGTGGACTTTTAAGAAATGGACAAGTTACAGTCTGGCAGTGTGCAACACCAAGGTGAAAGACAGAGGATGCTGAGATTCATTGCAGCCAACCTTCGATGTGGAGACGGTACCTGATGATATGATGATGACAGCACATTGTTACATTATACAACACACTGCTACATTATACAACAACACATTGCTACATTATACAACACATTGCTACATTATACAACACACTGCTACATTATACAACAACACATTGCTACATTATACAACACATTGCTACATTATACAACACACTGTTACATTATACAACACACTGTTACATTATACAACACATTGCTACATTATACAACAAGACATTGCTACATTATACAACAACACATTGCTACATTATACAACACACTGCTACATTATACAACACATTGCTACAATAACTTTAGTAAAGTCCACACATATTAAACCTACATATGTTTACATTTTTCTTGCGAACAAATAAAACGTGTATACTTTATTCTCTCAGATTATATACAAAAATATTTTTACAATCGAGAAACGATACTCGGCGTCTCCATGACAACATACCACAAATTTCGGTATATTAAAAAGTGTTCCAGTTCCGGTGAAAAGAAATGGAAATAGCTGCAGTGATATAAAAACTAGGACCGGTTTAGATGTTGTGAAATGAATAATAGCTCCAAGGCTTCGGTTTGTTTGAAAGGTCAGCAGATGTATTCTCTCAAAGAAATCAATAATATTATTTTTGTTATATTTCTGTCATGTCGTTCAGGGCTTCCCAAAAACAATGCTGCAGTTATTTTTGGGGGAACACTTTCTATCTTGATTGATTGGTTGATAGGACCATCATCATTGCACTTCGGTGAATAGCCATGTCTGCTCCGATCTCTTTCTTACACAGGAAGATTTCAGCTGCAGTGCACGACACGGCTAGAGCGTGGTGCTAGTATGACACAGCTAGAGCTTGGTGCTTGTATGACACGGCTAGAGCTTGGTGCTTGTATGTCACGGCTAGAGCTTGGTGCTTGTATGACACGGCTAGAGCTTGGTGCTTGTATGACACGGCTAGAGCTTGGACTATGCTTGTATGACACGGCTAGAGCTTGGACTATGCTTGTATGACACGGCTAGAGCTTGGACTATGCTTGTATGACACGGCTAGAGCTTGGACTATGCTTGTATGACACGGATAGAGCTTGGTGCTTATATGACACGGCTAGAGCTTGGTGCTTGTATGACACGGCTAGAGCTTGGACTATGCTTGTATGACACGGCTAGAGCTTGGACTATGCTTGTATGACACGGCTAGAGCTTGGTGCTTGTATGACACGGCTAGAGCTTGGTGCTTGTATGACACGGCTAGAGCTTGGTGCTTGTATGACACGGCTAGAGCTTGGTGCTTGTATGACACGGCTAGAGCTTGGTGCTTGTATAACACAGCCAGAGCTTGGTGCTTGTATGACACGGCTAGAGCTTGGTGCTTGTATGACACGGCTAGAGCTTGGTGCTTGTATGACACGGCTAGAGCTTGGTGCTTGTATGACACGGCTAGAGCTTGGTGCTTGTATGACACGGCTAGAGCTTGGTGCTTGTATGACACGGCTAGAGCTTGGTGCTTGTATGACACGGCTAGAGCTTGGACTATGCTTGTATGACACGACTAGAGCTTGTTCTGATTTTCGATGTCAACCATTTTCCTATTTGATTGTATAATTAAACATTCAAATACCAAGCATGCTAATTACTTAAGAAATATGGACATCTAGTGAGTCACATAAACCAACAATACTCTTCATTATATGCTGGGACTGACTAAGCACCGACGGGACTGCCCGCGGCGTAATGTGGTCGATAACTAATTATGATATTTGGAAATAACTTACTGCTAAATCTGGACATATTATTTGTTGTCATTGTTGACGGAAGCTGATTTGCTGTCGGCATTATGTCACGTGATGGTGAGATGTTTATCATATATATTAGTGTTAAAGTTTGCACAAAACTCGGACGTATCAAATAAATAGTGGTGTCTCTAAACAAAACAAAACAGAAGAACCAAAAACCATAGTAGATTAAATGTCATCTCTATTTTAAGGGTTGGGTGCAGGGGCGGTTCGTCATTAAGGGCCAGTGGGACCAGGCCCCACCAATAATCGAAAGAGGGAATAACTAAACGGAATAGTAAATACTACAAAAAATCATGATTTTTCCGAAAATGTTCGTCTGGCCCCACCAAGAAAATGACCACGAGCCGCCACTGGTTAGGTGTAATTTCTTTTTAAAAATTTCTTTGTCGTATTTATTGGTTACTGAACCGACGTAACAACACAGTAGGTGCTCAGTCTCCAACAGTAGATGTTGAAGGGTATGTATGCTAATGATTCCCGTAGCTCGCTTGTTAAACGAACTCTGTTCACCATGGGATCAATATTTATTCAGATCTAGTCTCGTGCCCTACCGGGGCCCACGTGGGAAGCAAAGAATAATAACATTGCCACCTACAAGGCATGCCGTAAGAGGCGACTGAAGTAGAAGCCTAGCGAAGCTACCCTAGTAAATAAAAAGCGTCACAAAAATCGAATGTGATGACCTACTTGTAGGAGCATAACTGGCACAACATACAATCTCTCTTAAGCTTATATCACATACAAATCACATAAAGTGTGGTTTACAAGTGGTCGATATAGAGCATTCACAGAAGAAGAAGAAGAACGAAGCATGATCTCAGAGGCGTATACAATATGGCTCTAAACGGAAGAACAAGCATGATCTCAGAGCGTATACTATGTTTTAAACGGAAGAACGAGCATGTTCAGAGGCGTATTATGGCTCCTAGGATCTAAATAGCAATTTAGTGCTAGTTGCATCTCAACTTTATGTTCAAACACGGAAGTATGTATTCTATACGCTTCATTCTCTCTGCAATCGTCTGTTAGATAAACTCCACTAATTTCAAACTACAACGGACAGACTCATCATATAACAACCACAAATCATCCTTTCAGGCAGCCCCAGCTTTACAGCTCAGACTATTCCTTTGTTGTTACTGTCATTGTTGCTCCTGTTACTTGAATCTATGTTCTTGTTGTCTGGATTTGTCAAATTATTTGATACAATGGCGACATCTCTAGTTTAGAATTAAGCTTTCTGTAAATGATGTAGAGGAAGAAGATAAGTATCTTATCGTCTGCCTGCTGTTGGTTATGTCTACTTGTTCCATGGAGAAATTAAGCATTCTTTGTTCTAACAGAAACTGTTTATCTTCTTCTGCAATGATATTCTATATTGTTAGTTTATTTGTCGGATCATCATCATTGTATGATCTGGCTAGACGATTATGCTTGTTCATTGTCATCTAAGTGTCACTCCGATGTCTACGACGGTTTTATTTATAGGTGCTTTGCTATGGGTTTGAATCATTTTAGCTGTAACTGATCTGACTAGTTTGAGCCAAGATGCCCTGATGTTGTTACTTTTGCTAAAACAGTATGTTTGTTCTTCTGCTCTGACTTGATATGAATAATTATATGACATAGGTTGTTAAAGATTAGTAGCTTTACAAATCAAATTTGCCAGGCGCATCGCATTTTGTCTATTCACTATTTAAACCGGTCTTACAGCTCGTCCTTGCCACTTTGCTCATCGCTCTTCGTCCATATTACACCCATCACAAAGCTCCCTATTGACCTACACTGTCGTTTTGAACCTTCTTATTTTCATAAACATGTCAGATTGGCTCTTGCAGGTACTTTTATCTTAAACACTGATATATCATTAATGAGCTGACTTTGAGTCCTCATAAGTGTGCCTGAAGTTTTAATTTAAACCATCGTCAACTACTAGATTGCAGGAGCTGGATTGAAGTCGCATACAGAAAGAACAGCACAACAGGGACGAGTGGTCATCAATAAAATCGAACAAGTACGGTCAGTCGCTTGAGATCGATCACTAGGGAATGTCGGTGTAATGAAGATATTGACTGAAACTTGGTATATACAATATTTTGAGTAAAAATCCATCAAGTTGCATATTCAATATTCCCAGGGTTCATTTTTGTTCAAATTGATTGTATGGCCATCACTTGTATAAACAATTAAGACTGCTCTAATATTGAAGAGCTTGAATCGCATTAGACGTTATACTCTATAGCATCAGAAACGTACTTAATTGAGTCGACGTCTGTAGCATTTTGTTTATTGTCATTTTCGATCTGATACCTTTATTGAAGTTATTATCTTTGATACGTCATTTTCTTTGTTCTGATTTTCTTTATCTTGATAATGTTTTTATGTTGTTATTGTATTTGTGTTGTTATTGTATTTGTGTTGTTATTGTATTTATGTTGTTATTGTATTTGTGTTGTTATTGTATTTGTATTGTATTATTGTATTTGTGTTGTTATTGTATTTGTGTTGTTATTGTATTTGTGTTGTTATTGTATTTGTGGATCGTTTCACTTCTTTCTTCTTTGTCTTGGTCTTGGTCTTCGAACGCTCCATATCAACCACTAGTTAACCACTCCTTGTGATTTGTATGTGATCTGAGCCTAACCGTGATGGTATGTTGTGCCAGTTATGCGCCTATAAGTAGGTCAGTGCATCCGATTTCTGCGACGCTTTTTATTTACTAGGGTAGCTTCCCTAGGTGGACGTACGTGGTTTAAGCGGTAGTGATCACAACCCGAGCGTACATGGTTCAAACTATGGGACAGGCAGTTTGGAAGCAAATTTGTAAGCAATAAACCGCTAAAAATGAACCTCGTCGTTCAGAAAGAGCTGGCAAACTACTGATCGTATAAGTGGTGCCAAGAAAATAGACGACTAGTTTACTGTGATTGACAGCGAAGTTCTGTTAAAGATGTGTAACGAATAAAGAAAGACAAAGCTCCCCTAGACCCTTACCTCAGTCTCGTCTAATAGCATGTCTTGTAGGTCGCAGTGTTACTGCAGGGGGATGACTGCTATCGTTCATCCTGAAGTGTTGTTCAGTAAAACAAAACAAGTACGAAAACAGATGAGCAGCTAGTGAAACGCACAAACTGTTCTTCGTTGGAGACTGCCATCAGAAGATGAAGATGGAGTTGGGTACATGTGACGCCCCAGTAGAAACATTGGCAAGGAAAGCTCTACAATGGGCAGGACGTGGCTAAAGATGGAGTTGGGTACTGTGACGCCCAGTAGAAACATTGGCAAGGAAAGCTCTACAATGGGCAGGACGTGGCTAAAGATGGAGTTGGGTACATGTGACGCCCCAGTAGAAACATTGGCAAGGAAAGCTCTGCAATGGGCAGGACGTGGCTAAAGATGGAGTTGGGTACTGTGACGCCCCCAGTAGAAACATTGGCAAGGAAAGCTCTACAATGGGCAGGACGTGGCTAAAGATGGAGTTGGGTACTTGTGACGCCCCAGTAGAAACATTGGCAAGGAAAGCTCTGCAATGGGCAGGACGTGGCTAAAGATGGAGTTGGGTACATGTGACGCCCCAGTAGAAACATTGGCAAGGAAAGCTCTGCAATGGGCAGGACGTGGCTAAAGATGGAGTTGGGTACGTGTGACGCTCCAGTAGAAACATTGGCAAGGAAAGCTCTACAATGGGCAGGACGTGGCTAAAGATGGAGTTGGGTACATGTGACGCCCCAGTAGAAACATTGGCAAGGAAAGCTCTGCAATGGGCAGGACGTGGCTAAAGATGGAGTTGGGTACATGTGACGCCCCAGTAGAAACATTGGCAAGGAAAGCTCTGCAATGGGCAGGACGTGGCTAAAGATGGAGTTGGGTACATGTGACGCCCCAGTAGAAACATTGGCAAGGAAAGCTCTGCAATGGGCAGGACGTGGCTAAAGATGGAGTTGGGTACATGTGACGCCCCAGTAGAAACATTGGCAAGGAAAGCTCTGCAATGGGCAGGACGTGGCTAAAGATGGAGTTGGGTACATGTGACGCCCCAGTAGAAACATTGGCAAGGAAAGCTCTGCAATGGGCAGGACGTGGCTAAAGATGGAGTTGGGTACATGTGACGCCCCAGTAGAAACATTGGCAAGGAAAGCTCTGCAATGGGCAGGACGTGGCTAAAGATGGAGTTGGGTACATGTGACGCCCCAGTAGAAACATTGGCAAGGAAAGCTCTGCAATGGGCAGGACGTGGCTAAAGATGGAGTTGGGTACATGTGACGCCCCAGTAGAAACATTGGCAAGGAAAGCTCTACAATGGGCAGGACGTGGCTAAAGATGGAGTTGGGTACATGTGACGCCCCAGTAGAAACATTGGCAAGGAAAGCTCTGCAATGGGCAGGACGTGGCTAAAGATGGAGTTGGGTACATGTGACGCCCCAGTAGAAACATTGGCAAGGAAAGCTCTGCAATGGGCAGGACGTGGCTAAAGATGGAGTTGGGTACATGTGACGCCCCAGTAGAAACATTGGCAAGGAAAGCTCTGCAATGGGCAGGACGTGGCTAAAGATGGAGTTGGGTACATGTGACGCCCCAGTAGAAACATTGGCAAGGAAAGCTCTGCAATGGGCAGGACGTGGCTAAAGATGGAGTTGGGTACGTGTGACGCTCCAGTAGAAACATTGGCAAGGAAAGCTCTGCAATGGGCAGGACGTGGCTAAAGATGGAGTTGGGTACATGTGACGCCCCAGTAGAAACATTGGCAAGGAAAGCTCTGCAATGGGCAGGACGTGGCTAAAGATGGAGTTGGGTACATGTGACGCCCCAGTAGAAACATTGGCAAGGAAAGCTCTGCAATGGGCAGGACGTGGCTAAAGATGGAGTTGGGTACATGTGACGCCCCAGTAGAAACATTGGCAAGGAAAGCTCTGCAATGGGCAGGACGTGGCTAAAGATGGAGTTGGGTACATGTGACGCCCCAGTAGAAACATTGGCAAGGAAAGCTCTACAATGGGCAGGACGTGGCTAAAGATGGAGTTGGGTACATGTGACGCCCCAGTAGAAACATTGGCAAGGAAAGCTCTGCAATGGGCAGGACGTGGCTAAAGATGGAGTTGGGTACATGTGACGCCCCAGTAGAAACATTGGCAAGGAAAGCTCTGCAATGGGCAGGACGTGGCTAAAGATGGAGTTGGGTACATGTGACGCCCCAGTAGAAACATTGGCAAGGAAAGCTCTACAATGGGCAGGACGTGGCTAAAGATGGAGTTGGGTACATGTGACGCCCCAGTAGAAACATTGGCAAGGAAAGCTCTACAATGGGCAGGACGTGGCTAAAGATGGAGTTGGGTACATGTGACGCCCCAGTAGAAACATTGGCAAGGAAAGCTCTGCAATGGGCAGGACGTGGCTAAAGATGGAGTTGGGTACATGTGACGCCCCAGTAGAAACATTGGCAAGGAAAGCTCTGCAATGGGCAGGACGTGGCTAAAGATGGAGTTGGGTACATGTGACGCCCCAGTAGAAACATTGGCAAGGAAAGCTCTACAATGGGCAGGACGTGGCTAAAGATGGAGTTGGGTACATGTGACGCCCCAGTAGAAACATTGGCAAGGAAAGCTCTTCAATGGGCAGGACGTGGCTAAAGATGGAGTTGGGTACATGTGACGCCCCAGTAGAAACATTGGCAAGGAAAGCTCTGCAATGGGTAGGACGTGGCTAAAGATGGAGTTGGGTACATGTGACGCCCCAGTAGAAACATTGGCAAGGAAAGCTCTCAATGGCAGGACGTGGCTAAAGATGGAGTTGGGTACATGTGACGCCCCAGTAGAAACATTGGCAAGGAAAGCTCTGCAATGGGCAGGACGTGGCTAAAGATGGAGTTGGGTACTGTGACGCTCCAGTAGAAACATTGGCAAGGAAAGCTCTCAATGGGCAGGACTTGGCTAAAGATGGAGTTGGGTACATGTGACGCCCCAGTAGAAACATTGGCAAGGAAAGCTCTGCAATGGGCAGGACGTGGCTAAAGATGGAGTTGGGTACATGTGACGCCCCAGTAGAAACATTGGCAAGGAAAGCTCTGCAATGGGCAGGACGTGGCTAAAGATGGAGTTGGGTACATGTGACGCCCCAGTAGAAACATTGGCAAGGAAAGCTCTGCAATGGGTAGGACGTGGCTAAAGATGGAGTTGGGTACATGTGACGCCCCAGTAGAAACATTGGCAAGGAAAGCTCTACAATGGGCAGGACGTGGATAAAGATGGAGTCTAGAAACATGGAAGCAGATAAGAAAGACTGGCAAGCGAAAGAACGACCTCGCAATGGCAGGATGACTAAATGGAGGAGGTATGTGACGCCGCAGCAGAATACATATGGCAAGAAAGTCTACAATGGGCTAGGATCGAGAGCTACGTATGGAGTAGGTACATTATGCGTTCAGTCAGAAACAGACAGGAAACTCGCAAAATGGCTAGACGTCAAAGTCGGACTATTAAAGTACGCCCCAGAGAACATTGGAAGAAACTGCCAATTCAACGTGCAAAGTGGAGTTGCGTGACAGTACCCACCAGTAAAACATTGCAAGCCGAAAGCTCATGGGCCAAGGCCGTGAGCATAGCCTGGAGACGAAGATGAAAGAAGAAGTAGAAACATTGGGAAGAAAGCCCCTGCAATGGAGATCTAAAAATGGAGGTACAACGCCCCAGTAGAAACATTAGGCAAGACAAATCTTCAGACTAGGCAGGACTGAGTCTAAGACATGCAGATAGGTCAGGACTGCCCTCAGTAGAAACAAGCAAGGAAGAGCACATGCAATGCAAGACTGGCTAAAGTGGAGTTGGAGATCTGGCCCAGAAAACATTCAAGGGAAACTAACTGGTGAAGACCTAAAGAGATGTTGACATGGGTAGCCATAGAAAATTGGCAAGAAAAGTAAAGAAGAGAAAAGATGAATCATGATGTATAGAAATATTTGGAAAGCCTGCAAATGAGACAGAGTGGTTAAAGATGGTAGTTGGGTAGCATGTGATTCGTTGCACAGAAGAAACAATTGGAAGGACCCGTTGCAGAAGTTGGAAACGCAAATATAAATATATAAATAGATTGTAGATGTACTATACAGTGCGACATTATAACATTAGTTTATCAGATCAGTTCAACAATAGTTTAGTAGATCACAACCTCAGTTGTTGGAACATTTGTTGCATCACAACCTCATTCGTTGAAACTTGTGTTGTTTGTGTCCAATTCGATATGTAAAAGTCTGTAATCTTCTTCTTCTTCTTCTTTTCTCTCTAATCTTGTTATGCTTCACAGAGTTCATGATAAGAAGAGATTTCTAGAATGGGTTTTTGTTTACGCTTCATATATAGTGTTTATCGTCACCTCTGTTATTTCTGAGGCCTACCTTTTACGTGAACGACCTTTTGCTTTTGTATCTACTGTATCAGATACTTCATCTCCTAAGTTCTGAAAAGGGTATCGTACATTTATTTTTTAATAAATTAATTTTATTTGAATAAATAAACAAAAATAAACAAAATTACTTCCCTTTCGAAGAATTCAATATGAGTGTTGTCTCCTCTTTTAAAAATAAAAGCGTTTTAATCAGAGACACGCAACTGTCAACCTAAGAACTAGCTATTATTTGGTTATATCAGGACGTCAGTGTCAAAGTAGGAGAACTAAACTATACTTTAGTTTCTAGTGATCATTTCTAATTAGAGCAAGCATTGACACAATCATAGACATACCAGCAGAGTTTTGACAGAACTAATGGTTGGGAATTGATAACTTTTATTGATAACCTTTACATTTACATTGACAACTAGATCTTTAAAGTTGGGGATTCCAGGAAGACAATTAGTGCTAATATTTGGTTGTTTATAATGTAGGCAATTTAAGCCATCTTTAAGCCTGGGCACAACCCTTTCAACCTAATTACGAACCTGTTTGGTTATCTCAGAGCGTGTAGAACAACAAACATAAAAAATAAAAATAAATTTCGTTCAGAGAATCCAAGATTGATAATTAACGCTAAATGTGACCAGTTTATTTGTTATGTAGAGTAGCGGTTCTCAAACTTTGCATTTCAGTGGATCCCCTTTTTTTAAATATATTTTGCTTGCGCTGACACCCAAAAGTTTCTATATATGAAAATAGACAGCAATAAATTATCTGTGTGTTACAATAGTAAACAATGTTCTCAGACTGTGAGAAACTTCAAATGATCTTTCATTTTGTCCTATCAGACATTTAGACTCCGGTCTTGTCCGAGTCCTTTGATTTTGCAGTGCAACTAGTTTACCAATGTTTTTATAAATATTCTTAAAATGTATTTTTATGTTTGAAATGTCAAAGATCATAATATTTCTTCAACTGCCCTGTGAGTACATTCGGACAACCGGGGTGCCAGACCCCAGTTTGGAAGACGCTGCTATAGGGGATTAAATTCTCTTTAGACCGAGGCACGCCCTTTCAACCTGAGGTAGAGCCTTTTTTTGGTTATCTCAGAGAGTAGACCAACATACATGAAAACAAAATTAGCTATTTGTTTGTATAAGTGGTGAATTTAAGCCGCTATGTGGACGAGGCACACCTATTTCAACCCAAGGCGGAAGTCTCTTTTGGTTATATCAGAATGTATTGGCTTTTTTATTTTCTTGTTGTGATCCTGTGGCTTTGGACTAGTCCTAGAAGGGAATGTTTGTTGAGTATTGTGTTCTGGTATGCGTGAAGTCTTGAAACGGACTTTTGGTGTTGATCTGAATGTAGCCATGACAAGGACTTTTGGTGTTGATCTGAATGTAGCTATGACAAGGACTGTTGGTGTTGATCTGAGTGTAGCTATGACAAGGACTGTTGGTGTTGATCTGAGTGTAGCTATGACAAGGACTGTTGGTGTTGATCTGAGTGTAGCCATGACAAGGACTTTTGGTGGTGATCTGAGTGTAGCCATGACAAGGACTGTTGGTGTTGATCTGAGTGTAGCCATGACAAGGACTTTTGGTGTTGATCTGAATGTAGCCATGACAAGGACTGCTGGTGTTGATCTGAATGTAGCCATGACAAGGACTTTTGGTGTTGATCTGAATGTAGCCATGACAAGGACTGTTGGTGTTGATCTGAGTGTAGCCATGACAAGGACTTTTGGTGGTGATCTGAGTGTAGCCATGACAAGGACTGTTGGTGTTGATCTGAGTGTAGCCATGACAAGGACTTTTGGTGTTGATCTGAATGTAGCCATGACAAGGACTTTTGGTGTTGATCTGAATGTAGCCATGACAAGGACTGTTGGTGTTGATCTGAGTGTAGCCATGACAAGGACTGTTGGTGTTGATCTGAGTGTAGCCATGACAAGGACTTTTGGTGTTGATCTGAGTGTAGCCATGACAAGGACTTTTGGTGTTGATCTGAATGTAGCCATGACAAGGACTGTTGGTGTTGATCTGAGTGTAGCCATGACAAGGACTTTTGGTGGTGATCTGAGTGTAGCCATGACAAGGACTTTTGGTGTTGATCTGAGTGTAGCCATGACAAGGACTTTTGGTGTTGATCTGAGTGTAGCTATGACAAGGACTGTTGGTGTTGATCTGAGTGTAGCCATGACAAGGACTGTTGGTGTTGATCTGAGTGTAGCCATGACAAGGACTGTTGGTGTTGATCTGAGTGTAGCCATGACAAGGACTTTTGGTGTTGATCTGAGTGTAGCCATGACAAGGACTTTTGGTGTTGATCTGAGTGTAGCTATGACAAGGACTGTTGGTGTTGATCTGAGTGTAGCTATGACAAGGACTGTTGGTGTTGATCTGAGTGTAGCCATGAAAAAGACTTCTGGTGTTGATCTGAATGTAGTCATGACAAGGACTTTTGGTGTTGATCTGAATGTAGCCATGAAAAAGACTTCTGTTGTTGATCTGAATGTAGTCATGAAAAAGACTTCTGTTGTTGATCTGAATGTAGTCATGACAAGGACTTTTGGTGTTAATCTGAATGTAGCCATGACAAGGACTTTTGGTGTTGATCTGAGTGTAGCCATGACAAGGACTGTTGGTGTTGATCTGAGTGTAGCCATGACAAGGACTTTTGGTGGTGATCTGAGTGTAGCCATGACAAGGACTGTTGGTGTTGATCTGAATGTAGCCATGACAAGGACTTTTGGTGGTGATCTGAGTGTAGCCATGACAAGGACTGTTGGTGTTGATCTGAGTGTAGCCATGACAAGGACTTCTGTTGTTGATCTGAATGTAGTCATGAAAAAGACTTCTGTTGTTGATCTGAGTGTAGTCATGAAAAAGACTTCTGTTGTTGATCTGAATGTAGTCATGAAAAAGACTTCTGTTGTTAATCTGAATGTAGTCATGAAAAAGACTTCTGTTGTTGATCTGAATGTAGTCATGAAAAAGACTTCTGTTGTTGATCTGAATGTAGTCATGAAAAAGACTTCTGTTGTTGATCTGAGTGTAGTCATGAAAAAGACTTCTGTTGTTGATCTGAGTGTAGCCATGACAAGGACTTCTGTTGTTGATCTGAATGTAGTCATGAAAAAGACTTCTGTTGTTGATCTGAATGTAGTCATGAAAAAGACTTCTGTTGTTGATCTGAATGTAGTCATGAAAAAGACTGACCCTTAAAGCGGAAAATCCAAGATATATGATTAACACTAAGAGTCTGATCCTCATGTTCAGAAATTGTGTGTGTGTGAGAGTGTCCAGGTAACTATAGAGTGGTACCACTATATCGTAGACTAGTGATCAATACAACCCTCATCATCATCATTTATTGCCTTCTTTGTCTCATGAGACAATAGGTCTTGAATCACATAGTTTGTTCTGTGCTGAATCATATCGTCTGTTGTGGGTTTAGGGGCCTACCAAACCAACGTACACACGTTCTTGGCAAAGATCAAACATATCACAAAGAGGAATTAAAATTGCTTGTAAAGAACGAAAGCAAGGAATACGTTTGTTGTAGCTGTAAAGTCCTATTCTGGAGTGGTAATCCTTGTAAACAGTTTCAGCAGGTAAAACTGGAGACGGGAGCTGGTACAGTGGATGGTCTCTCTACCCTCTACACTATCTTTTCCCGCCATATATGATAGTGTTTTTCTTCTTTATTTTTGAGTTGTTCCTTACTGCCGCTTGCCATGCTTGCCTGTCTTTGGCCAACAGCTTCCAATTTTCTTTGTTTATGCTGCATGAAGTTAGATCACGCTTACACTGTCAATGAAGAGTAGTAATGGGCGCCCATGCTGTTTAGTACCAGTTGTGAGTCAGCCACATAGAATGTTCTTTGAGATTCTACCATCGTTCATACGGCTATGGTATTCATGCATTGCTGCTGAGATATACAATATTAGAAATAGATCGAAACACACATAGCTACTCACTGCAGTGCAGTAATGATGGTCCTATCAATCAATCAATCAGTCAATCAATATAAACTGTTTTCCAGTTTACATAAGAAAACCCTGAAGCAGAAACTCATTTCCTTGAGATCTGATGACTAGTACCCTAACCCCTCGTCCACTCAATTTTCTTAACATTACCAACTTTAAGCAGGTTAGAGTTACCCGTTGTACAAGTAGAACTGGATGCCTGAGGGGCAGAGCACAGCCAACTCTAGATAACTAGGCCAGACAACTGACAGGGGAGTCCCTGACCTAGATCAGAAAAGACTGCTGGAAATTACAGATGTTTGACAGAACACTGCAAGCATTTTTGCAATTTTACTCAACTCTGTGAGTCTACGGTTATTTATTGGTGAAAAATATTCCTAATATTGATATTCCTTATTGTTAAACTTAACTTGTTGCATTAATATAACTTGGATTTAGCATTTTGTGTTGATTTTAAAATGAATTCGTCTATATATACAACAATACTGGAATACGAGGTCACGTGGTGTAGTTGTGGTCTGATTTCCCTTAGTTCTTACCTGAGTCCGATGGCCTATAAGTTTATAGTTTGGCTCTGGGCAGAGTGAGGAATGTGTTTAATGAGCCAGCCACGAGCACCATCAGTACGCATACTCTTCGATATCTGTTGGGGAGACTGAGCACCTATGAGTCTGCCCGGAATGCAATGACGTCACCTTAGTAACCAATAACCAATCTTAACATTAACAATAACAATCTAAGTATAGAGACATATAAAAGACAATCTTTTAATCAAATTATTGATTGAAGAATACTACATTATCCCTTCTGGCACTCTAGCAGTAATTTTAGCGGAAACAGGTTCACGTGAAACCTGGGAGGGGTTACTTAAGTTTAATAGACTTGTAGATTTTAATGGAAGTTTGTATGTGTGATGTGCGTGTCAGACTAAAGTGTGTATGTGTGTGTCAGACTAAAGTGTGTATGTGTGATGTGCGTGTCAGACTAAAGTTCAGCTTCTAATTTAGAAAGTGTCATCGCCTTCCTGCTATACGTTCTTATGTTCTATCTTTTACACGCCACCCTTGTAATCCTTGGAAACTCGAAATTGTCATCGCCTTCCTGTTATTCGTTCTTATGTTCTATCTTTTACACGCCACCCTTGTAATCCTTGGAAACTCGAAATTGTCATCGTCTTCCTGCTATTCGTTCGTATGTTCTATTTTTCACACGCCACCCTTGTAGTCCTTGGAAACTAGTATTTGTTGTTCGTTAGTGAGAATTTTTTAAAGTACATTATTCATCGTCTAGTTCTGTCAAATGCATACCAGAACTTAGATACGCAGACGATACAGTATTATTATCCACCAGCAAAGAAGGTTTGGAAAACCTAATCATGACGACCAAGAAACATAGTGAAGACCAACATCTATATTTGAATACACAAAAACAAAAATCATGTCAACTGACAAAGCAAAAGGCTCACCTGACATCCAAATAAACAATGAAGAACTTCAATTGTAGAGAGCTACGAATATCTGGGCTCAATAATTAACAATAACGGTGACTGCTCCAAAGAGATCTCAAGAAGATTGGCAATAGCAATCAAGAAGTTAAACACAATGAAGAACATGTGGCAAAGCACCAGCAAAATATTAAAATTAAAAATATTGAGAGCATGCATTTTCCTAGTGGCTACTTATGGTTGTGAATCATGGACTATTACACAAAAATTAAGAACGAAAATCCAGTCCTTCGAAACTAAATGCTACAGAAAGATCCTACGAATACCATGGACAGAAAAAGAAAGAACACTGATGTCCTGAAAGAACTAAATGTGAAAGAGAATTGGCTGATAAACAACATACTATACAGAAAAATTAGATACTTTGGTCACATCAAGCGTCACGATGGCCTGGAGAGAACAATACTAGAGGGCAGGGTCCCAGGACGCAGAGGCAGACCAAGAAGAAGATGGCTACAAGATATTAAAGAAACTATGAATATGACCATCGACGAAGTGGGTGAACTGACTAGAGACAGAGTGAATTTCAGATGTGCTGCAAAGAGAGCAACGTCCTATAAAGGATACGCACCTTGATGATGATGAGTTCTGTCTCTCTTAGAGAACATTGTTCTTTGTTTAATTCTGTCTCTCTTAGAGAACATTGTTCTTAGTTTAATTCTGTCTCTCTTAGAGAACATTGTTCTTAGTTTAGTTCTGTCTCTCTTAGAGAACATTGTTCTTAGTTTAGTTCTGTCTCTCTTAGAACATTGTTCTTAGTTTAGTTCTGTCTCTCTTAGAGAACATTGTTCTAAGTTTAGTTCTGTCTCTCTTAGAGAACATTGTTCTTAGTTTAGTTCTATCTCTCTTAGAGAACATTGTTCTTAATTTAGTTCTATCTCTCTTAGAGAACATTGTTCTTTGTTTAGGTATGTCTCTCTTAGAGAACATTGTTCTTTGTTTAGTTCTATCTCTCTTAGAGAACATTGTTCTTAGTTTAGTTCTGTCTCTCTTAGAGAACATTGTTCTTAGTTTAGTTCTGTCTCTCTTAAAGAACATTGTTCTTAGTTTAGTTATGTCTCTCTTAGAGAACATTGTTCTTAGTTTAGTTCTATTACTTTAAGAACAATGTTCACTACTTATCGTGTCTTTCCCGAGAGTCGGTTTTATGAACCTAAAAAATATAATATATGTAAATTCGATATATGTAAATTCGATATATGTAAATTCGATATATGTAAATTCGATATATGTAAATTCGATATATGTAAATTCGATATATGTAAATTCGATATATGTAAATTCGATATATGTAAATTCGATATGTGTAAATTCGATATGTGTAAACATTTTAGCACAGTAATTTTGACAAGTAACCATAGTCAACAATGAATGTTGGTAAAAGAACAAATAGTGGGCGTCTGTAGCTTAAGCGATAGTGTGCTCGATCACAACCCAGGTGTACCTGGTTCAAACTACACGGCAGGAAAATGAAAGTAAATTTGTTCGTGAGAAATTTTATGAACAGTAAAAAAAAACAGACCTCACCGTTCAGAAAGCAATGACAATCTACTGAACAAATAAGTGGTGCCTAGAAAATCGACGACTCGTTTACTGGTCTTGATAGCGACCTCCTGTAAGGATACGCCACCAAAAGAACATAAAATGGTGGAACAATACAACCCAAATTGCCCTAAACATGAAATCGGTTGATAAATGGAAGTGAACGCCCAACAAGACAAGACAAAACCCAGATAATTTCTCACTGTTTTCATAATTCACGACATTTGATAATTATATCGGTACTAGTCTGTATGTTTGTGTGCGCGCTTCTAGGACAAGATAGAACAAATTTCAACAAGTTATTTGTTCCATATTACTGCTCCTTAGATCGTGTAGAAACTTGATCTTTGATCTAGAAATTGACAAGACCACCAACTGTGAAAACACAGTAGAGATCACCCACCTGACATTTCAATGGATAATTTCATGATAATTTCATGATAATTTCATTGATTTCAGCTTGATCAATTATTCCTTGCTGTTTTCATGTTTTTAATACATTGTTATCCGATTACAGATTACATAATTGTTGTGTGATTGTGTTGTTGATTGTTTCGTTGGTGATTGATTTATCTTGTTTACAGAGTACTTGTGATAGATAAGTTTGTTTGTTTCATATATGATCCGCTTGACTAGGGCAACATTTGAATCTCTCGCAGATATTCCATTTTATTTCTTGTTTTCTTTTGACGTTCATTCTTATCAACCAAGTTAACCACTCTTTGTGTGATCTGTGTAGTTTCTTCTTATCAACAAGTTAACCTCTCTTGTGATATGGCTTTCTTATCAGACCATTAACCTCTTTGTGTATCTGTGCGTTTGTTCTTATCAACCAAGTTAACCACTCTTTTGATCTGTGATCTACTTGTGATTGTGATTCTTCTATCAACCAAGTTAACCCCTCTTTGTGATCTGTGTAGTTTGTTCTTATCAACCAAGTTAACCACTCTTTGTGTGATCTGTGTAGCTTGTTCTTATCAACCAAGTTAACCACTCTTTTTGATCTTGTGTTGTTCTTATCAACAAGTTAACTCTTTGTAGTCTGTGTGTCTTATCAACCAAGTTAACCACTCTTGTTGATCTTGTGGATCTGTTCTTATCAGAATCTTGTGGATCTTGTAGTCATTACCAAGTCTAACACTCTTTGTGAGATCTTGTGGTCTATCGAGAATCTTGTGATCTTGTGAGATCTTATGAGAATCTATTGAGAATCTATGTGTGAATCTTGTGAGAACTAGAGAATCTATGTGAGAATCTATGTGAGAATCTATGTGAGAATTTATGTGAGAATCTATGTGAGAATCTATGTGAGAATCTATGTGAGAATCTATGTGAGAATCTATGTGAGAATCTATGTAGTAATCTATGTAGAATCTATGTAGAATCTATGTGAGAATCTATGTGAGAATCTATGTGAGAGAGAATCTATGTGAGAATCTATGTGAGAATCTATGTGAGAATCTATGTGAGAATCTATGTGAGAATCTATGTGAGAATCTATGTGAGAATCTAGTGAGAATCTATGTGAGAATCTATGTGAGAATCTATGTGAGAATCTATGTGAGAATCTATGTGAGAATCTATGTGAGAATCTATGTGAGAATCTATGTGAGAATCTATGTGAGAATCTATGTGAGAATCTATGTGAGAATCTATGGAGATCTATGTGAGAATCTGATCTATGGAGAATCTATGTGAGAATCTATGTGAGAATCTATGTAGACATGCTATTGAGAATCTATGTGAGAATCTATGTGAGAATCTATGTGAGAATCTATGTGAGAATCTATGTGAGAATCTATGTGAGAATCTATGTGAGAATCTATGTGAGAATCTATGTGAGAATCTTGACTGTGAGAATCTATTGAGTTTGAGAATCTATGTGAGAATCTATGTGAGAATCTATGTGAGAATCTATGTGAGAATCTATGTGAGAATCTATGTGAGAATCTATGTGAGAATCTATGTAGAATCTATGGACATGAATCTATGTGAGAATCTATGTGAGAATCTATGTGAGAATCTATGTGATAATCTATGTGAGAATCTATGTGAGAATCTATGTGAGAATCTATGTGAGAATCTATGTTAGAATCTATGTGAGAATCTATGTGAGAATCTATGTGAGAATCTATGATGAGAATCTATGTGAGAATCTATGTGAGAATCTATGCTGAGAATCTAGTGAGAATCTATGTGAGAATCTATATGAGAATCTATGTGAGAATCTATAGTCGAGAATCTATGTGAGAATCTATGGTCATGTGGAATCTATGTGAGAATCTATGTGAGAATCTATATGAGAATCTATGTGAGAATCTATGTGAGAATCTATGTGAGAATCTATGTGAGAATCTATGTGAGAATCTATGTGAGAATCTATGTGAGAATCTATGTGAGAATCTATGTGAGAATCTATGTGAGAATCTATGTGAGAATCTATGTGAGAATCTATGTGAGAATCTATGTGAGAATCTATGTGAGAATCATGTGAGAATCTATGTGAGAATCTATGTGAGAATCTATGTGAGAATCTATGTGAGAATCTATGTGAGAATCTAGTGGTAGAGAATCTATGTGAGAATCTATGTGAGAATCTATGTGATAATCTATGTGAGAATCTATGTGAGAATCTATGTGAGAATCTATGTGAGAATCTATGTAGCTTAGTAGTCAGGTCGATACTGCGCTCCGAAGAGTGTTGATTCAAATCCAGACCGCATCGTTCACTTGACATAATTATTTTGTCCGCTGATCCCTAGAGTCCTTGCTGGAGCTACGAAGTTCGTGCTTTGTGCAGCAGTCTCAGCAGGAGGCTTGTCATGTCTGCTGGAAGAAACGGAGCCGTATAGGGAAACCCAGCGCAATTAATTCAACTTTTTGCCTTTCAATCTTTAGTAAAACTTTACAGAATGTTATAGTGTTATCCTAGACATATATAATTTATGTAGGGAGAGTAAACAACTGCAGGATCGTGCGGTATAATTTGTCAGTATGATGCAAGTCTTCGAAATGCCACCCCTTAAATGTTTTAAATGAGCGTTATGTGACTATACTCATATGTTAACTTATTAATTATTATCTCGTTATGTGACTATACGCATATGTTAACTTATTAATTATTATCTCGTTATGTGACTATACGCATATGTTAACTTATTAATTATTATCTCGTTATGTGACTATAGTTCATATGTTAACTTATTAATTATTATCTCGTTATGTGACTATAGTTCATATGTTAACTTATTAATTATTATCTCGTTATGTGACTATACTCATATGTTAACTTATTAATTATTATCTCGTTATGTGACTATTTTCATATGTTAACTTATTAATTATTGTCTCATTATGTGACTATACGCATATGTTAACTTATTAATTATTATCTCGTTATGTGATTATGCTCATATATTAACTTATTAATTATTATCTCATTATGTGACTATGATCATATGTTAACTTATTAATGTGTAATATCTTGTTTATGTATGTGCATACTGAACGAAGATAACAGTTCGTGTTTCAAATGTGGTTGGTTAAATTTCCCGTTTTGTTTTGTAAGCCATAACTTTATTACTGATTTGCAACTTGGAAGATGTAAGAACTTTGTCATGAAATACAAGTATAATACATTATAAATAGGACTTGCGTCTTATTCTCACTGAAATCGAACAGAATTAGTTAGTACTATACAATCTTTCTCCCTTCATTATGCTATCAGTGCCAAAACTGGACGCTGACATTACATGACAGAAAAAAAACTAATGACAGCAGAAATAAATATTTACGCACAATTCTGGGTGTATCAAGAAGAGACCGGTTTATAAATGAATAAATCAGGAAAAAATGTGGGTACAAAATAAGTACTAAACCTCATCCCAAAAACAATTAATTAAATTGTTTGGCCACATAAACAGATTGCTATTTTTGTCATCAATATATTAAATGGTTGTAAACATGAGTTTTCTTCAAACATGCCAATGGAGGCGTTAAATATATAGCATAAAGAAGGAAACTTCTAGATGGTATGATTGTTTGAAAGGTAAAAATATTTTGTAGCGTCGGGAACATGTGTAGTTCACATGCAAGTTTTCAAGTTATTTCATCAAATGGTTACAAAGATACAAATTTGTATCTGTGGCATGACAAGTTGAACGGACTATAGACAGAACGGTGCGCCACAAAGATCAATGCTATCCCAATACAGTGGATACAAAGCAAAAGACCGTCAACGCAAAAGGTGACATTAGAAATAACAGAGGCTGCAAAAATACTATTTATGAAGCGCACACAAAACCCCGTTCTGTAAATCTCTTCCCCCCTGCCGCTTGAGGCAAATCTCTTCCTACCGCTGTGAGGCAAATCTCTTCCTGCCGTTGTGAGGCAAATCTCTTCTCATCCTGTCCGCTGTGAGGCAAATCTCTTCTCATCCTGTCCGCTGTGAGGCAAAACAGAATTAGAGAAAAGGAGAAAAAGAGATAAACGTAAAATAAATAACCCATTTATTATCTTTATATAAATTTAAAATAAATAACCCATTTATTATCTTGATATAAACGTAAAATAGATAATCTATTTATTATCTTGATATAAATTTAAAATAAATAACCCATTTATTATCTTTATATAAATGTAAAATAGATAATCTATTTATTATCTTGATATAAATTTAAAATAGATAACCCATTTATTATCTTGATATAAACGTAAAATAAATAACCCATTTATTATCTTGATATAAACGTAAAATAAATAATCCATTTATTATCTTAATATAAATGTAAAATAGATAACCCATTTATTATCTTGATATAAACGTAAAATAAATAACCCATTTATCAACCTGATATAAAGGTTGCGTGAGAACTTTTCTTTAAGACAGCATTTGGAACCAGCAGTTGTGAAACTCCTCAAAAGGTCAACCTACTTTCACATTATCCTCTTGTCTTCTCAAATGTTATTACTCAACCCCAGGGGTCACCACGTAATTCCTGGCAGTCTCAGAGATCTCATTTCCATTTTATTGACATTCCAACCTTCTAAGAAACACAATAGGTGGCGTTAAGGCTTTCACAAAAAGGAATATGACAATGGTTTTTTTTGTTCGTTTATAAAATATGGCTGCCGTGCAGGACGATGAACTAGACAGATGGAATTTTCCATTGATAAATAATAATATGTTGTGTTTTTTGTACTTTAAGATTTTATTGTTTAATCTATAATTGTGGTCTTTATTTTGTTCTATTTCCTATCACTGTTAAAAATGTGAGTTTTTGTTCTTTCTATTACAGTTAGAAATACGAGTTTTTGTTCTTCATTATATCACAGTTAGAAATACGAGTTTTTGTTCTTCATACTATCACAGTTAGAAATACGAGGTTTTGTTCTATTTCCTATCACAGTTAGTAATACGAGTTTTTGTCCTTCTTACAATCCCTTCAGACATACGAGACTACGTGCTGTCACAGTACGAAATACGAGACTGCGTGCTATTAATTTATAAATACAATTTCCCGTAGCCCTTTCAGGCCACGCGGTACAAAGTACCTGTCACTTCACATTTCTAAGCCCTAGTGTACAGAAGGTAGGAAGGACAATCCCTTTCCTCACATATTGAACGTCGAGTGTATAATTGAACCTACAACCCTCTTCTTGTGTCCGAGACGATAGCCGAACGCTTGCGCCTTACGCTAATCCGTCCTGCCATTCTATTACACTCTCAATATTGTGTGTTGCTATTACACTCTCAATATTGTGTGTTGCTATTACACTCTCAATATTGTGTGTTGCTATTACACTCTCAATATTGTGTGTTGCTATTACTCTCTCAATATTGTGTGTTGCTATTACACTCTCAATATTGTGTGTTGCTATTACACTCTCAATATTGTGTGTTGCTATTACTCTCTCAATATTGTGTGTTGCTATTACACTCTCAATATTGTGTGTTGCTATTACACTCTCAATATTGTGTGTTGCTATTACACTCTCAATATTGTGTGTTGCTATTACACTCTCAATATTTGTGTGTTGCTATTACACTCTCAATATTGTGTGTTGCTATTACTCTCTCATTGTCATAATGCGAATACAAAAAGCAGTAGACAAGTGTCTCGAATGGAGCAAGCAGGATTTAGGAAAGGAAGAGGAACAAATGAACACATATTTACCCTGCGTAACATTTTAGAACAATGTAGCGAGTGGCAAAGGACTATATACTGTATATCAACTTCATAGATTTTGAAAAGGCATTCGACAGCGTCCACAGAGACAGCCTATGGAAGATACTAAGACAATACGGCGTACCGCAGAAGCTTGTCAACATCATAGCCCTCTTCTATAAAGATTTCTCCTGCAACCTAAAGAATTCCAACAAAACATTCCCAGTAAAATCTGGTGTAAGACAGGGATGCGTAATGTCATCTCTTTTGTTTAGTATTACAATTGACTGGGTGCTAAAAATGCCATAAAACAACAAGCACCAAGAGGAATAAGATGGACCCCTTTCGATATGCTTGAGGATCTGGACTTTGCAGATGATATAGCCCTGGTGTCACACAAATATGAACATATACAAGAGAAAAGTACAATACTTCACAGCACGGCAAAGACAGTAGGCCTCAAAACAAACACAGGAAAAACAAAAATTATGACAAACAGTGAAATCCAACAACCAGTAATGTTAGAAAATGAAACACTGGAAAGGGTTGAGCAGTTTACATATCTTGGTAGCGTACTGACACTAAATGGTGGCACAGAGGAAGATATAAAATCACGTCTAAGTAAGGCCAGAACCGCTTTTGCCAGAATGAAACCAGTATGGAAGTCCAAAATCTACAATAGGACCACAAGCTTAAACTCTATAAAAGCATTGTTTTGCCAGTTTTGCTCTAAAGAATCAGGTGTTGGAGGATGACCAAAGGAGATACTAGCAGGCTGTCAGTTTTCCACCACTCTTGTCTTCGCAGAATCTTGGGAATCTTTTGGCCAGTAAAAATATCCAATAACCAACTACTCCAAGACACAAGACAAGAGGCAATGAATGACATACTCAAAAGAGAAGATGGAAATGGCTCGGACATGTTAGGAGAATGAGACAAGAAATGCCTGCAAGGATAGCCCTCACTTGGACACCAGAGGGAAAGAGAAAGAAAGGCAGACCACGGACAACATGGAGGCGCATGATGGAAAAGGAACTGGACACCGCATCTCTGACGTGGGGCTCTGCGCTGAAGGTTGACAGGACAGGAGAGCATGGAAAGTCCTTTCTGAAGCCCCATGTGTCACTAGGCATGACAGGATTAAGTAAGTAAGTATTACTCTCTCAATATTGTGTGTTGCTATTACACTCTCAATATTGTGTGTTGCTATTACACTCTCAATATTGTGTGTTGCTATTACTCTCTCAATATTGTGTGTTCTATTACTCTCTCAATATTGTGTGTTGCTATTACACTCTCAATATTGTGTGTTGCTATTACACTCTCAATATTGTGTGTTGCTATTACTCTCTCAATAGTGTTGCTATTACACTCTCAATATTGTGTGTTGCTATTACACTCTCAATATTGTGTGTTGCTATTACACTCTCAATATTGTGTGCTGCTATTGCTCTCTCAATATTGTGTGTTGCTATTACTCTCTCAATATTGTGTGTTGCTAACTCGAAACAAGAAAATGCTGCCTAGCCTTGAAGATCCGAACTTTGGACGAAGATAAATTATGGGAGATGGAGTTCTCTTCTCAAGTTCGAACCACATAATTCCCCCCACCTCTCTCTCTCTCTCTCTCTCACACTCTCGCTCTCTCTTCTCTCCATAAACGAGTGACTAGGCAGACAAATATATTGCGCTCATTAGCAAA
The DNA here is from genome assembly GCA_020796225.1 of Arion vulgaris. Classification (NCBI taxonomy): domain Eukaryota; kingdom Metazoa; phylum Mollusca; class Gastropoda; order Stylommatophora; family Arionidae; genus Arion; species Arion vulgaris. Next base: position 2,749,447 of record CM036762.1, read on the forward strand.
ACAAGATAGACTGAAATGTCTGTAGACTCTAGCCAATTTGTCTTCTGTTATAAAAGTACAACCATTTATCTAGCAAATAATTTACGGTTTGTTCAAGTATGGTGACAAATTGAACAAATCAACAACTTCACGTAGACGAATAATTCATCATCATCATCATCATCATCATCATCATCATCATACATCATCATCATATCTATCATCATCATCATCATCATCATCATCACATCATCATCATCATCATCATCATCATCATCATCATCATCATCATCATCATCATCTAGCTTGTCTTGATCAGAAACTTCTAGCATTAGTTACTAACAATGAATTCCTGAACAACGACAGACGCTGTAGTGTAGCAGTTAGAGCACTTTCCTCTAAAGCTCATTGTTCCTGGATTGTTCCACCATTTCTATAATCTTCTTCTTCGAACGCTCCATATCGACCACTCTGTGTGATTTGTATGTGATCTGAGCCTAAGAGCGATTGTACGTTGTGAAAGTAATGTACATACAAGTAGGCCAGCACATCCGATTTTTGCGCTGCTTTTTATTTACTCGGGTAGCATTCCTAGATCCTACATTAGTCGCCTCTTACGACATGCCTTGTAGGTTGCAGTGGTATTATTCTTTGCTTCCTTGCGGCCCCAGTATTACACCGACGTCTATAATGTTACATTTACATGAACAAATTCTGCAACAGCTTGATATGAAAAAGAGTTGGCTATTAAAGAAAATAATATCAAGGAAAATTAAATATGTCGGACACATTAACCGACATGAGTGTCTAGAGAAGATAATATTGGAGGGAATGGTGCCTGGAAGAAGAATGAGAGGAAGACCTAGAAGACGAAGGATGCAAGATGGCATTGGCGATCTGAGAATGACTGCTGCTGGAACCGGTTAACTTGCACAGAAAAGAGAGTTTGTCATGGAAGCCAAGTTCCGGAAGGGACAAGGTACTTGATGATGATGAAATGGAAACAAGACGTCAACAATGATCTTAAACTAATGGAAAAGTGTTCAAAACTTGCCAGAAAACAGTTCGTTATTACTTCTGTTGGTGCTACATCATATTTATCATGTCAGCTGACTAGCTTATATGCTACAGTTAAATATAGAACATGACCTATTTTTCTGACCAATGATAGACATACAAGTTAATCCACAACAAAGTACAGACTGATAAACTAATAAATGACCTAACAACATGTCTACTACCGTCAATATATTTTTGCATGTTCAACTGGGTTCAGCTCCCGCAATGTGCGTGGAATTTTTCCCGACCACGACAGCTGTCAGGTCGACCCAGCCTCAACTGGGTACCAGACATGCTCTGGGAAAGTAAAGGCGGCCGGCGTGATGCTGACCACATCACCCATCGTGTGCCGACGGTCAATGAAAATACAGGCCTAACACTGTATTGCCCTAATACCATGAGGTATGAAAGGGTTCCTTTTTTTGTTTGTTCAACTCCAAGGTATTATGAGTTTTCACTCGTTTTTCTTTATTAGAAGTAGTAGGGTAGAGTACTCGAGTTTTCTTGCAGGCACATGAGATTCCAACAGCTCCTGGCGTGTAGTGATATGTCTAGAGTTGCAGAAACAACTTCTCATGTGGTACCTATTGGTGGTCACGGCTATGCCACATCGGTTCTAGCGCAGTAGGTAGTCTAGAAACATCACTTGTTGACCACACTTAACAATCTGAGTAGGTAGTCTAGAAACATCACTTGTTGACCACTAAAACTTAATCTAACCCCTCCTTGAATGCAATTTCTGTCTAAAGGAGTTCTTTCTCGATCGCTCTAGAACATAGATTCTCAAACTTTTTCGGCCCACCGCCCACTTTGCACAACAAAAACATTGTAACGCCCCGATCTACATTATAACAGTTTGCCAACGCCCCATCCCAACATATATACATGCTCTATTTTCTCTTTGACATAGACAATTGATATATATTTATGTCATACATGGTCAATTTTCAAATGATTATATGCAGAAAATAGAAAATTGATGAAATAATGGATCGTGTATTATTGGAATAGGATGAATTAAAATACAGAATTCAAATTTTAAATGATTATTCAATCGCAAAATAACAAAAATAATTTATTTAAAAATATTTATTATTAATTTCTTTTTTAAAGAGCCACCGACCCCTAATCGCCTGAACACCCCTCCCCCCAATTCTTCTGAACCCACTATCGCCCACCCTAAAACGCTTCAGGGCCCACTGGGGGCGATACCGCCCACTTTGGGAAACACTGCTCTAAAACAACCACTTGTATGATATATATGGGATTTACTCCTGAGGAAGGAGTGGGATGTACTGAGCAATCATCTCTTCGGGGGCAGACAGATTGTTAGCATTCACTGAAACTTGTATTTATGTTCATTGCGGTAGATATAATATTAGTATCTATCATAGGCTACACAGGATATATATATATATCATTGTTTTACTAATGTTGGGGAACTCGATATCGTAGAGGTCTTTCGTGCGAAAAGTAACTTGTTCGCTCCCTCGTGGAGCCATCCGGATATTTTTCCAGAGATCCCTGATCCTAGTCTTATCTCAGTGTAGGTAAGATCGAGTTCCTAGTCATATCTCAGTGTAGGTGAGATCTAGTTCCTAGTCCTATCTCGGTGTAGATGAGATCTAGTTCCTAGTCATATCTCAGTGTAGGTGAGATCTAGTTCCTAGTCGTATCTCAGTGTAGGTGAGATCGAGTTCCTAGTTCTATCTCAGTGTAGGTGAGATCTAGTTCCTAGTCATATCTCAGTGTAGGTGAGATCGAGTTCCTAGTCCTATCTCGGTGTAGATGAGATCTAGTTCCTAGTCATATCTCAGTGTAGGTGAGATCTAGTTCCTAGTCATATCTCAGTGTAGGTGAGATCTAGTTCCTCGTCATATCTCAGTGTAGGTGAGATCGAGTTCCTAGTCCTATCTCGGTGTAGATGAGATCTAGTTCCTAGTCATATCTCAGTGTAGGTGAAATCTAGTTCCTAGTCATATCTCAGTGTAGGTGAAATCTAGTTCCTCGTCATATCTCAGTGTAGGTGAGATCTAGTTCCTAGTCATATCTCAGTGTATGTGAGATCGTGTTCCTAGTCCTAACGAAGACGGAAGATAAAACATAGGTCCCGTGTTCAATTTGTGCACATAAAAGAACCCTTGACATTTCAAATCTAGAAGAGCAGGCTGGAAAGCCGCAGCCCGGGCACAGTTCAAATCTAGAAGAGCAGGCTGGAAAGCCGCAGCCCGGATAAAATTCATAAGAGAAAGATTACAAATAGAATTTCTACAAAATATCTTCATGACCTCCAAATTACATCAGAGAACCTCGCCGGTTCTACGGAGTTCGAGTACACATGCTTACTCATCGAAGTGAAAAGATGATGTTCCTATCAATCAATCACTCCCTCGGTTGCACTAAAAACATGGAAGGTTTAGTACGAAGTGAAAGAAAGTGTTCTATATGAAACCCCATTATTTTGTATAATGGCTTGTCTGCCAAAAATCTTACGCATATTTTGGTCAAATACTTTGTGTAACCAAGAACTGTTTGCACAATGTTAACTAGAGAATGTGAACACCATTATCCAAAAGATGTACTAGAGATGGATCGGACGTGAGGTACGCATGGAGAACAACTCAGCGAGGAGAACAACTCAGCGAGGAGGAGGTGGACAGTAGAGGGTAAATGAAAACGTAGAAGACAGAAAACTACCTGGAGGAGAACAGTAGAACAAGAACTGAAAGAAAAGAAACATAAAGCTGGAAGACAAGACAGGGAACGACCAAGAACTGAGAAGAATGGCGTGCACTTGGTACCGCCATAAGCGCCGAGGGCGTCACAGACTAGAGATGGGGGGAGGGAATAATAACGTTATTGACTTGGATTTCTACTCCTCTGAAGTGGTCAGTGGTATGGATTGAGTTAATGATAACATAGACAAGAAATGTGCTTCAACAAATCATGAACATGACAAGAAATTATTGTAAAGCCGACATGATGACACTCTGATACTGATGACACTCTGATACCGATGATACTCTGATACCGATGATACTCTGATACCGATGACACTCTGATACCGATGACACTCTGATACCGATGACACTCTGATACCGATGAATGAAAATCTTTAAGCATGAAGAAGGATTCGGATAATACGATGCAATCTTTCCAAACCGCTTCACAAGTGACAAAACACACATAGAGATATCAAAAAAAAGTTTGCGAAAAAACTGAATCATCTCAGATTTGCAAATAACATGACACTTATCAATCAACAAATCATGGAAGCGGAATAAGAACTTAATAAACTTAACGAAGCTAGCAACACATTTATTATCAAGATACATCATAATTAAATAACATTTCTTATAAGAAACTTCTTCTGTACAAACCAGTAGATGAAACTATCAAATACATTCATAGAATATAATATATATAGTTTTGGGACAACAATGTTGGAATCAGTGGCGGCTCGTCATTAAGCTCCAGAGGGCAGGGCCCCACCAAAAATAATGTGTAACGTGTAGTTATTATTTAATAAATTAAAATATAACCTAACCTGAAGCCATGATTTTACCTAAAATGTGTGTCTGGCCCCACCAACAAAAACGATGACGAGCCGCCACTGGTTGGAATATATATATAGTTTTGGCACAACAAATCAATAATAATTAAGAAATTGAAATAGCTTTAGAAGAAAAAGAGTTATATTCAGATATGTAGGGAAACAAACAGATGTAAGTTGGTCAGATCAGATCAGATGAAGACCGTGATGAGGCTGCAGAAAATAGACAAAGACTGGAGAAACCCGTGCTGAGACTGTAGTAAATAGACAAAGTCAAGTATTGTGTTTGACGGCTATGAATTCAAGCGTAGTAATGGCGTCTAATATAACACTTCTGATTGGTTAGTGACTTGAGATGTAATTAAGATAACACTTCTGATTGGTTAGTGACTTGAGATGTAATTAAGATAACACTTCTGATTGGTTAGTGACTTGAGATGTAATTAAGATAACACTTCTGATTGGTTAGTGACTTGAGATGTAATTAAGATAACACTTCTGATTGGTTAGTGACTTGAGATGTAATTAAGATAACACTTCTGATTGGTTAGTGACTTGAGATGTAATTAAGATAACACCTCTGATTGGTTAGTGACTTGAGATGTAATTAAGATAACACCTCTGATTGGTTAGTGACTTGAGATGTAATTAAGATAACACCTCTGATTGGTTAGTGACTTGAGATGTAATTAAGATAACACCTCTGATTGGTTAGTGACTTGAGATGTAATTAAGATAACACCTCTGATTGGTTAGTGACTTCAGATCTAATTAAGATCTACAAATAAAGTATCATAGTTTCCTGAAGTCCTACAGAGTACAATGTTCAAACCAAAGGTTTTGGTTTAAGTTGCCATGAACACCGACATTTTATGGCCCCGGTCAATTGCGCAGCATATTATCGTTGAACCCAAATAGGGTGATAATATAATAGATAATATTGAAGCTGAGTGATACAAATATATCTGAGAACAGAAACTAATGAAGTGGTTTGGTCACTTAATAAGAATGTATCCAAACTCCACAGTATACAGAGTCTTCTACAACAGAACATCAGGAAAGAAGGCAAGTGGAAGACCACGAAAAAGATGGTTAGATGACATAGCAGAATCCTGTGAAAGAGCAAAATAACAATCACACAAGCCACCAGAACAGCGCAAGACAAATACAGAAAACTACAACACTGGGCAACAACCTGGTAGCAGTGTGACGACACTGGCAACAACCTGGTAGCAGTGTGACGACACTGGGCAACAACCTGGTAGCAGTGTGACGACAAAAGAAGAAGAAGAACAACAAAAACAGATAAAAAATATATCTTAGAACAAAAACAGATATAAATATATCTTAGAACAAAAAAACAGATATAAATATATCTTAGAACAAAAAAACAGATATCAATATATCTTAGAACAAAAAAAACAGATATAAATATAATTGAGAACAAAAAACAGATAAAAATATATCTGAGAACAAAAAACATATAAATATATCTGAGAACAAAAACAGATATAAATAATATTTGACTTCCTTTCTTACACTGTTGTCCTCCTAGGAATGACGTGGACGATTCCAGTCTACAAGTAAGTTACAACCAAAACTGGTCACTAACGTTATATTTTACATTTTCATTATACATGTTTCGTGTTTTAGCCGACATTCTCAATTCTATGTCTTGACGAGACTAGCTAGGATCAATAAGATCAGATCATTTCATACTTACTTTAGATTTATGCTTGAGTTTATTTAGTATTTCATGATCGTTTATGATTTCTTGAAAAAGACTTACGGTCGAAACGTCGAGTGTTGTCATTCTTCTTATTTAACTCATTCAGCCTTCTATGCCGATATATGAGCTCGCATCATGTTTTAATATGACGTAAAGCCAATATACTTGCTATTTCAGTAGATAGATTCTTCGTATTCTGTGATCAACTTCTGCTATGCAACTACTCATCTATGTGTCATAAACAGGGAGATCAACTTCTGCTATATAACTACTCATCTATGTGTCATAAACAGGGAGATCAACTTCTGCTATATAACTACTCATCTATGTGTCATAAACAGGGAGATCAACTTCTGCTATGTAACTATTCATCTATGTGTCATAAACAGGGAGATCAGGGTCTTCAACGGTCCCCCATAAATGTGAACAAATGTAACAATAATTACGGTGCGAAAGGGGTAGCAATTTATTTTTCCTTGCTTATTTAAGACTGTAACATACCTGTCCTTGTCAATAGCGACCGTTTACTCAGTCACAGTCAACTCTAAATTGGGTTACATGACTGACCGGGAAAACCCTGACGGGGTTTTGAGTTGGGAGTCTGGATTTTGTATATGTTTGATAGAACACTGCAAGCTTTTTTTGTAATTTTACTCAATACTGTGAGTCCATGGTTATTTATTGATGAATAATATTCATAATACTGATATTCCTTATTGTTAAACTCAACTTGTAACATAATACTGATATTCCTTATTGTTAAACTCAACTTGTAACATAATACTGATATTCCTTATTGTTAAACTCAACTTGTAACATAATACTGATATTCCTTATTGTTAAACTCAACTTGTAACATAATACTGATATTCCTTATTGTTAAACTTAACTTGTAACATAATACAGATACTCCTTATTGTTAAACTCAACTTGTAACATAATACTGATATTCCTTATTGTTAAACTCAACTTGTAACATAATACAGATATTCCTTATTGTTAAACTCAACTTGTAACATAATACAGATATTCCTTATTGTTAAACTCAACTTGTAACATAATACTGATATTCCTTATTGTTAAACTTAACTTGTAACATAATACAGATACTCCTTATTGTTAAACTTAACTTGTAACATAATACAGATACTCCTTATTGTTAAACTCAACTTGTAACATAATACTGATACTCCTTATTGTTAAACTGAATTTGTAACATAATACTGATACTCCTTATTGTTAAACTCAACTTGTAACATAATACTGATACTCCTTATTGTTAAACTGAATTTGTAACATAATACTGATACTCCTTATTGTTAAACTCAACTTGTAACATAATACAGATACTCCTTATTGTTAAACTCAACTTGTAACATAATACTGATATTCCTTATTGTTAAACTTAACTTGTAACATAATACAGATAATCCTTATTGTTAAACTTAACTTGTAACATAATACAGATACTCCTTATTGTTAAACTCAACTTGTAACATAATACTGATACTCCTTATTGTTAAACTGATTTTGTAACATAATACTGATACTCCTTATTGTTAAACTCAACTTGTAAAATAATACTGATACTCCTTATTGTTAAACTGAATTTGTAACATAATACTGATACTCCTTATTGTTAAACTCAACTTGTAACATAATACTGATACTCCTTATTGTTAAACTCAACTTGTAACATAATACTGATACTCCTTATTGTTAAACTGAATTTGTAACATAATACTGATACTCCTTATTGTTAAACTCAACTTGTAACATAATACTGATACTCCTTATTGTTAAACTGAACTTGTAACATAATACAGATACTCCTTATTGTTAAACTCAACTTGTAACATAATACTTATATTCCTTATTGTTAAACTCAACTTGTAACATAATACTGATATTCCTTATTGTTAAACTTAACTTGTAACATAATACAGATAATCCTTATTGTTAAACTTAACTTGTAACATAATACAGATACTCCTTATTGTTAAACTCAACTTGTAACATAATACTGATACTCCTTATTGTTAAACTGAATTTGTAACATAATACTGATACTCCTTATTGTTAAACTCAACTTGTAACATAATACTGATACTCCTTATTGTTAAACTCAACTTGTAACATAATACTGATACTCCTTATTGTTAAACTCAACTTGTAACATAATACTGATACTCCTTATTGTTAAACTCAACTTGTAACATAATACTGATACTCCTTATTGTTAAACTTAACTTGTAACATAATACAGATACTCCTTATTGTTAAACTCAACTTGTAACATAATACTGATACTCCTTATTGTTAAACTGAACTTGTAACATAATACAGATACTCCTTATTGTTAAACTCAACTTGTAACATAATACTGATATTCCTTATTGTTAAACTTAACTTGTAACATAATACAGATACTCCTTATTGTTAAACTTAACTTGTAACATAATACTGATATTCCTTATTGTTAAACTGAACTTGTAACATAATACTGATATTTCTTATTGTTAAACTTAACTTGTAACATAATACTGATATTTCTTATTGTTAAACTGAACTTGTAACATAATATTGATATTTCTTATTGTTAAACTTAATTTGTAACATAATACTGATATTTCTTATTGTTAAACTGAACTTGTAACATAATACTGATATTTCTTATTGTTAAACTGAACTTGTAACATAATATTGATATTTCTTATTGTTAAACTGAACTTGTAACATAATACTGATATTTCTTATTGTTAAACTGAACTTGTAACATAATATTGATATTTCTTATTGTTAAACTTAATTTGTAACATAATACTGATATTCCTTATTGTTAAACTGAACTTGTAACATAATACTGATATTTCTTATTGTTAAACTTAATTTGTAACATAATACTGATATTTCTTATTGTTAAACTTAATTTGTGACATAATACTGATATTTCTTATTGTTAAACTGAACTTGTAACATAATACTGATATTTCTTATTGTTAAACTTAATTTGTAACATAATACTAATATTTCTTATTGTTAAACTGAATTTGTAACATAATACTGATATTTCTTATTGTTAAACTTAATTTGTAACATAATATTGATATTCCTTATCGTTAAACTCAACTTGTAACATAATACTGATATTCCTTATTGTTAAACTCAACTTGTAACATAATATAAATTGAACTTGTAACATAATATAAACTCAACTTGTAACATAATATAAACTGAACTTGTAACATAATACTGATATTTCTTATTGTTAAACTGAACTTGTAACATAATACTGATATTTCTTATTGTTAAACTGAACTTGTAACATAATACTGATATTCCTTATTGTTAAACTGAACTTGTAACATAATACTGATATTCCTTATTGTTAAACTGAACTTGTAACATAATATAAACTGAATTTGTAACATAATATAAACTGAACTTGTAACATAATATAAACTGAACTTGTAACATAATACTGATATTTCTTATTGTTAAACTGAACTTGTAACATAATATAAACTGAACTTGTAACATAATATAAACTGAACTTGTAACATAATATAAACTGAACTTGTAACATAATATAAACTGAACTTGTAACATAATATAAACTGAACTTGTAACATAATATAAACTGAACTTGTAACATAATATAAACTGAACTTGTAACATAATATAAACTGAACTTGTAACATAATATAAACTGAACTTGTAACATAATATAAACTGAACTTGTAACATAATATAAACTGAACTTGTAACATAATATAAACTGAACTTGTAACATAATATAAACTGAACTTGTAACATAATATAACTGAACTTGTAACATAATATAAACTGAACTTGTAACATAATATAAACTGAACTTGTAACATAATATAACTGAACTTGTAACATAATATAAACTGAACTTGTAACATAATATAAACTGAACTTGTAACATAATATAAACTGAACTTGTAACATAATATAAACTGAACTTGTAAAATAATATAAACTGAACTTGTAACATAATATAAACTGAACTTGTAACATAATATAAACTGAACTTGTAACATAATATAAACTGAACTTGTAACATAATATAAACTAACTTATAACATAATATAAACTGAACTTGTAACATAATATAAACTGAACTTGTAACATAATATAAACTGAACTTGTAACATAATATAAACTGAACTTGTAACATAATATAAACTGAACTGTAACATAATAAACTAGAACTTGAACATAATACTAATATTCTTATTGTTAAACAACTTGTAACATAATACTAATATTCTTATTGTTAAACTTAACTGTAACATAATACTAATATTCATATCGTTAAACTTAACTTGTAACATAATATAATATTCTATTGATTAAACAACTTGTAACATAATACTAATATTTCTTATTTTAAACAACTTAACATAATACTAATATTCCTTATTGTTAAACAACTTGTAACATAATACTAATATTCCTTTATTGTAAACTGACTTGTAACATAATACTATATTCCTTATTGTTAAACTGAACTTGTAACAAATTACTGATATTCCTTATTATTAAACTTAACTTGTAACATAATCTAATATTCTTATTGTTAAACTGAACTTGTAACATAATACTAATATTCCATTATTGTTAAACTGAGACTTTAACATAATACTGATATTTCTTATTGTTAAACTGAACTTGTAACATAATACTGATATTTCTTATTGTTAAACTGAACTTGTAACATAATACTGATATTTCTTATTGTTAAACTGAACTTGTAACATAATACTGATATTCCTTATTGTTAAACTGAACTTGTAACATAATACTGATATTCCTTATTGTTAAACTGAACTTGTAACATAATATAAACTGAAATTGTAACATAATATAAACTGAACTTGTAACATAATATAAACTGAACTTATAACATAATACTGATATTTCTTATTGTTAAACTGAACTTGTAACATAATATAAACTGAACTTGTAACATAATATAAACTGAACTTGTAACATAATATAAACTGAACTTGTAACATAATATAAACTGAACTTGTAACATAATATAAACTGAACTTGTAACATAATATAAACTGAACTTGTAACATAATATAAACTGAACTTGTAACATAATATAAACTGAACTTGTAACATAATATAACTGAACTTGTAAATAATATAACTAGAACTTGAACATAATATAAACTGAACTTGTAACATAATACTAATATTCCTTATTGTTAAACTTAATGAAATAATACTAATATTCCTTATTGTTAAACTTAACTTGTAACATAATACTAATATTCCTTATCGTTAAACTTAACTTGTAACATAATACTAATATTCCTTATTGTTAAACTCAACTTGTAACATAATACTAATATTCCTTATTGTTAAACTTAACTTGTAACATAATACTAATATTCCTTATTGTTAAACTGAACTTGTAACATAATACTAATATTCCTTATTGTTAAACTGAACTTGTAACATAATACTGATATTCCTTATGTTAAACTTAACTTGTAACATAATACTAATATTCCTTATTGTTAAACTGAACTTGTAACATAATACTAATATTCCTTATTGTTAAACTGAACTTGTAACATAATACTGATATTTCTTATTGTTAAACTGAACTTGTAACATAATACTAATATTCCTTATTGTTAAACTTAACTTGTAACATAATACTAGTATATCTTATTGTTAAACTGAACTTGTAAAATAATACTAATATTCCTTATTGTTAAACTGAACTTGTAACATAATACTGATATTTCTTATTGTTAAACTGAACTTGTAACATAATACTAATATTCCTTATTGTTAAACTGAACTTGTAACATAATACTGATATTTCTTATTGTTAAACTGAACTTGTAACATAATACTAATATTCCTTATTGTTAAACTTAACTTGTAACATAATACTGATATTTCTTATTGTTAAACTGAACTTGTAACATAATACTGATATTTCTTATTGTTAAACTGAACTTGTAACATAATACTAATATTCCTTATTGTTAAACTTAACTTGTAACATAATACTGATATTTCTTATTGTTAAACTGAACTTGTAACATAATACTAATATTCCTTATTGTTAAACTGAACTTGTAACATAATACTAATATTCCTTATTGTTAAACTTAACTTGTAACATAATACTGATATTTCTTATTGTTAAACTGAACTTGTAACATAATACTAATATTCCTTATTGTTAAACTGAACTTGTAACATAATACTAATATTCCTTATTGTTAAACTGAACTTGTAACATAATACTAATATTCCTTATTGTTAAACTTAACTTGTAACATAATACTAATATTCCTTATTGTTAAACTCAACTTGTAACATAATACAGATATTTCTTATTGTTAAACTTAATTTGTAACATAATACAGATATTCCTTATTGTTAAACTCAACTTGTAACATAATACAGATATTTCTTATTGTTAAACTTAATTTGTAACATAATACAGATATTCCTTATTGTTAAACTCAACGTGTAACATAATATAAACTCAACTTGTAACATAATATAAACTGAACTTGTAACATAATATAAACTGAACTTGTAACATAATATAAACTGAACTTGTAACATAATATAAACTGAACTTGTAACATAATATAAACTTAACTTGTAACATAATATAACCTTAATTTAGCATGATGTTGTGTTGTAACATAATATAACCTTGATTTAGCATGTTGTTGTTGTGTTGTAACATAATATAACCTTGATTTAGCATGTTGTTGTGTTGTAACATAATATAACCTTGATTTAGCTATGTTGTGATGTTGTAACATAATATAACCTTGATTTACATGTTATTGTTGTAACATAATATAACCTTGATTTAGCATGTTGTTGTGTTGTAACATAATATAACCTTGATTTAGCTTGTTGTGTTGTAACATAATATAACCTTGATTTAGCATGTTGTTGTAACATAATATAACCTTGATTTAGCATGTTGTTGTGTTGTAACATAATATAACCTTGATTTAGCATGTTGTGTTGTAACATAATATAACCTTAATTTACATGTTGTTGTGTTGTAACATAATATAACCTTGATTTAGCTTGTTGTGTTGTAACATAATATAACCTTGATTTAGCATGTTGTTGTTGTAACATAATATAAACTTGATTTAGCATGTTGTTGTTGTAACATAATATAACCTTGATTTAGCATGTTGTGTTGTAACATAATATAACCTTGATTTAGCATGTTGTGTTGTAACATAATATAACCTTGATTTAGCATGTTGTGTTGTAACATAATATAACCTTGATTTAGCATGTTGTGTTGTAACATAATATAACCTTGATTTAGCATGTTGTTGTTGTGTTGTAACATAATATAACATTGATTTAGCATGTTGTTGTTGTTGTAACATAATATAACCTTGATTTAGCATGTTGTTGTAACATAATATAACCTTAATTTAGCTTGTTGTGTTGTAACATAATATAACTTGATTTAGCATGTTGTTGTGATTGTAACATAATATAACTTAATTTGATGTTGTGTTGTAACATAATATAACCTTGATTTAGCATGTTGTGTTGTAACATAATATAACCTGATTTAGCATTTGTTGTGTTGTAACATAATATAACCTTAATTTAGCTTGTTGTGGTTGTAACATAATATAACCTTAATTTAGCATGTTGTTGTTGTAACATAATATAACCTTAATTTAGCATGTTGTTGTTGTAACATAATATAACCTTGATTTAGCATGTTGTGTTGTAACATAATATAAACTTAATTTAGCATGTTGTTGTTGTAACATAATATAACCTTAATTTAGCATGTTGTTGTTGTAACATAATATAACCTTGATTTAGCATGTTGTGTTGTAACATAATATAACCTTGATTTAGATGTTGTTGTTGTTTTTAAATAAATTCTCTTTATATAACAACTGAATGCGAGTCACTGACGGTTTGATCTTATTTCGAATTTTTATCTGAGCCCGGCCTGCATAGTTATCAGGCTACGACTCAGTATTATTACAGCCTCTCCACAGTTTTCTCAGATCTGATCTGTTCTACACCTCAGATATGTAGGTTTACGTACGTCGCCTGTATTATTCGATATGTTTCGTTCGTTATTTTCTTCATTTCCCTGCCTTGAGACAACTGCGGGTTATTTTCTTAATTTCCCTGCCTCGAGACAACTGCAGATTATTTTCTAATTTCCTGCCTCAGACAACTGCGGTTATTTTCTTAATTTCCCTGCCTCGAGACAACTGCGGTTATTTTCTTAATTTCCTGCCTCAGACAACTGGTTATTTTCTTAATTCCCTGCCTCGAGACATCTGCAGGTTATTTTCTTAATTTCCTGCCTCGAGACAACTGCAGGTTATTTTCTTATTCCTGCCTCGAGACAACTGAGGTTATTTCTTAATTTCCTGCCTCGAGACAACTGTGGTTATTTCTTAATTTCCCTGCCTCGAGACAACTGCAGGTTATTTTCTTAATTTCCTGCCTCGAGACAACTGCAGGTTATTTTTAATTTCCTGCCTCGAGACAACTGCGGTTATTTTCTTAATTTCCTGCCTCGAGACAACTGCGGTTATTTTCTTAATTTCCTGCCTCGAGACATCTGCGGTTATTTCTTAATTTCCTGCCTCAGACAACTGCGGTTATTTTCTTAATTTCCCTGCCTCGAGACAACTGAGGGTTATTTTCTTAATTTCCCTGCCTCGAGACAACTGTGGGTTATTTTCTTAATTTCCCTGCCTCGAGACAACTGCAGGTTATTTTCTTAATTTCCCTGCCTCGAGACAACTGTGGGTTATTTTTATTGCAGTATTGTATGTCTGGTGGCAATAAATGAGGTACTCGGTCTAGTTGGTTTCGTGGTAAGAAAGGTAATTGATTAATACCTTGTTTCACTTGCTAGTGGAGCGGACTGTTCACAAATGTCAGGCGAACGAAACGGATGGACAAGATCTGCACCGTGATGAATTCTTCTTCCTCTTTCCTTCTTCTTCCAACGCTCCATTTTGACCTCTTGTTAAACCACTCTTTGTGATTTTTTTCGATCCAGAAGCACTTGAGCTGAAAGCTCTTCGGCTCGTGTCATGGACATCGTAACCCTTCGGTTCGGTGCCACGAACACCGTAAATCTGGGAACCTGTGGCTTTTCTTCAAGTCCGTGGAGTTGAACTCGCACTCACAGAGGACTTGTCACCAGTAGTCCAATGCGCTACGAACACGCTGGGCAGGCGGGCCTCTTTGTGGTTTAAATGTGATCTGTGCCTTAGAGCGATTGTACGTTGTGCCAGCTATGCGCCAACAAGTAGGCCAGAAAATTATATTTCTGCTACACTTTGTATTTACTAGGTAGCTTCCTAGGCCCCTACCTCAATCACCTCTTACCACATCATCATCATCATCAAATAGCTTGTCCTGAGCAGAACTTTGCCACTCCAACAGTCCTCCGGAATTGCTCTCTCTCATAGACCAGATGTCCTGCCTCTGCAGCCGTCATGTACTTTGTGTGATGAAATCTGATGTAGCAATATGTCAAACTGTTGGAAGGGAGTTAGCTATATCATGTTCTGGATTTGATTTTATTCTACCATTTTGTTTTCTCCACCGAAGACCACCCTCAAGCAAAACCACCCTCAACTATGTTAGTTAGTTAGTTTCTTTCGTGCCAAAGGCGGCACATAGGGCAAAGGTTTTAGATCTCCATGTGATACGGTTCGTTGTTAGCAGTTGGAGATCTTGTATGGTTTTACATCCCAATAGTTTACTTTCTTGTTGGATGGTTCTTCGAAGAGTGGTCTTTGGTCTTCCACGTTTTCTTTTCCCAACTGGTGACCACATAAGGACTTGTCGATTTAGTCTCTGTTCGTCTGATCTAAGAACATGACCTAAATATTTCCACCTTCGTTTCCTTATAATATTTGATACGGTTGTTGGTGTGTTCTATCTCTCACTGTGTTGTTAGAAACGAAATCACTCCATTTTACTTTTAATAATTTTCAACTATGTAGCCTACCACAAATATAGTTTCCAGTAAACGTAGCTGGCGTGATGTTGACCATATGACCCGTAGTTTGACATTGATTAAATAAAAGTACGGACTTAACACAGCATTTCAAATAAACCAGATGGTAAGAAAACTGGGATTTTTCTTTTAATATTTCATATATTCACCACAAGCTAGAAAAAGACTGTCTCTTTATCCAGTACATAGTGCTGTCACAGAAGATTGGACAAGTATGGTTGAATTTATTGTGTCAGAAGAAAACAAAAACATAAATATATAAACTGTCGTTACTGCCTGTAGTACCGCTTTTAGGCGGTGAGGGACAGGTGGAACGTGAGCGTGATGAAATTAACGGCCGCTTGGCGAGTGCAGTGGCAGTGAAGCTGTTTTCAGGTTAGAATTTTTCAGTTATGACCACAATATTTAAAAAATCAGTGGCCTTATCGTGAAATGAATACGGGTCTCCTGCATGGGAGCCACGCTCTAATCCGTTCAGCCAGACGCGCCTCTCCTCTTCAGGGAATTCCTCACTCAAATCGGAACAAATTGAGAAGATGCAGACGTGAATAGCTTAGTCCAGTAAACTGTCGTCTGCATTTAGAATCAGGAAGCAATTTATGATTGTGAGAACACAAGAAGATATTGAAGAGGTAAACTAGCGGAGAAATGGAAAGGAAGTCTCTACGCAGAAAGCTGGGAGGACGGATTATGAAAAGACGAGTTTAAAAATGACGACTTCAGAAAAATGGTTAGATCAACATTAGTACTAAACTCAGATATGTCTCTGTGGTCTAGATGGTATGTGGTCTAGATGGTATGTGGTCTAGATGGTATGTGGTCTAGATGGTATGTGGTCTAGATGGTATGTGGTCTAGATGGTATGTGATCTAGATGGTATGTGTC
Source organism: Arion vulgaris (assembly GCA_020796225.1). NCBI lineage: Eukaryota > Metazoa > Mollusca > Gastropoda > Stylommatophora > Arionidae > Arion > Arion vulgaris. Next base: position 2,766,715 of record CM036762.1, read on the forward strand.
TAGAGGTATGTGGTCTAGATGGTATGTGGTCTAGATGGTATGTGGTCTAGATGGTATGTGGTCTAGATGGTATGTGGTCTAGATGGTATGTGGTCTAGATGGTATGTGGTCTAGATGGTAGGTGGTCTAGATGGTATGTGGTCTAGAGGGTATGTGGTCTATATGGTATGTGGTCTAGATGGTATGTAGTCTAGATGGTATGTGGTCTAGATGGTATGTGGTCTAGATGGTATGTAGTCTAGATGGTATGTGGTCTAGATGATATGTGGTCTAGATGGTATGTAGTCTAGATGGTATGTGGTCTAGATGGTATGTGCTCTAGATGGTATGTGGTATATATGGTATGTGGTCTAGATGGTATGTAGTCTAGATGGTATGTGGTCTAGATGGTATGTGCTCTAGATTGTATGTGGTCTAGATGATATGTGGTCTAGATGGTATGTGGTCTAGATGGTATGTGGTCCAGATGGTATGTGGTCCAGATGGTATGTGTTCCAGATGGTATGTGCTCTAGATGGTATGTGATCCAGATGGTATGTGCTCTAGATGGTATGTGCTCTAGATGGTATGTGTTCCAGATAGTATGTGGTCTAGATGGTATGTGCTCTAGATGGTATGTGCTCTAGATGGTATGTGCTCTAGATGGTATGTGCTCTAGATGGTATGTGATCTAGATGGTATGTGCTCTAGATGGTATGGGCTCTAGATGGTATGTGTTCCAGATGGTATGTCATCTAGATGGTATGTGCTCTAGATGGTATGTGCTCTAGATGGTATGTGATCCAGATGGTATGTGGTCTAGATGGTATGTGGTCTAGATGATATGTGGTCTAGATGGTATGTGTTCCAGATGGTATGTGGTCTAGATGGTATGTGGTCTAGATGGTATGTGCTCTAGATGGTATGTGGTCTAGATGGTATGTGGTCTAGATGGTATGTGGTCTAGATGGTATGTGGTCTAGATGGTATGTGGTCTAGATAGTATGTGTTCTAGATGGTATGTTGTCTAGATGGTATGATCTAGATGGCATGTGGTCTAGATGGCATGTGTCTAGATGGTATGTGTCTAGATGGTAGTGCTTTACTTTAGTTCCAAAGTGCTTTCGCTCCTCGGGGAGCCCTCAGGATATTTTTCCAGAGATCCCTGATCTCAGTGTAGGTGAGATCGAGTTCCTAGTCCTATCGGAGACGGACGATAAAACGTAGGTCTCATGTTCAATTTGTCACGTAAACGATCCATTGCAGTACAAAATCTAGAAAAGCAGATTGGAAAGACGCTGTCCAGGCAAAATTCAATAGAAAAGATCAAAAACAAAAGTCTTACAAAAATAGCTTCACCATTTTCAAAAAGTATTTCATGCACTGCAGCTGAGATCTCTTCCTGTGTAAGAAAGAGATCGAAACACACATGGTTAATCACCGAAGTGCAAGGATGGTGATCCTATTAATCAATCAATCAATTAATCAATCAATCAATCAATCAATCAATCAATCAATCAATGAACCCCTTAGTTTTAAAGACAAAGTCAGATATATCAATTACCCATCGTGTGCCGACGGTCAATGAACGATACAGGCATAACACTATATTGCCGGTGCCCTATATACCACGAGGTATGAAAGGGTTCCTGGGCTGCTTTTTTTTCTTCAGATATACCAGCAAAGCTTTCTGACATATAAAGCATTAGCAGCGACTTGCTGAAAACATCTGGCCACACATGAAATATATTTTCTCAACTTGTTCACGTGACTAGATTCCAAGTCTTGCATGAAATGTCACGATAATTGACATTTTCAATTCATTGCTTTCTCAAACCTCATGGGATGATGCAATTTAATGGGCTTTCTTCTGGATGTGGCCTTGACTGATATGTTTATCCAGTTTAATATCTTGTCTGGTGTGTTTTCTTGGCCAGGTCAGAGGTTCTATCACTTCTATATACTCAATGTCCGTGCCAGATCCAAATTTGGGGTGTAAAGAATAGAACATTCAATTACCTGCCACGCATGGTAAGAGGCGATCTAAGAGGTTTGCGTGAAATCGGATGCATGGTCCGCTCGTAATGCTAACCAGAAACAAATGCTTGTAGAATCGGATGACCAGGCCATACTGGCACATAACAATGGTGCAACGACCCCTCACAATGAGGAATGAGATAACGTATTCTACGGTCGCAATCTGTCTCGGAGATTTAGCCACGAAATGATGCAGTTCCGACTCAGGGAATGGTCCAAAACTTACTCGGGAGAAGTCAACACAAACATGGGAACAGAACCTCATGAGGAATTAGTATCCTGTACGAACTGTCCCCAGTTATAGCAGACTGAGAATGTCGACAAGAGGTTGGCCCACTTACACTAGACGTCAAGACAAACGAGGTGCTGAAATCTGAGGTACAGACGACTGACCTCATGTAGAGATCTGAAACCAACAGTGGAACACTAGCGCCAAGACAAACTGTATGTAAAGTGGCTGAGCAATCTGAGGCAGACGCTAGCCTTCATTGAGAAGTCTGATCCCACTAGTGAGAACATTAGCAAGAAGAATATATAATGTTAGTGAGCTAGTAAGTTGAGTGATAGGGGAGTGTAGCTAAGTTGGGAGCTGTAGCTAGTTGGGAGCTGTAGCTAAGTTGGGAGCTGTATAAGTTGGAGTGTAGCTAAGTTGGAGCTGTAGCTAAGTTGGGAGCTGAGTAAGTTGGGAGCTGTAGCTAAGTTGGGAGCTGTACTAAGTTGGGAGCTGTAGCTAAGTTGGGAGCTGCTGTTAGCTGTAGCTAAGTTGGGAGTGTGCTAGGAGTTTGTGGAGCTGTAGCTAAGTTGAGCTGAATAGCTAAGTTGTGGAGCTGTAGCTAAGTTGGGATGCAGCTAATTGGAGTGAGCTAAGTGGGAGCTGTAGCTAAGTTGGGGCTCACTGTTGGAGCTGTAGCTAGTTAGCTGAGCTAGTTGGAGCTTAGCTAGTTGGATTGGTAGCTGAAGTTGGGAGCTTAGTAGAGTTGGGAGCTGTGCTAGTTGGGACTGTAGCTAAGTGGGAGCTGACTAAGTTGGGAGTGTAGCAAGCTGTGGGACTAGCTAATGAGGAGATGTAGCTGTTGGAGACTGAGCAAGTTGGGAGACTGTAAAAGCGCTAGTATGGGAGCTGTAGCTAAGTGGAGCTGTACTAGTTGGGACTAGCTAGTTGGGAGTGTAGCTAAGTTGGGAGCTGTAGCTAAGTTGGGAGCGTAGCTAAGTTGGGAGCTTGTAGCTGTTGGGAGCTGTAGCTAAGCTGGGAGCTGTGCTAGTTGGGAGCTGTAGCTAATTGGGAGCTGAGCAGTTGGAGCTGAGCTAAGTTGGAGTGTAGCTGAAAAGCCGCTGTGGAGCTGAGCTAAGTTGGAGCTTGAGCTGTTGGGAGCTCTAGCTGTTGGGAGTGTAGCAAGTTGGGAGCTTAGCTAAGCATTGGAGTTGACTCTAGATGAAGAGTTGAGCTGAAGAAGCTGAGGACTAGCTAAGTGATTGAGCAGTTGGGAGCTCGAGCTAAGTTGGAGTGTAGCTAAGTGGGAGCTGTGCTAGTGGAGCTAGTAATTGGGAGCATGAGCGTTGAACTGTAGAGTTGAGCTGAAAGCAGTTGGGACTTACTAAGTTAACTGTGATGTTGAAGCTGATAAGGTAGAGCTTGAAGCGGCTGATGGGAGCATATAATAAGCTGACTGTTGGATCTGTAGCGTTGGGACTGTACTAATTGAGTGAACTGATAGTAATGAGCCGCTGATGGGACATAGTAATGAGTTGATCGTTGAACTCGATAAGAGTAGCTGAAGAGCTGCTGTGGACACTATAATGGAGCTTGATCGTTGGAACTGATAGTAAGTGCGGATGTAAGCGTTGACGTGCTGATGGACGCTGGACATATAATAACATTGACGTGCTAAGTTGAGGAGCTGATAGAGTAAGTATGAAAAGCGCTGATGGACAGCATATATAAACATTGACGTTGACCTCGATAAGGGAGCATGAAAGCCGCTGATGGAAGCTATAATAAACATTGACTCAGTTGGAACCTCGATAAGAGTAGCATGAAAAGCCGCTGATGGACACATATATAAGCTTGTAGTTGAACTGATAAGAGTAGCATTGAAAAGCGCTGATGGGACTTACTAAGACTTGAGTGTAAGCTAGCTTGGAGCTAGATAAAGTTGGAAAGCCTAGCTGATGGGACACTTACTAAGTGAGTTGACTGTTGGAACTGATAAGTAGCTGAAAGCCGCTGATGGACTAGCTAAGTAGGATTGCTGCTCAAGTTGGAGCTGCTAGCTAAGTATAAGCTGACTAAGGAGCTGAAGCTGTGATGGACATATAATAGCTTGACTGTTGAACTGATAGGTAAGTGAAAGCCGCTGATTGGACATATAATACATTGGAGTTGAACTATAGTGGAGCTGAAATACGCTGGATGGACACATATAATAACATTGACCGTTGAACCTCGATAAAGTAGCTGAACGCTGTGGAACATATAATAAGCATTGATCGTTGAACTCGATGAAGGTAGCTGAACCCGCTGTTGGACTAGCATTGGGATATAAACATTGACCGTTGGAACTCGATAGAGTAGCATGAAAGTCGCTGATGGACACATATAATAAGCATTGACCGTTGAACCTCGATAAGAGTAGCTGAAAAGCCGCTGATGGACACATATAATAACATTGATCTTAGAACCTCGATAAGAGTAAGATGAAAGCCGCTGATGGACACATAATACATTGATCTTGAACCTGATGAACAGAGTCTATACTAATGTAGAAAGCCTGCTATGGACACTTAATAAACATTGATCTTGAACCTCGATAAGAGTAATCAGCAAAAGCCGCTGATGGAACACATATAATAAACATTGATCGTTGAACCTGATAAGAGTAAATGAAAGCCGCTGATGGAACATATAATAAACATTGATCGTTGAACCTGATAAGAGTAGATGAAAAGCCGCTGATGGACACTATAATAAACATTGATCTTGAACCGATAAGTACTATGATGCCGCTGATGGACACTATCTAAACATTGATCGTTGAACTCGATAAGAGTACATGAAACCGCTGATGGACACATATAATAAACATTGATCGTTGAACCTCGATAAGAGTAACATGAAAAGCCGACTGATGGACACATATAATAAACATTGATCGTTGAACCTCGATAATAGTAACATGAAAAGCCGCTGATGGACACATATAATAAACATTGATCGTTGAACCTCGATAAGAGTAACATGAAAAGCCGCTGATGGACACATATAATAAACATTGATCGTTGAACCTCGATAAGAGTAACATGAAAAGCCGCTGATGGACACATATAATAAACATTGACCGTTGAACCTCGATAAGAGTAGCATGAAAAGCCGCTGATGGACACATATAATAAACATTGACCGTTGAACCTCGATAAGAGTAACATGAAAAGCCGCTGATGGACACATATAATAAACATTGACCGTTGAACCTCGATAAGAGTAACATGAAAAGCCGCTGATGGACACATATAATAAACATTGACCGTTGAACCTCGATAAGAGTAGACATGAAAAGCGCTGATGGACACATATAATAAACATTGACCGTTGAACCTCGATAAGAGTAACATGAAAAGCCGCTGATGGACACATATAATAAACATTGATCGTTGAACCTCGATAAGAGTAACATGAAAAGCCGCTGATGGACACATATAATAAACATTGACCGTTGAACCTCGATAAGAGTAACATGAAAAGCCGCTGATGGACACATATAATAAACATTGATCGTTGAACCTCGATAAGAGTAACATGAAAAGCCGCTGATGGACACATATAATAAACATTGATCGTTGAACCTCGATAAGAGTAACATGAAAAGCCGCTGATGGACACATATAATAAACATTGATCGTTGAACCTCGATAAGAGTAACATGAAAAGCCGCTGATGGACACATATAATAAACATTGATCGTTGAACCTCGATAAGAGTAACATGAAAAGCCGCTGATGGACACATATAATAAACATTGACCGTTGAACCTCGATAAGAGTAGCATGAAAAGCCGCTGATGGACACATATAATAAACATTGATCGTTGAACCTCGATAAGAGTAACATGAAAAGCCGCTGATGGACACATATAATAAACATTGATCGTTGAACCTCGATAAGAGTAACATGAAAAGCCTGATGGACACATATAATAATTATTTGAACTGATAAAGAAAATCCTGATGGACACATATAATAAACATTGACCGTTGAACCTCGATAAGAGTAGAATGAAAAGCCGCTGATGGACACATATAATAAACATTGATCGTTGAACCTCGATAAGAGTAGCATGAAAAGTCGCTGATGGACACATATAATAAACATTGACCGTTGAACCTCGATAAGAGTAACATGAAAATCCGCTGATGGACACATATAATAAACATTGACCGTTGAACCTCGATAAGAGTAACATGAAAATCCGCTGATGGACACATATAATAAACATTGAACGTTGAACCTCGATAAGAGTAACATGAAAAGCCGCTGATGGACACATATAATAAACATTGACCGTTGAACCTCGATAAGAGTAGCATGAAAATCCGCCGATGGACACATATAATAAACATTGACCGTTGAACCTCGATAAGAGTAACATGAAAATCCGCTGATGGACACATATAATAAACATTGACCGTTGAACCTCGATAAGAGTAACATGAAAATCCGCTGATGGACACATATAATAAACATTGACCGTTGAACCTCGATAAGAGTACATGAAAACCGCTGATGGACACATATAATAAACATTGACCGTTGAACCTCGATAAGAGTAACATGAAAATCCGCTGATGGACACATATAATAAACATTGACCGTTGAACCTCGATAAGAGTAACATGAAAAGCCGCTGATGGACACATATAATAAACATTGACCGTTGAACCTCGATAAGAGTAACATGAAAAGCCGCTGATGGACACATATAATAAACATTGACCGTTGAACCTCGATAAGAGTAACATGAAAAGCCGCTGATGGACACATATAATAAACATTGAACGTTGAACCTCGATAAGAGTAGCATGAAAAGCCGCTGATGGACACATATAATAAACATTGATCGTTGAACCTCGATAAGAGTAACATGAAAAGCCGCTGATGGACACATATAATAAACATTGATCGTTGAACCTCGATAAGAGTAACATGAAAAGCCGCTGATGGACACATATAATAAACATTGACCGTTGAACCTCGATAAGAGTACATGAAAAGCGGATGGACACATATAATAAACATTGATCGTTGAACCTCGATAAGAGTAACATGAAAAGCCGCTGATGGACACTATAATAAACATTGACCGTTGAACTCGATAAGAGTACATGAAAAGCCGCTGATGGACACATATAATAAACATTGACCGTTGAACCTCGATAAGAGTAACATGAAAAGCCGATGATGGACACATATAATAAACATTGACCGTTGAACCTCGATAAGAGTAACATGAAAAGCCGCTGATGGACACATATAATAAACATTGATCGTTGAACCTCGATAAGAGTAGCATGAAAAGCCGCTGATGGACACATATAATAAACATTGACAGTTGAACCTCGATAAGAGTAACATGAAAAGCCGCTGATGGACACATATAATAAACATTGACCGTTGAACCTCGATAAGAGTAACATGAAAAGCCGCTGATGGACACATATAATAAACATTGACGTTGAACCTCGATAAGAGTAGCATGAAAAGCGCTGATGGACACATATAATAAACATTGACCGTTGAACCTCGATAAGAGTAACATGAAAAGTCGCTGATGGACACATATAATAAACATTGATCGTTGAACCTCGATAAGAGTAACATGAAAAGCCGCTGATGGACACATATAATAAACATTGACCGTTGAACCTCGATAAGAGTAACATGAAAAGCCGCTGATGGACACATATAATAAACATTGACCATTGAACCTCGATAAGAGTAACATGAAAAGCCGCTGATGGACACATATAATAAACATTGATCCGTTGAACCTCGATAAGAGTAGCATGAAAACCCAGCTGATGGACACATATAATAAACATTGACAGTTGAACCTCGATAAGAGTAGCATGAAAAGCCGCTGATGGACACATATAATAAACATTGATCGTTGAACCTCGATAAGAGTAGCATGAAAAGCCGCTGATGGACACATATAATAAACATTGACCGTTGAACCTCGATAAGAGTAGCATGAAAAGTCGCTGATGGACACATATAATAAACATTGACCGTTGAACCTCGATAAGAGTAACATAAAAAGCCGAGATGGACACATATAATAAACATTGATCGTTGAACCTCGATAAGAGTAGCATGAAAAGCCGCTGATGGACACATATAATAAACATTGACCGTTGAACCTCGATAAGAGTAGCATGAAAAGCCGCTGATGGACACATATAATAAACATTGATCGTTGAACCTCGATAAGAGTAGCATGAAAAGCCGCTGATGGACACATATAATAAACATTGACCGTTGAACCTCGATAAGAGTAACATGAAAAGCCGCTGATGGACACATATAATAAACATTGACCGTTGAACCTCGATAAGAGTAACATGAAAAGTCGCTGATGGACACATATAATAAACATTGATCGTTGAACCTCGATAAGAGTAGCATGAAAAGCCGCTGATGGACACATATAATAAACATTGACCGTTGAACCTCGATAAGAGTAGCATGAAAAGCCGCTGATGGACACATATAATAAACATTGACCGTTGAACCTCGATAAGAGTAACATGAAAAGCCGCTGATGGACACATATAATAAACATTGATCGTTGAACCTCGATAAGAGTAGCATGAAAAGCCGCTGATGGACACATATAATAAACATTGATCGTTGAACCTCGATAAGAGTAGCATGAAAAGCCGCTGATGGACACATATAATAAACATTGACCGTTGAACCTCGATAAGAGTACATGAAAAGCGCTGATGGACACATATAATAAACATTGATCGTTGAACCTCGATAAGAGTAGCATGAAAAGCCGCTGATGGACACATATAATAAACATTGACCGTTGAACCTCGATAAGAGTAGACATGAAAAGCGCTGATGGACACATATAATAAACATTGATCGTTGAACCTCGATAAGAGTAGCATGAAAAGCCGCTGATGGACACATATAATAAACATTGATCGTTGAACCTCGATAAGAGTAGCATGAAAAGCCGCTGATGGACACATATAATAAACATTGATCGTTGAACCTCGATAAGAGTAGCATGAAAGCGCTGATGGACACATATAATAAACATTGACCGTTGAACCTCGATAAGAGTAACATGAAAAGCCGGTGATGGACACATATAATAAACATTGATCGTTGAACCTCGATAAGAGTAGCATGAAAAGTCGCTGATGGACACATATAATAAACATTGACCGTTGAACCTCGATAAGAGTAGCATGAAAAGCCGCTGATGGACACATATAATAAACATTGACCGTTGAACCTCGATAAGAGTAACATGAAAAGCCGCTGATGGACACATATAATAAACATTGAACGTTGAACCTCGATAAGAGTAGCATGAAAAGCCGCTGATGGACACATATAATAAACATTGATCGTTGAACCTCGATAAGAGTAGCATGAAAAGCCGCTGATGGACACATATAATAAACATTGATCGTTGAACCTCGATAAGAGTAACATGAAAAGCCGCTGATGGACACATATAATAAACATTGATCGTTGAACCTCGATAAGAGTAGCATGAAAAGCCGCTGATGGACACATATAATAAACATTGACCGTTGAACCTCGATAAGAGTAGCATGAAAAGCCGCTGATGGACACATATAATAAACATTGACCGTTGAACCTCGATAAGAGTAACATGAAAAGCCGCTGATGGACACATATAATAAACATTGACCGTTGAACCTCGATAAGAGTAACATGAAAAGCCGCTGATGGACACATATAATAAACATTGATCGTTGAACCTCGATAAGAGTAACATGAAAAGCCGCTGATGGACACATATAATAAACATTGATCGTTGAACCTCGATAAGAGTAACATGAAAAGCCGCTGATGGACACATATAATAAACATTGATCGTTGAACCTCGATAAGAGTAGCATGAAAAGCCGCTGATGGACACATATAATAAACATTGAACGTTGAACCTCGATAAGAGTAACATGAAAAGCCGCTGATGGACACATATAATAAACATTGACCGTTGAACCTCGATAAGAGTAGCATGAAAAGCCGCTGCTCGGACAAAATTCATTATCTTATCTAAACCACATTTGCCGTGAAACGTCGTGGGGAGAGTTAGTTTTCTATCTTGTACCAGACGTGTTTCGCTTAAGGTTATCAGTCCATGCTTTCGTAGGGACTCTGAGATGTTATCTATCCATCGTGTTCTTGCCCTGCCTCGTGCTCTGCGCCCTGAGTGTCGACAAAATTCATTTAAAATATTTAATTGTTTTTAAAGTTATTCAAAACTTTTACAATCTTCAAGAGTTTATCGGAGCCATCGCCGATGCTACGGAGTTTGTGTACTGACATCAAAATCTTCCCGTAGAAGAAAAAGATCTGTACTGACAAGGTTTCTCACCAAAGTTCAATGACAATAATCCTATCCAAAACAGGCTTACAGGCGAAGGATTGACTTCATTGAACCGGGTTTTCCCATATGGTTCCGTCCCTGTCCACAGAGATAATGTGGTATCTGCCGCGAGCATTGCGCAAAGCACAGACTCCGTAGCTGCTCCGGTAATAATACTAGGATCTCATGACAAAATTACATATGTTTTTCGCTCCAGATTCCAATCTACAACAAACGCCCGTGTGAAGCCAGGGCTCGCAAGGGAGCAAAGAATAGTACCACTGCGACTTACAATGCATGTCGTAAGAGGCGAATAATGTAGGCACTAATGATGCTACCCTAGTAAATAAAAAGCAACACAGAAATCGGATGTGCTGGTCTACTTGTAGGCGCATAACTGGCACAACGTACAATAGCTCTTCGGCTCAGATCACATACAAATCACAGAGAGTGGTTGACAGATATGGAGCTTTGGAAGATGAAAAAGAAGAAGAAGAACCCATAACCTTCAGTACGACAGGCAAACGATTTAACCACTCCACCATTGAAACCCGATTCAATCCTATCAATAAATCAATAACCTGTTCTGTTTGTGCCAGCATGTCTGCGTGTGTGTGTGTGTGTGCCTGCATGTGATCGTGCGTGCGTGTGTGCCTTCATGGTGCGTGCGTGCGTGTGCTTGCGTGCTTGCTTGCTTAGAAAATTGAATTATGTGTGGTGTAGAAAAAAAGAAACAAAAATCAAAACAGGAGAAAGATAGATACGTACAAGCATAACCCACAAAAGAAAATGTGTACGTAGGGAATACTATATTACAGTCAATTCACAAATGTGATACATAATTAATTAGTGTCGACATATTGTCGTATGTGGGGGCAACATATCAGACAGGATAGACAGAATGTATTAGGTATAGGAATAGTTGAGAGAACATATCAGACAGGATAGACAGAATGTATGAGGTATAGGAATAGTTGAGAGAACATATCAGACAGGATAGACAGAATGTATGAGGTATAGGAATAGTTAGAGAACATATCAGACAGGATAGACAGAATGTATTAGGTATAGGAATACTTGAGAAATATCAGACAGGATAGACAGAATGTATGAGGTATAGGAATACTTGAGAAATATCAGACAGGATAGACAGAATGTATTAGGTATAGGAATACTTGAGAAATATCAGACAGAATAGACAGAATGTATGAGGTATAGGAATACTTGAGAAATATCATTATGAAATATGTTTATTTTCATGTCTGTTATCATTCATGACTGTGTGTTCACGTTTGTTCACGTTTGTTCACGTCTGTAGTGCTCACGTTTGCTGACGTATGTTCACGCCTGTAGTGCTCACGTTTTCTGACGTATGTTCACGCCTGTAGTGTCACGTTTCTGACGTATGTTCACGTCTGTAGTGCTCACGTTTTCTGATGTATGTTCACGTCTGTAGTGCTCACATTTGCTCACGTATGTTTACGTCTGTAGTGTTTACATTTGCTCACGTATGTTCATGGCTGTAGTGTTCACAATTGTTGACGTTTGTTCACGTCTGTAGTGTTCACATTTGCTGACGTATGCCTCCGTCTGTAGTGTTCATGTTTGTTCACGTTTGTTCACGTCTGTAGTGTTTACATTTGCTCACGTATGTTCACGTCTGTAGTGTTCACGTTTTCTGACGTATGTTCACGTCTGCATTGCTCATGTTTGCTGACGTATGTTCACGTCTGTAGTGTTCATGTTTGCTGACATATGTTCACGTCTGTAGTGTTCACGTTTCCTCACGTTAGATCACGTCTGTGAAAAAGTAGACTAAATAAAAGTCGAAAAAACCCCAAACAAAAAGTCACAGAAAAAAGTCGAAAGTGTTAGAAAAAGAAAGTGAGTAAGCCAAAGTTGGAGTAAAGGTAAAAGAAAAGGAGAAAGAAGAATTAGAAGAAAAAAAGAAGAAAATCTGTCATCATAATCGATAATTGGACGTAAGACGATATTATAATTTATCTGTACTCGGTAACAGTAAATGATTTCGTATTTGACAACTTTATTTTTGTAAGTTCATATTCTCATTGTACAAGAATTTCATTCATTGATTGGTTCAATCATCATCATTGCACTTCGATGAGTAACCATGTGTGCTCTGATTTCTTCCTTACACAGGAAGATCTCACTGGAAGTGCACGAACTCCGTAGCACTGGCGTGGGTCCACGAGGTAATTTTGAAGATGGTGAAGATATTTTGTTGGAATTTTTATTTTGAAATTTTCTAATAAATGTTGCTTGGGCAGCTGCTTTCCAGCCTGTTCTTCTCCATTTTGAATTCTCACTGGTTCTTTTACGTGCTAAACTTCAACACGGGACCTACGTTTTATCGTCTGTCTCTGATAGAACTAGGAAACATATCCCAATGGCTCAACGAGGGAACGAATCGAGTGCCTTTGAAACGAGAGACGATAGATAAGAGCCTAACTTTTTACTTCTCAAAGACCTCTAAGAATGTAAAAATGTGCAAGCAGAGATTCAGATCACTAGCCGCGTTGCATAATAACGCAGAGATTCAGAAATGTACTCTTCTAGAGGCACCAACAGACAAACAACTCAGTTCCAAGATAAGATCACTAAACGCGTTGCATAATAACGCCGTCAGAAATTTACTCTTGTAGAGTCATCAACAGACAGACAGCTCAGTTCCAAGATAAGATCACTAACCGCGTTGCATAATAACGCCGTCAGAAATGTACCCTTCTAGAAGAATAAACAGCCAAACAACTCAGTTCCAAGATAAGATCACTAACCGCGTTGCATAATAACGCAGTCAGAAACGTACCCTTCTAGAAGAATAAACAGCCAAACAGCTCAGTTCCAAGATAAGATCACTAACCGTGTTGCATAATAACGCATTAGAATAAGTCACATCGTATATCAACAACCTTCACACGAACAATGGATTGTTGTCATGACAACCACAGAATAAACAACATCGCGTGACCTGGAAACGAAAGCGGAGGTGGGTCTCCAGGGCTGCTTTCTTTATCTCTTCTCGTCTGCCTAAACTACTAGTCCAGCATCATATTAGCCTGCTTATATGTTCGTTCATCTGTTTCCTTATTCAAGACAATCGGATGTCCGCTATTTTGTTGTCAAATCAATTTCCAGACAAATATTACATCCTTTCTCTTCATTTTATATTCATTGTCTCTGTCTTGTAGGTTATTCCTTCTACTGTCTCTGTCTTGTAGGTTCTTCATTCGACTGTCTCTGTCTTGTCTGTTCTTTCTTCTGCTGTCTCTGTCTTGTCTGTTCTTTCTTCTACTGTCTCTGTCTTGTAGGTTCTTCATTCGACTGTCTCTGTCTTGTCTGTTCTTTCTTCTGCTGTCTCTGTCTTGTCTGTTCTTTCTTCTACTGTCTCTGTCTTGTAGGTTATTCCTTCTACTGTCTCTGTCTTGTAGGTTATTACTTCTACTGTCTCTGTCTTGTCTGTTCTTTCTTCTACTGTCTCTGTCTTGTAGGTTCTTCATTCGACTGTCTCTGTCTTGTCTGTTCTTTCTTCTGCTGTCTCTGTCTTGTCTGTTCTTTCTTCTGCTGTCTCTGTCTTGTCTGTTCTTTCTTCTACTGTCTCTGTCTTGTAGGTTCTTCATTCTACTGTCTCTGTCTTGTCTGTTCTTCCTTCTGCTGTCTCTGTCTTGTCTGTTCTTTCTTCTACTGTCTCTGTCTTGTAGGTTATTCCTTCTACTGTCTCTGTCTTGTAGGTTATTACTTCTACTGTCTCTGTCTTGTCTGTTCTTTCTTCTACTGTCTCTGTCTTGTAGGTTCTTCATTCGACTGTCTCTGTCTTGTCTGTTCTTTCTTCTGCTGTCTCTGTCTTGTCTGTTCTTTCTTCTACTGTCTCTGTCTTGTATGTTCTTCCTTCTACTGTCTCTGTCGTGTCTGTTCTTTCTTCTACTGTCTCTGTCTACATTCTAGATGTCTGTTCTTTCTTCTACTGTCTCTGTCTGCATTCTAGATGTCTGTTCTTTCTTCTACTGTCTCTGTTTTGTCTGTTCTGTCTTCTACTGTCTCTGTCTACATTCTAGATGTCTGTTGTTTTTTTCTGGCGTTATTTATTATCAATCAATTTAGTCACACTTTGCGCCGAGATTGTGAGTAGTTTGCGCTTTGGTTCTTAGACAACAAAGGCATGTAAGATAGACACAGGTTGCAGGTGCTCGTAAGGGGAGCAAAGAATAGTAACACTGTGACCTATAATGCATTGTGTAAGAGACGACCTAGGTATGGGGCTAACAAAGCTACCCTAGTAAATAAAAAGCGTCGGATGTGCTGGCCTACTTGTAGGTGCATAACTGGCACAACATACAACCGCTCTAGGCTCAGATCACATACAAATTACAAAGAGTGGTTTAACAAGTGGTCGATATGGAGCGTTTGAAGAAGATAAAGAAGAAGAAGAAGAAGAAGAAGAGATTCAAATTTTGCGTAAGTCTTTGTTTCATAAGTATCGCTGTAATGTTACTGGCTAGGGTTTCTTAGCTAGCGTGTGTATTAGGGTTGTCCGTCTTGACTTTAGCTAGCTTCAATGTTGAAAGAAAGTTGTGACTATATCCCATGCAGATGAGATGTCAATCCAGCTCATGGTACAGCCACTATCGTCACATTGAGACAAGATATGTAAAGGAACGATGTGGCAATGTTCCCTACAGAGGAGAAGGCACTACATCTATGGTAACATTGAGACAAACCTTCCTCTATTATTTGAAGGAACATTGTGACAATGTTCCCTACAGAGGAGATGGCCACTCAGCTGATGGTACTGCATCTATGGTCACATTGTGACAATGTTCTAGGCCCTACTGATGGACTGATCATGGTACATGTGACATGTTCACGATGGCATAGCTGATGGTACTGCATCTATAGTAACATTGAGACAATGTTCCCTACAGAGGAAATGGCACTGCATCTATGGTCACATTGAGTCAATGTTCCTTGCAGAGGACATGGCACTGCATCTATGGTCACATTGAGTCAATGTTCCCTGCAGAGGAGATGGCACTGCATTTATGGTCACATTGAGTCAATGTTCCTTGCAGAGGACATGGCACTGCATCTATGGTCACATTGAGTCAATGTTCCCTGCAGAGGAGATGGCACTGCATCTATGGTCACATTGAGTCAATGTTCCCTGCAGAGGACATGGCACTACATCTATGGTCACATTGAGTCAATGTTCCCTGCAGAGGACATGGCATTGCATCTATGGTCACATTGAGTCAATGTTCTGCAGAGGAGATGGCACTGCATCTATGTCACACTGAATAACCAGTCCATCATTATTTGAAGGAACGTTGTGGCAATGTTACCTACAGAGTACATGACCACCCAGCTCATGGCACAGCATCATTATTTGAAGGAACGATGTGTTGATAACTAGAGACAGATCACCAGGGTACCGGAAGTACAGCCATTAGTATTTGGCACGTGTAGAAGAATTAACATTTCTCCTCCTGGGGGGACCTTCAAAAGCAACATTACGTAAACCAAGCACTTACAAAATACTCAACATCATAATAACGAAATAATCAATAATGGCCAATTATAAATTCTGCCTCCAACCTCATGGGTCGGTAAGAGAAGAACATACAGACATTTTATGAGCTAGTCTTGTTCTCTTATAATTGCCTGGACATAGTTAACTCTTGTTTATGATGTTTAGTTCTGCTACAGATGTTAAGTTTTGTTTAGTTCTGCTGCAGATGTTGAGTTTTTTTGTTTTTAACTTTGTATGTTGGTTGTTTTTATTGTCCATATATTGTTGTTTTTTCTTATACCTGACCTATGCTAAACTTATCATGCATCCAATATTCCAACATCAATATTCACATTAAATCACATCAATATTAACATCAATATTCAACATTAAATCAACATCAATATTAACATCAATATTCAACATCAATATCCATCAATTAACATCAATATTCCATTTTCAACATCAATATTAACATCAATATTCAATCAATATTCCAACATCAATATACATTAATATTCCAACATCCATTTCAAACAAATTAACATCAATTCAAATTCAATATTCAACATCAATATTCAACAATATAACATCAATTCACATCATCATAATTCAACATCAAATCCAACATTAAATATTCAACATCAATATTCCAACATTCAATATTCCAACATCCAATATTCCAACATCCAATATTCCAACATCCAATATTCCAACATCCAATATTCCATTATTCCAACATCCATTTTCCAAATCCAATATTCCAACATCCAATATTCCAAATTTCCCAATATTCCAACATCAATATTCCAAATTCAATATTCCAATATCCAATATTCCAACTTCAATATTCCAACATCAATATTCCAATATTCCAACATCATATTCCAAATTCCAATATTCCAACATCAATATTCCAGCATCAATATTCCAACATCAATATTCCAACATTAATTATTCAACATTCTATTCCAACATCAATATTCCAACATCAATATTCACATCAATATTCAACATCAATATTCAATATATTTTCTTCTTCCACTTCTTCTGTTGTCACACTGTTACCGGGTTGTAGAACATTGTCATACTGTTACCTGGTTGTAGAACATTGTCACACTGTTACCGGGTTGTAGAACATTGTCACACTGTTACCGGGTTGTAGAACATTGTCATACTGTTACCTGGTTGTAGAACATTGTCATACTGTTACCTGGTTGTAGAACATTGTCACACTGTTACCTGGTTGTAGAACATTGTCACACTGTTACCGGGTTGTAGAACATTGTCACACTGTTACCGGGTTGTAGAACATTGTCACACTGTTACCGGGTTGTAGAACATTGTCATACTGTTACCGGGTTGTAGAACATTGTCACACTGTTACCGGGTTGTAGAACATTGTCACACTGTTACCGGGTTGTAGAACATTGTCACACTGTTACCGGGTTGTAGAACATTGTCACACTGTTACCTGGTTGTAGAACATTGTCACACTGTTACCGGGTTGTAGAACATTGTCACACTGTTACCGGGTTGTTGAACATTGTCACACTGTTACCGGGTTGTAGAACATTGTCACACTGTTACCGGGTTGTAGAACATTGTCACACTGTTACCGGGTTGTAGAACATTGTCACACTGTTACAGGGTTGTAGAACATTGTCACACTGTTACCTGGTTGTAGAACATTGTCACACTGTTACCGGGTTGTAGAACATTGTCACACTGTTACCTGGTTGTAGAACATTGTCACACTGTTACCTGGTTGTAGAACATTGTCACACTGTTACCGGGTTGTAGAACATTGTCACACTGTTACCGGGTTGTAGAACATTGTCACACTGTTACCTGGTTGTAGAACATTGTCACACTGTTACCTGGTTGTAGAACATTGTCACACTGTTACCGGGTTGTAGAACATTGTCACACTGTTACCTGGTTGTAGAACATTGTCATACTGTTACCGGGTTGTAGAACATTGTCACACTGTTACCTGGTTGTAGAACATTGTCACACTGTTACCTGGTTGTGGAACATTGTCACACTGTTACCGGGTTGTAGAACATTGTCACACTGTTACCGGGTTGTGGAACATTGTCACACTGTTACCTGGTTGTAGAACATTGTCACACTGTTACCGGGTTGTAGAACATTGTCACACTGTTACCGGGTTGTAGAACATTGTCACACTGTTACCTGGGGTTTTAGAACATTGTCACACTGTTACCGGGTTGTAGAACATTGTCACATGTTACCGGTTGTGGAACATTGTCATACTGTTACCGGGTTGTGGAACATTGTCATACTGTTACCGGGTTGTAGAACATTGTCATACTGTTACCGGGTTGTAGAACATTGTCACACTGTTACCGGGTTGTGGAACATTGTCACACTGTTACCGGGTTGTAGAACATTGTCACACTGTTACCTGGTTGTAGAACATTGTCACACTGTTACCGGGTTGTAGAACATTGTCACACTGTTACCGGGTTGTAGAACATTGTCACACTGTTACCGGGTTGTAGAACATTGTCACACTGTTACCGGGTTGTAGAACATTGTCATACTGTTACCGGGTTGTGGAACATTGTCATACTGTTACCGGGTTGTAGAACATTGTCATACTGTTACCGGGTTGTGGAACATTGTCATACTGTTACCGGGTTGTAGAACATTGTCATACTGTTACCGGTTGTGGAGAATTGTCACACTGTTGACCGGGTTGTAGAACATTTTCACATGTTACCGGGTTGTGGAACTTGTCCCTGTTATCTGTTGTAGAACATTGTCATACTGTTACTGCGGTTAGAACATTGTCACTGTTACTGTTGTAGAACATTGTGCATCTGTTACCGGGTTAGAGAATATTGTTACACTGTTACGGGTTGTAGATCATTGTCATGATGTTCTGTTTTTGTATAGCTCTAGTTGTTTGGGTGATTGTTATTTTTGCTTTTGACGGATTCTGCTTTACAAATCTATTCATTTATTATGTGAAGTTGTACGTCAGATTTCTTCCTTATGTTCTGTTGTAGAAGA
This sequence comes from Arion vulgaris, assembly GCA_020796225.1. Taxonomy (NCBI): domain Eukaryota; kingdom Metazoa; phylum Mollusca; class Gastropoda; order Stylommatophora; family Arionidae; genus Arion; species Arion vulgaris. Next base: position 2,785,933 of record CM036762.1, read on the forward strand.
CTATGTATATTGGGGAGTTCCGTATCTGTTCAGTTAAAGATTTGCTGTTCTTTCTGCCCCCGACAGAAAAAACTTGACCTTACTGGAGATCGAGACCGGGTCTCCCCGCTATCTAATCCATCCAACAAGACGCTCCTCTGCTCCATCCGGCAAGACGCTCCTCTACTCCATCCGGCAAGACGCTCCTCTACTTGTAAATGATTCAAGTAATAGAGGTGAAATGTTCAACCCTAACCAGACTACAAGAATACCAAATCAAATGTGGTGTAGCTAGACAAGAACACTTTACTAGTAGCCAAAGAAGAATAGTAAACCAACAAAGAACCGGTGTCGTTAGTTGTCACACACTGAGATGACAGATACTGAGGAGGAGATCGGATCACGTATGGACTAATTGGTTCGGTGTGCAGTGATGATGATCCAACGACTAAACTAAGAACTGATGTCGTTAGTTGTCACACACTGAGATGACAGATACTGAGGAGGAGATCGGATCACGTATGGACTAATTGGTTCGGTGTGCAGTGATGATGTCACGATAACTAGACGAGCGTATGAGAGAGAGACATATAGATAATTGGTGTACATGGACTAAAATGTTTGATGGAGTGATGATGATCTGACACCTAATGGGACATAATGAGAGAGAACACCTATGTACTAATTGCTTCAATGTACAGTGAAGATGATCCGACAACTGAACTAAACTAGAACGGGTGTCGTTAGTTGCCACACGCTGAGGGACATAACGAGGAGGAGATTGGAGCACTTATGGCCTAATTAGTTCGATGTCCAGTGATGATGACCCAACATCTAAACTAAACTAAGTTATCCACCTGATTTTATTGCTCGTCATCCTAACACATATGAAACTAGATTGAGAAACACAGTGTGTCATAAAGTGTGTCATAAAGTGTGTCATCTTACACAAAGTAGGGCGATCAATATACACAACATATCGTGTACTCTGTGATGGTATTGACATGCATGTGTACTATTATTTAACACACGCGCTTGTGTATATGGGTGTACATAAATTATAATTTAAAAATATACATGCCCAGATGTCACCATTACAGGTGACACATCACTATTTCATATATATAAAACCGCACGGAATAACTTTAGATAGGGTCAGGACGATATATAATTGCATTTACGAGGTAGATCTCATAAGGAAAGCTCTACCAATATCTCCATCGACAATCGCCACTAAATCAAGTAAAGACTTCACATACCTGGGAGCATTTTTTCAGCAAATGGAAGAATAACAATGAAATTCAACACAGATGCAACAAAGCAAATCAAATGATAGGACAAATTTGTGCCAATTTTAAAATGCAAACATGTCACCATGAACACAAAAAGAGCAATGTTCAACACAATCTTTCTCCCCACATTATACTACCAGTGCCAAACCTGGACACTGACAACAAATGATAGAAGAAAACTAGTCATGACAGAGAGGAAGTGTCTACGCAGAAAGTTAACTGTAACAAGAAGAACTCACAAGGAATTCAACTGACGTTCAGCTTCATATAGGCAGTCTATATCATAGTGTAGACTGAGTATATGAAACTGCTAACAAAGAAGAAGAAGAAGAAGAAGTATTAGTACCAATTTCATACATTTGCGAATTTGCATTTCTTTTCCGTTTTGATTGCGCATCTCTTGTACTGCACATTATCTTAGCATGTCAGTTTAAACATGGAATAAAATCAATCAATCAAGTGCCGTGCCTGCCGGCTAGGTGATCATGTCTCTCCACAACTCTCTCTGCTTGGTGCATATAATCAGTTCTAACGTCGATATTTTGTCGAACCATGATGTCAGGCCATCCAACATCTTCTCCCTCTGTCTTCCACGGTCTCTCTCCTTCCCTGAATTTTACCTGTAGTCACCAAATGTTCTAAACCTTCTCTTCGCATTATATGCCAGAAGAACCTTGATTGTCGGATTCTTATTCTTTTGATAAGGTTTCTTTGTGTGCATGCCTGATTTAAAACCTCCACCTTTGTTTTCTTTGCTGTCCATGGAATTCTCAACATTCTTCTGTAAAACCACATCTCTGTGGCTTCCTATGATCGTATTGATTGTTTGTTCATTGTCCATGATTCGCTGTCATACAGAAGTATTGGTTCAATATAGCACTGGAGTACTCGTTTTCGCAATGTCATTGGTAGTGAGTTCACGCATAGTGTGTTCTTCATTTTTATAAAAGCTGCTTTCGTTTGAGCTATTCTACTCCTAATCTCTGTTGTACATCTTCCATCTGATGTTAGGAATGTTCCTAGATACTTGAATCGATGGACTTGTTTTGTGTTATTTATTTTGATATTACATATTTGGTGTTTCTTGGAGACAACCATAACCTCTGTTTTCTTTATATTCATGCTTAATCCTTTCTTTTCACTTTCTCTCACTAGTATGTCTATCAAGTCTTGCAGATCGTGTTCATTTGTAGCCATTTAGCATGAAATGTTCATTTGTAGCCATATGGAAGGAAAAATAGGCAGTGATTATGAACGTCAGGGGTAATTGGATACAGAACTGACGTCAAAGCACTACTGGCAAAACCCTATTATGGTTCCTGTGGCTCGCTGGTTACACACACTCCTCCCTATTATGGTTCCTGTGGCTCACTGGTTACACACACTCCTCTCTATTATGGTTCCTGTGGCTCGCTGGTTACACACACTCCTTTCCATGCCCCTCAAGAATCCAGCTCTATTTGTGTAACGTGCAATGAGCGTGCGAAGGAGAAACATGTTTTGCACAAGTTAGATAAAATCAAATGGCAGGGAGAGAGGGTATAGTGCAGCAGCAGCTACTGCAGATAAGACCCTCAGGCTCAACGACTTTAAAGAAATCAAATAGAAGAAGAATTTAAAAACCTTGTGAAGATATTTGCATTGTACAAAACTATCTTTCTTCCTACATTATACTATTAGATCCAAGCCTGGACGTTGACATCAAACGATGAAGAAAACTAGTCATGACAGAGATGAAGTGTCTACCAGAATCGGGAATATCAAGAAGAAAACTAGTCAGACAGAGATGAAGTTCTACACAGAATGCTGGGAGTATCAAGAAGAAAACTAGTCACGACAGAGATGAAGTGTCTACACAGAATGCTGGGAGTATCAAGAAGAAAACTAGTCACGACAGAGATGAAGTGTCTACATAGAATACTGGGAGTATCAAGAAGAAAACTAGTCATGACAGAGATGAAGTGCTCTACAGAATGCTGGAGTATCAAGAAGAAACTAGTAGACAGAGATGAAGTGTTACAACAGAATGCTAGAGTATCAAAAGAAAACTAGTCATGAGCAGAATAAGTTACAACAGAATGCAGGATATCTAGAAAGAAAAACATGACAGAGATGAAGGTGATCACGAATAGAAGATGGAAGTATCAAGAAGAAACTAAAGTCAGAACAGAGTTGTAAAAAGTGTTAGCAGAATGCAGGAAAGTATCTAGAGGAGAAAACTATTACAGACAGAGATGAAATTCTACACAGAGGATGCAGGTGGTATCAAGAAGAAAATAGTCATGACTAAAGTGAAGTGTCTACAAGAATCTGGAGTATCTAAAGAAACTAGTCACGACAGAGATGAAATGTCTACACAGAATGCTGGAAGTATCAAGAAGAAAACTAGTCACGACAGAGATGAAGTGTCTACGCAGAATGCTGGAAGTATCAAGAAGAAAACTAGTCACGACAGAGATGAAATGCCTATGCAGAATGCAGGGAGTATCAAGAAGAAAACTAGTCACGACAGAGATGAAATGCCTATGCAGAATGCAGGGAGTATCAAGAAGAAAACTAGTCACGACAGAGATGAAATGCCTATGCAGAATGCAGGGAGTATCAAGAAGAAAACTAGTCACGACAGAGATGAAATGCCTATGCAGAATGCAGGGAGTATCAAAAAGAGACTGGTTTAGAAATGAAGACATCAGCAAAAATGTTGAAACAACATAAATACTTAACTACATGAAAAAAAAATAATTAATTAAGTGGTTATGCAGTCACATAAGCAAATTACCAACAGACGGTGCGCTTTAAGGCTATCTTCAGATACAGTGGATAAAAACAACAAGATTGGCCACGCAAGAAAGGTGAATCACAGAAATAGGAGAGACACTGAAATATAACATGTATGAAGCACACACAAAAACCTGTTCTAGAAATCTCTTCTTATCTTGACGTTGTGAGACCAAACATGATTACAGAAAGAAGAGGAACAACTTTACCTTACACAATTGGAGTTAAAGGTGGTTATCTAATCTTTGTTTACATTTGAAATAATTGGGAGTCTTTGTGACTAAAGGGGTAAGCCGTTGTCTTGCGTTCCTGGTGTCATGGCTTCGAAACACGCCATTCTGTTCATGAGCGCCTTTATCTAGACACCTACGATTTCCTGAAGCTAATTTAGTTTGTGATTTTTGCGTTCTTCTCGGCAGGTGGTGTGTTATTTCTGCGGAGAGGGACCGAGCCAAGTGGGGTAAAACCCGGTGCAATGAATTAAACCTTTCGGCTTTAAACCCTTTTAGTAGCTAACAATGCTCTCATTTCTTACTTTAGCTAACACGACCACCTGTTGAAGAAATATTTTACTAGCTAACAATGCTCTCATTTCTTACTTTAGCTAACATGACCATCTGTTAAAGAAATATTTTAGTAGCTAACACGACCGTCTGTTGAAGAAATATTTTAGTAGCTAACACGACCACCTGTTGAAGAAATATTTTAGTAGCTAACACGACCATCTGTTGAAGAAATATTTTAGTAGCTAACACGACCATCTGTTGAAGAAATATTTTACTAGCTAACACGACCACCTGTTGAAGAAATATTTTACTAGCTAACAATGCTCTCATTTCTTACTTTAGCTAACACGACCATCTGTTGAAGAAATATTTTACTAGCTAACAATGCTCTCATTTCTTACTTTAGCTAACACGACCATCTGTTAAAGAAATATTTTACTAGCTAACAATGCTCTCATTTCTTACTTTAGCTAACATGACCATCTGTTGAAGAAATATTTTACTAGCTAACAATGCTCTCATTTCTTACTTTAGCTAACACGACCATCTGTTGAAGAAATATTTTACTAGCTAACAATGCTCTCATTTCTTACTTTAGCTAACACGACCATCTGTTGAAGAAATATTTTAGTTGCTAACACGACCATCTGTTGAAGAAATATTTTAGTTGCTAACACGACCATCTGTTGAAGAAATATTTTAGTTGCTAACACTACCACCTGTTGAAGAAATATTTTAGTAGCTAACACGACCACCTGTTGAAGAAATATTTTAGTAGCTAACACGACCATCTGTTGAAGAAATATTTTAGTTGCTAACACGACCATCTGTTGAAGAAATATTTTAGTTGCTAACACGACCACCTGTTGAAGAAATATTTTAGTTGCTAACACGACCATCTGTTGAAGAAATATTTTAGTAGCTAACACGACCATCTGTTGAAGAAATATTTTAGTTGCTAACACGACCATCTGTTGAAGAAATATTTTAGTTGCTAACACGACCACCTGTTGAAGAAATATTTTAGTTGCTAACACGACCACCTGTTGAAGAAATATTTTAGTTGCTAACACGACCACCTGTTGAAGAAATATTTTAGTTGCTAACAATGCTCTCATTTTTTACTTTAGCTAACACGACCGCCTGTTGAAGAAATATTTTAGTTGCTAACACGACCACCTGTTGAAGAAATATTTTAGTAGCTAACACGACCACCTGTTGAAGAAATATTTTAGTTGCTAACACGACCACCTGTTGAAGAAATATTTTAGTTGCTAACAATGCTCTCATTTCTTACTTTAGCTAACACGACCATCTGTTAAAGAAATATTTTACTAGCTAACAATGCTCTCATTTCTTACTTTAGCTAACATGACCATCTGTTGAAGAAATATTTTACTAGCTAACAATGCTCTCATTTCTTACTTTAGCTAACACGACCATCTGTTGAAGAAATATTTTACTAGCTAACAATGCTCTCATTTCTTACTTTAGCTAACACGACCATCTGTTGAAGAAATATTTTAGTTGCTAACACGACCATCTGTTGAAGAAATATTTTAGTTGCTAACACGACCATCTGTTGAAGAAATATTTTAGTTGCTAACACGACCACCTGTTGAAGAAATATTTTAGTAGCTAACACGACCACCTGTTGAAGAAATATTTTAGTAGCTAACACGACCATCTGTTGAAGAAATATTTTAGTTGCTAACACGACCATCTGTTGAAGAAATATTTTAGTTGCTAACACGACCACCTGTTGAAGAAATATTTTAGTTGCTAACACGACCATCTGTTGAAGAAATATTTTAGTAGCTAACACGACCATCTGTTGAAGAAATATTTTAGTTGCTAACACGACCATCTGTTGAAGAAATATTTTAGTTGCTAACACGACCACCTGTTGAAGAAATATTTTAGTTGCTAACACGACCACCTGTTGAAGAAATATTTTAGTTGCTAACACGACCATCTGTTGAAGAAATATTTTAGTTGCTAACACCTACACCTGTTGAAGAATTATTTTGATTTGCTTCATCTCCAGTTTTTACTTTGCAAACGACCATGCCTGTTGAAGAAATATTTTAGTTGCTAACACGACCATCTGTTGAAGAAATATTTTAGTTGCTAACACGACCATCTGTTGAAGAAATATTTTAGTAGCTAACACGACCACCTGTTGAAGAAATATTTTAGTTGCTAACACGACCATCTGTTGAAGAAATATTTTAGTTGCTAACAATGCTCTCATTTTTTACTTTAGCTAACACGACCGCCTGTTGAAGAAATATTTGCTTACATCGTGATCAAAGAATATTTCTTCCATTTATTTTCCCAATCGGTAATGTTTATATATACCAACTATTATCTGGCTCTGTATTGACTTAATAAAACTGATGGATACCAGACTTTGAAAAGTTAGTAGACATTGATTCAAGTTGAAACACGTAAACACGAAGAAATCTAGTTTTACAATGTACAAATACAAGATGCAACGACGTTTCAGCAAGAAGATCTTTCGTTATAAAACAAACAGAGTCGTAAATAGCGTAGTTGTTAGTGAACTCGCTACGTGGGCGCGTGGACTGGGTTCAATTCTACAGTGAACGTGGAATATTTTTCTGATTGTAACGGCTCTCAGGTTGACCCAGCCTCAATTTGGTATCAGGAAAAGGACTGGAAGGTAAAGGTGGCTGGCGTGATCTTGAACACATCACCCACCGTGTGCCGATGGTCAATGAAAAACACAGGCCTTACACTTTATTTCTTAATATACCTTGAGACATGACAAGTGTTTTCTTTTATGAAGCAAACACACAGCAAACACACAAGGCAAACACACAAGCACACACAAAGCACAAACACACACAAAGGCAAACACACAAGCAACACAGGCACACAAAGCAGCACCCAGCAAACACACAAGAGCAAACACACAAGCAAACACCAAGGCAAACACACAAAGCAACACACACAAACACAAGACAAACACACAAGACAACACACAAGAAACACCAACAAAAACAACAAAACAAGCACAAAAGAAACAACAAACACACAAGAAAGAAACAAACAACACACAAGACAAACACACAAGCAAACACACAGACAAACACACAAGACAAACACACAAGGCAAACACACAAGGCAAACACACAAGGCAAACACACAAAGCAAACGGATAAAGACAACTGTCATGAGAACAGACTCTATAGGCGCACAGTGAAATCATTTATTCCTAACTGCTCTAACATGAAAATATGATACCAAAAACGAAATAAACGTGAAAAACTAGAAATGGAAAGTTAAAAGACATAAAACAATAACAACAAAATATATAAATCAAATACATACATTCAACATATACACATAAACACATGTACACATATACACATATACACATACATACATATACACATAAACACATGTACACATATACACATACATACATATACACATATACAGGGTGGACCAAAAAAATGAGAACATCGGGTAAAAAGTAATATAATTACATCAAAATTGTTTTAACTGTATCCATAATAGCTTCAATTGTTGACTCATTTACTTACTTACCTATTTACCTATATGATGTTTTTATTTCGATAATTTCCTGGCACAATCTGTGATTCTTAATATGCCAATTGTTTACATCTGCAGGTTTAAATTTGTTACAAAGAATGACAAAATTACTTCGGAAGACTGTATTCTGATTAAACGAGTGGCGTCGATGCTTAGAAAAATTGAACATTATTTCTGATTAACTAAATACTTGGCAAACAAAATTACAGAAACAATATAATTAAATTAAATAACATTTCTAAATAGTGCGTATGTTACGCGATGTTCTCATTTTTTTCCCACCCTGTACACATATACACATATATTATGGAAATAAATGGAAAAGACAGTTTCAGAGAGCATATGAATGAAGAACGTTGAGTCTATGAGGTCGCAAGATACCATATAAAGATATAAAACGATTTTCTAGAGCAACTTGACCCCGATCATCATCAGAACATGATGGAATATCTGGAACCTAAATGTCACGAGCACCCAAAGGACCAGTATTATTTAAATGACCAGCTACAGGGATCACATATCGCTTAAGTATATCATGTCAATTTTCTATCTTGGTTTACAGACGTCAGTAGAATCTTCAGGATACTTTTGTACTCAAGCGACTTCAAACCAATGTCCTGGTTCATATTGGCACCTCCGTCGGTGTGGCAGTCAGCGATGTTATACATATGTTTTTGTGATACACACCCGCACTGTACCTTTTCCTAAAACCACTTTTGTTGTTGTTTTCCACTTGTCCAGCCCATCGTGTCTCTTTATATATTAAAAATACTTCAATGCTTTCATTCTTATTTGTAGCATCAGTCAGTTTTCTTTTGCAAAATTTTGAGTTCTTTCTGTGTTGATTTATTGTCTCTCCTGTCAAGATGACTCTTCTGTAACACCTTATATCAAAAACATATATTTTCTACTGCATTAAATTCCAGTTTCACACCCTATGTTGCTACTAGAAATAGAAATTTTCTTCATCAAAGGGTTTTGCTCTCATTACGTGTATAGGGAAGCTAACACTGGAACGTGTGCAAATTAGAGGTTTAATTGGACATGCCAGACAGTGTCGTCTTCGTGGTAGAGAGAGAAGATATACTAATCAACTTCTCATGGGTACAAGTGTGGACATGCCAGACAGTGTCGTATTCGTGGTAGAGAGAGAAGATATACTAATCAACTTCTCATGGGTACAAGTTTGGACATGCCAGACGTGTCGTCTTCGTGGTAGAGAGAGAAGATATAGTAATCAACTTCTCATGGGTACAAGTTTGGACATGCCAGACAGTGTCGTATTCGTGGTAGAGAGAGAAGGTATAGTAATCAACTTCTCATGGGTACTGTGAGCAAATGGACTTTGGGATGGCTGCTGCAGCGGAGGACAAAGCACTCATGGAAATGCCAAATGTGCGATAACGTCGATCACATAACATGACGTATATAATAACATATATAACATAACGTAACATAATATAACATAACGTATTATAACATACATTCTCTTAGTATTCTGATCTTTGTTTTCTATCAATTTCATTCCATAATGTATTTGAGTTGTTTAATTGTTGTTTACGATCATTAAACGTCTCTTTTACCTGTATTAAATTGTACAAATATTTTGTTTTCCATACCATTTGAGATTATGAAATCGCCTACAAGAAAAATAATACAAATCCATCATAAAACCAAAAGAGGCTGCTTATAAAGAAATATCATTAAAGTGTTTAAGAAAAATCAAATTCTCAATTTCACAATTATTTCTTATCCTTGTCCCAATCATATGACGTGGACATTAATCAGTTATAAATAGCATCTGTCAGTGTTCTGACATTGACAACAACCAAACGATGACGTCTTGGAGCTAGATGGAACTTGTGAACTATTTTCAGGACAATAAATGCGTCAAGAACATGAAAATAGCCAGTATTACGGCATAGATGATGTCTCAATCTTGTTGTAAAGACAAAAATAAAACGCAAGAAATGACTGCAATTTGAGAGAATATTGTTCCTATTTTGTTTCTTGTTTCTTTGATGTCGGTTAGAATATTTACCTTTTAATGTTACATGTCTACCTGTCGTCCTATATTTACCTGTTAATGTTAGTGTTTACCTGTCGTCCTATATTTGGTGACGTAATTTGGAGGTTAGTCGGCGGTGTAGTACAAAATTACAGTCTATGTGGGCGGTGTACGGAAACCTTCAGATCTGAGGCTGTCAGACTGGATCAGATCAGATCTGGAGAAAACCGTGGGGAGTCTATGTGGGTGGTGTATATAGATATTGTGAGATACGTAGGCGGTATTGTAGAATAAGTTGAATCTGTAGGCAATGTAGTAGAAATATGGCATATGTAGGCGTGTAGTCGACATTGTAAGATATGTAGAGATGTAGTCGAATTGTAAGATATGTAGGCAGTGTAGTCGACATTGTAAGATATGTAGATGATGTAGTCGATATTGTAAGATATGTAGATGATGTAGTCGATATTGTAAGATATGTAGATTGTGTAGTCGATATTGTAAGATATGTAGATGATGTAGTCGACATTGTAAGATATGTAGATGATGTAGTCGATATTGTAAGATATGTAGATGGTGTAGTCGATATTGTAAGATATGTAGATGATGTAGTCGATATTGTAAGATATGTAGATGATGTAGTCGATATTGTAAGATATGTAGATAGTATAGTCGATATTGTAAGATATGTAGATGTGTAATCGATATTGTAAGATATGTAGATGGTTTAGTCGATATTGTAAGATATGTAGATGTTGTAATCGATATTGTAAGATATGTAGATAGTGTAGTCGATATTGTAAGATATGTAGATGATGTAGTCGATATTGTAAAATATGTAGATGATGTAGTCGATATTGTAAGATATGTAGATGGTGTAGTCGATATTGTAAGATATGTAGATGATGTAGTCGATATTGTAAGATATGTAAGTGGTGTAGTCGATATTGTAAGATATGTAGATGGTGTAGTCGATATTGTAAGATATGTAGATGATGTAGTCGATATTATAAAATATGTAGATGTGTAGTCGATATTGTAAGATATGTAGATGATGTAGTCGATATTGTAAAATATGTAGATAATGTAGTCGATATTGTAAGATATGTAGATGATGTAGTCGATATTGTAAGATATGTAGATGATGTAGTCGATATTGTAAGATATGTAGATGATGTAGTCGATATTGTAAGATATGTAGATGATGTAGTCGATATTGTAAGATATGTAGATGGTGTAGTCGATATTGTAAGATATGTAGATGGTTTAGTCGATATTGTAAGATATGTAGATAGTGTAGTCGATATTGTAAGATATGTAGATGTGTAGTCGATATTGTAAGATATGTAGATAGTGTAGTCGATATTGTAAGATATGTAGATGGTGTAGTCGATATTGTAAGATATGTAGATGATGTAGTCGATATTGTAAGATATGTAGATGATGTAGTCGATATTGTAAGATATGTAGATGATGTAGTCGATATTGTAAGATATGTAGATGATGTAGTCGATATTGTAAGATATGTAGATGATGTAGTCGATATTGTAAGATATGTAGATGATGTAGTCGATATTGTAAGATATGTAGATGATGTAGTCGATATTGTAAGATATGTAGATGATGTAGTCGATATTGTAAGATATGTAGATGATGTAGTCGATATTGTAAGATATGTAGATTGTGTAGTCGATATTGTAAGATATGTAGATGATGTAGTCGATATTGTAAGATATGTAGATGGTGTAGTCGATATTGTAAGATATGTAGATGATGTAGTCGATATTGTAAGATATGTAGATGGTGTAGTCGATATTGTAAGATATGTAGATGATGTAGTCGATATTGTAAGATATGTAAGTGGTGTAGTCGATATTGTAAGATATGTAGATGGTGTAGTCGATATTGTAAAATATGTAGATAGTGTAGTCGATATTGTAAGATATGTAGATGATGTAGTCGATATTGTAAGATATGTAGATGATGTAGTCGATATTGTAAGATATGTAGATGATGTAGTCGATATTGTAAGATATGTAGATGATGTAGTCGATATTGTAAGATATGTAGATGATGTAGTCGATATTGTAAATATGTAGATATGTAGTCGATATTGTAAGATATGTAGATGATGTAGTCGATATTGTAAGATATGTAGATGATGTAGTCGATATTGTAAAATATGTAGATGATGTAGTCGATATTGTAAGATATGTAGATGATGTAGTCGATATTGTAAGATATGTAGATGGTGTAGTTGATATTGTAAGATACGTAGATGATGTAGTCGATATTGTAAGATATGTAGATGATGTAGTCGATATTGTAAGATATGTAGATGTGTAGTCGATATTGTAAGATATGTAGATAGTGTAGTCGATATTGTAAGATATGTAGATGATGTAGTCGATATTGTAAGATATGTAGATGATGTAGTCGATATTGTAAGATATGTAGATGATGTAGTCGATATTGTAAGATATGTAGATGATGTAGTCGATATTGTAAGATATGTAGATGATGTAGTCGATATTGTAAGATATGTAATGAGTGTAGTCGATATTGTAAGATATGTAGATGGTGTAGTCGATATTGTAAGATATGTAGATGGTTTAGTCGATATTGTAAGATATGTAGATAGTGTAGTCGATATTGATGAAGATATGTAGATGATGTAGTCGATATTGGTGTATTATGATATTGTATGATAGATGGTAGTCGATATTGTAATAGATATGTAGAGTGAATGTGTAGTCGATATTGTAAGATATGTAGATGATGTAGTCGATATTGTAAGTATATGTGTGTCTTGTGATAGAGTGATGTAGTCGATATTGTAAGATATGTAGATGATGTAGTCGATATTGTGATGTGATATGTAGTGTATTGTAGTAATGATGTAGTCTGATATTGTAAGATATGTAGATGATGTAGTCGATATTGTAAGATATGTGGATGATGTAGTCGATATTGTAAGATATGTAGATGATGTAGTCGATATTGTAAGATATGTAGATTGTGTAGTCGATATTGTAAGATATGTAGATGATGTAGTCGATATTGTAAGATATGTAGATGATGTAGTCGATATTGTAAGAATATGTAGATGTGTAGATCGATATTGTATAAGATATGTAGATAGTGTAGTCGATATTGTAAGATATGTAGATGATGTAGTCGATATTGTAAGATATGTAGATGATGTAGTCGATATTGTAAGATATGTAGATGATGTAGTCGATATTGTAAGATATGTAGATGATGTAAGTCGATATTGTAAGATATGAGATAGATGTAGTCGATATTAGATATGAGAGATGTAGCTAGATGAAGTGTAGTCGATATGTAAGATAGTAGATGATGAGTCGATATTGTAAGATATGTAGATAGTGAGTCGTATTGTAAGTAGTAGATGATGTAGTCGATATTGTAAGATATGTAGATGATGTAGTCGATATTGTAAGATGTGTAGATGATGTAGTCGATATTGTAAGATATGTAGATGATGTAGTCGACATTGTAAGATATGTAGATGGTGTAGTCGATATTGTAAAATATGTAGATAATGTAGTCGATATTGTAAGATATGTAGATGATGTAGTCGATATTGTAAGATATGTAGATGATGTAGTCGATATTGTAAAATATGTAGATGATGTAGTCGATATTGTAAGATATGTAGATGGTGTAGTCGATATTGTAAGCTATGTAGATGATGTAGTCGATATTGTAAGATATGTAGATGATGTAGTCGATATTGTAAAATATGTAGATGATGTAGTCGATATTTTAAGATATGTAGATGATGTAGTCGATATTGTAAGATATGTAGATGATGTAGTCGATATTGTAAAATATGTAGATGATGTAGTCGATATTGTAAGATATGTAGATGATGTAGTCGATATTTTAAGATATGTAGA